>JACEFZ010020742.1:0-28736 GCA_014155875.1 Cepaea nemoralis
CTTTCATTTAATTATTTTATCCCATTTTCCAGAAACAACCAATACGAACCGGGGATTTGAAGGCTGTATTTTCCGCATGCAAGTGGACAACATTTTCCCTCTCAAGAGAGCCTTCCAGGATCCAAGACCCCCATACCTGGAACTCACACCTACAGATAAGGTAAGTACCAACAAACAAATGTGATTTTCAATAGGTAAATAATTGCCAGCTTCATGGCATAGGGGCTGCGGGCGCAGACTTTGCGATTTGGCTGCTGACCGCCTTGTGTTGTTTTTTTTTTTATAAATGGTAGGGTGCCGGTCGCTCAAGAAGTCATGGCAAACTACTGAACGTAAACTTGCCAAGAGATCTTAAACAGCATACAAATTCTGGGGTTGGTTGTGACGTCCTGTAAAGGATATGCAACTAACTTTTATTTTTTTAAATAATTGTGCTCCCAGACCCCTCTTTGGGTTAGACCACTGCATGGTTGGCTATTGTTGCTACAGTGATCCTTATTACACAAAGTAGAGAACAACAACAGGGAAAGCCTGAAGTGATCCTTATTACACAAAGTAGAGAAGAACAACAAGGAAACCCTGAAGTGATCCTTATTACACAAAGTAGAGAAGAACAACAGGGACACCCTGAAGTGATCCTTATTTCACAAAGTGGAGAAGAACAACAGGGAAAGCATGAAGTGATCCTTATTACACAAAGTAGAGAAGAACAACAGGGACACCCTGAAGTGATGCTTATTACACAAAGTGGAGAAGAACAACAGGGACACCCTGCAGTGATCCTTATTACACAAAGTAGAGAAGAACAACAAGGAAACCCTGAAGTGATGCTTATTACACAAAGTGGAGAAGAACAACAGGGACACCCTGCAGTGATCCTTATTACACAAAGTAGAGAAGAACAACAGGGACACCCTGAAGTGATGCTTATTACACAAAGTGGAGAAGAACAACAGGGACACCCTGAAGTGATCCTTATTACACAAAGTAGAGAAGAACAACAAGGAAACCCTGAAGTGATCCTTATTACACAAAGTAGAGAAGAAGAACAAGGAAACCCTGAAGTGATCCTTATTACACAAAGTAGAGAAGAACAACAGGGACACCCTGAAGTGATCCTTATTACACAAAGTGGAGAACAACAACAGGGAAAGCATGAAGTGTACCTTATTACACAAAGTGGAGAAGAACAACAAGGAAACCCTGAAGTGATTCTTATTACACAAAGTAGAGAAGAACAACAAGGAAACCCTGAAGTGATCCTTATTACACAAAGTAGAGAAGAAAAACAAGGAAACCCTGAAGTGATTCTTATTACACAAAGTAGAGAAGAACAACAAGGAAACCCTGAAGTGATTCTTATTACACAAAGTAGAGAAGAACAACAAGGAAACCCTGAAGTGATCCTTATTACACAAAGTAGAGAAGAACAACAGGGAAAGCCTGAAGGCATTTAGCAGGAATGTGTTATGGGTCTGTGATGTGCTAGGGTCATCATTTTGTGTGTGCCAGAATGCACGGAGGAATAGGTGGCCAGTCTTTTCCTCTCTTGTCAGGTATCGAATGCATGTATCAAACCCTCGTCACATCATGATCATGACAAGTCCAGCATATCCACCCAGCAGTGACACTAATATCCCTGCATTGAAGCCATCAAGGCAATCAGTAAGGTGTGCTTACTCACTTTGAACAAACACTTTCTAGTAGTGCTGGACTGAATGTTGTGTGTGGATTAGCTTTACCTATTAACAGTGTCCCTCGCCATCAGGTGAACCACTCTGACTTCAGAGGTACTTGTAATTTACGTGCCCAAGTCAAGGACGTTAGGTCAATATTTTAGTCCAACTGTCTGGTGTACGGGTTGAACCCCTTACCTCAGCATCTGTACACCATATGTTTAACAACACATGTTCTTACCCATTCCGCCATGCTGACCGACAGTATTTCTTTTATCTTTGCCTGTAGTTGTATTTTACATAATTAACACATTACACACAATCTAGATCTTATCATTTGTACCCACTCTTCTGTTTGTTTTAGTCTTGCCTTGTCTATTTTTTAATGAGGATTGAGGCATAACATGCTAAATGTGTTGAGTAAGCTCGTGTTTGTTTTACATGATTGACTGTACCATTCTACTTCTTTTGCCTTTTATTCCCTGATTATGCATAAAAAGTTAGTTGCATATCCTTTACAGGATGTCACAGCATTTTTTGGCTGTTTATGATTTCTTGGCAAGTTTACGTTCAGTAGTTTGCCAATGCTTTCTGAACGACTGGCACTCATACCATTTTATGAAAACCAATGCAAGGCAGTCTGCTGCCAAATCGCAAATAGCTGTGTTTCAAATGCGGTATGCAGGATTATGAATTGTGTCTAATCTCTTCACGCACAGGGACGGTGATTATGCATAGGCCCTCACCTAACTCACGCTGCACCCTCACATCTTTTGCCCACTCCTACATACACCCAGTTGTTACTTGATTCGGGTTCATTTGCATATTCCTGTTTATTACATTTGTGTACACATTCTGTCTCGCAGGTGAGAGAAGACATGTGTGGATTTGAGGAGATCACCGTTTCCCCTGAGCCAATCAAGAGCAGGCCATTCACTGGAGTACTTCAAAATGTGACCTATCGGAGAGTGACTGACCCACCTCTATCAGACGAGGAAAAAGCTTTGGTTGGAGGTTAGTTTGTGAAAAAATGTGTCGATTTTTGTTTTTATTTTATGAAATAAAATTAGTTTTGATCAGTTCTGAATTCTGTTCAGGTTACACTGGGATTTCAAGATTTGCAACTTAACATACATACATACAAACAAACAAACAAACATACATGCACGCCTACCTACCTTGCTACCATAAAACAATGCACATGCCCAGTATGCCTCAAGACAGGTAAGAAGGACTGTTTACTTGTTCATTGTGTGCATCATGCAGTACACTGTTCACTGTTTATTCATGTCTGGTATTTTTTCTTGTATTGTGTGGGGTATCCACTGTGCACTCATAACTATTATTTTATTCTGTAATATGTGAAATGTCCACTGTGCATTCATCTCTGTTATATTATTTTGTAACGTGTGGGGTATCCACTGTACATTTATGTCTGTTAAATTATCTTGCTTTGTGTGATGTGTCCACTGTATATTCATGTCTGTTATAGTCTTGTAACATGTGGGGTATCCACTGTACATTTGTCTGTTAGATTATCTTGCTTTGTGTGATGTGTCCACTGTATATTCATGTCTGTTATAGTCTTGTAACATGTGGGGTATCCACTGTACATTTGTCTGTTAGATTATCTTGCTTTGTGTGATGTGTCCACTGTATATTCATGTCTGTTATAGTCTTGTAACATGTGGGGTATCCACTGCGCACTCATAATTGTTAAATTGCCTTGGATTATGTGGGATGTCCACTATTCAGCCATGTATATTGTCTTGCATTGTGTAAGTAGTACAGTACACTACCCACTGCGCTGATGACTATTGTATTGTTTCAGAAACTACAAACAATGCATTCCCTTAGTGAACTAAAGTATACTGTATTTAACAAACAATGAAGGATTGCTCAAATATAATGAGATATTAGGATTTAGGTGGTTCCTGCTAGTTTTGTGCAAACAGAAAGATTTCATTGCAAATTTGATATTAACGTGGGGATAAAATTGCTTCACATTCTAACAACACCCGTGACTGTGTTTTAATTATTTCAGCCAGAGCTTTATTTATTTATTGTCATCATCTGATATATTACGCTGCAGTATGCACTTCACAAGATGCAGCTAAATATGCCAGGCAGTAAATCATGCAACATATTGTTTGTTGCTTCTGTTTAAATATTGTCTTGTGTTGTATGGTTTATCCACTGTGCATGCATGACTGTTATATTGTCTTGTGTTGTATGGTTTATCCACTGTGCACGCATGACTGTTATATTGTCTTGTGTTGTATGGTTTATCCACTGTGCATGCATGACTGTTATATTGTCTTGTGTTGTATGGTTTATCCACTGTGCATGCATGACTGTTATATTGTCTTGTGTTGTATGGTTTATCCACTGTGCACGCATGACTGTTATATTGTCTTGTGTTGTATGGTTTATCCACTGTGCACGCATGACTGTTATATTGTCTTGTGTTGTATGGTTTATCCACTGTGCATGCATGACTGCTATATTGTCTTGTTTTGTATGGTTTATCCACTGTGCACGCATGACTGCTATATTGTCTTGTGGTGTATGGTTTATCCACTGTGCACGCATGACTGTTATATTGTCTTGTGTTGTATGGTTTTTCCACTGTGCACACATGACTGTTATATTGTCTTGTTCAGCTTTAATATCATGTGACAAAACCTTGTTTTTTTTACCCCCCGTCTCTAGTTGGTTGCGCTTTGTTTGTCATCTTGGTGGTCTGTATTATCCTCTTCTGCTGCAAGGACAGACTTGAGGGAGCTGATTATGAGACAGAAGAAGCCAAAGGAGCAGAATATGCAGACAACCCAGACAGCGCCGTTGTATACAACCAAACCGGATTGCCCAACATGCCAAAAAGTTATGAATATTTCATGTAGGGCTATGTGTGTTCTAGTTTTGAATGATGTGAGAGAATGCTTTTTTGACAAGTTTTCATAATATTGATAATTTGGAAGCTTTCCATGTGTGCCTCTGCTAGGTATTTTTTTTTTTTAACCACTTAGGCTATTTCTGCTGTTGGATATATGGGTATGCTTGCTTTTTGTGTGATTCTGTGATTCTAATCGGTTGAAACTTCTCACTTGTTCGCAAATATCATTGTAATCTTCACATTAAACACTTTTTCATCACGAAAAATTAAGAAAAATATGCCAGTAATAATTTTGAGTGAGTTTATTAAAGACATTGTTTTCTGTGATGATGGATGGCAGAGGCAAAAGATATTAAGTGGTTCAGGGTCATATTGTAAAAAATTATATGAGTATGACAGGATGCTGTTTTATTCTGCCAGTTTTTTCTCAAATAGACAAAGCCACCACGTTGATATGATGCTAATTTGTGTACTTTAGTACAGAAAAATCTCTCGTGTTGTCTAGGTCTATAGTTAGTCACTATCATTTAGTAGTCTGAATAGCAGCGTTAACAATGATCCTTACATTTGATAAATCAAGTAACAACAACGTCAGTCATAGGTGCATTTACTCTTGTTTGACTTACTTCAATAGATGAGAAGACGAACAGCAACCTAGAAAATACTTTGAACACATCCTCACATACATAATGATAAAGAAACTATACATGCATTCAAGTAGCTAGACCTCAAGATCTATTTAACTGCAATAGTTTTCATTTGGTATTTCAACATTCTGTATGTGCCACTTTTCTAAATGGCTAACATCATGTGTACTTTCTAAAAGTCAATCCACAGATCATTCTGCATCAAGTTACTATTCTACTTAATTATGTTTTCTCAGCATATTCCCAGAATTTACAGTTATTCGTGTTACATCAGCCAGTCCGTGGTGTATTCATTCACAGCTGTTTTAGACACGACCTCATATCGACCCCTGCACCAAACAGTCATGCAAGACATGATGTATTATATATCAAGGGTCAAAATCTTCTAAAATACGGATCATGACAGAGTGATAATATGAAGTAGGGAGACTATAAGTTTTAATATATCTGCCATTTTCTGACTCCTTTATAAGAAAATGTTGTAATGGCAATCTCTAATAATTCCTAGTGTATGACTTTCTGTGGCAGTAATACAGTAGCAGATGCTGTAGCCACGCAGTATGTAAAGTCGATTTATTTTAGACTCCATAGAAATAAGCTTCTGGAAATTATTTTGTGAGAACTAGAAATTGTATATATTGTTGCCGGGAAGGTTAACCCGGTCAACAAATGCCCGCAGAAGTCGGATGTGTCGGCCTAACAGTGCAAGAACGCAGCTCTGCTGTAAACAGGCACAACGCAATCATGTCCGGAAAAAAACTCTGGATGAACGCAGAAGAAGAAAAAGAAGTATATATTGTTGTAATTATAATTTCTTTGGGTTTTTATTTTTTTATTTTTCTGTAGCTAAAAAACTGCCTTACAGGGGATTTGGATTTGAACCCGTATTTACAATTTCCTAATTGCCCCTCTTGCTCTTGTGTTACCGGAGCCCATTAGGGAAACAAAGAATAGTAACACTGTAAACTACCAAGCAAGCATGTCATAAGATGCCACTAAGGAGGGTTGATGTTGGACTAGCCACTCCATCCCATATAAAACTTTGACAGCAAAATCCAACTACAGCTGAATATGTCTAAAGAAAAAGTTTGAATACAAATTCATCTAACCAAGGTGAATGGAGAATCTTCTCCTAGAGACCTATGGCCCAGTGCAGAGAAAACTAAGGAGTCTGGATCGCTGACTAACCTCTGTTCACCTTGGACAATCTCCAGAAGTCATAAATGGGTAATAATATGGGGAAGACATGGCAGGAGATGGCAAAGGATAGAAGGGCTTGGTGTGATATGGTTGAGGGCCAATGTTCCATTGCAGAATAAAAGACAGAAGAATAAGAATTGTGCCTGTTCTTTTCGGAAACTTATATTTCATGTGTAGTACATGGTTGCAACACAAGCTTCTTAGCCTTGGGCAACTATTTAATGAAGCTTGAATTTTGTGGATATTTGAGATTTTGAATACTTTGTGAAAATGTGTTATATTTGCTTGAGAGTTTATTTTTTTATTCACAACATCATCAAGTGAAAAAGATGTACTGTTTTGTCAGAACTGTAGACTACTTTATCTGATTTAAATAGACCCATCAGATCTGTTTTCCCTAGCCTTTGATTGTCTCTGTGTATCTGTAAGTCAGCAAGTTTGCTTCTCTCTGACTCTAGTCTCTACGTTCTTGGCCTGTCTAACTCTGGAGGACCATGTCTGTAGCTGCGTTACCACCAGTGACGGTTCTTAGTATTTTGATGATGTAAACTCCTTTTCTTGCTGCAAGGTGAAGACATGGAAACATGCAAAATTCTCTACCACTACATGGTGAAGCTAACATGCATGCACATTTCTCTACCTCTACGTGGTGGAGTCATGAGGACATGCACATTTCTCTACCTCTACGTGGTGGAGTCATGAGGACATGCACATTTCTCTACCTCTACGTGGTGGAGTCATGAGGACATGCACATTTCTCTACCTCTACGTGGTGGAGTCATGAGGACATGAACATTTCTCTACGTCTACGTGGTGGAGTCATGAGGACATGCACATTTCTCTACGTCTACGTGGTGGAGTCATGAGGACATGCACATTTCTCTACGTCTACGTGGTGGAGTCATGAGGACATGAACATTTCTCTACGTCTACGTGGTGGAGTCATGAGGACATGAACATTTCTCTACGTCTACGTGGTGGAGTCATGAGGACATGCACATTTCTCTACGTCTATATGTGAATGGGACAGCCACAATGAGCAACCAGGACGTTTTAAGGGAAGCTGAGTTGCAAAGACAACTTATCACCAACATCAGAAAGAGGCACGTTATGAGAAGACAAAAACAGGAACATGTTGTGACAACTGGACAGATTTGTGGACAGAGACATAGAGGCAGACAGTGTACAAACATGTTGTGACAACTGGACAGATTTGTGGACAGAGACATAGAGGCAGACAGTGTACAAACATGTTGTGACAACTGGACAGATTTGTGGACAGAGACATAGAGGCAGACAGTGTACAAACATGTTGTGACAACTGGAAAGATTTGTGGACAGAGACATAGAGGCAGACAGTGTACAAACATGTTGTGACAACTGGAAAGATTTGTGGACAGAGACATAGAGGCAGACAGTGTACAAACATGTTGTGACAACTGGACAGATTTGTGGACAGAGACATAGAGGCAGACAGTGTACAAACATGTTGTGACAACTGGACAGATTTGTGGACAGAGACATAGAGGCAGACAGTGTACAAACATGTTGTGACAACTGGACAGATTTGTGGACAGAGACATAGAGGCAGACAGTGTACAAACATGTTGTGACAACTGGACAGATTTGTGGACAGAGACATAGAGGCAGACAGTGTAACAAACATGTTGTGACAACTGGACAGATTTGTGGACAGAGACATAGAGGCAGACAGTGTACAAACATGTTGTGACAACTGGAAAGATTTGTGGACAGAGACATAGAGGCAGACAGTGTACAAACATGTTGTGACAACTGGAAAGATTTGTGGACAGAGACATAGAGGCAGACAGTGTACAAACATGTTGTGACAACTGGACAGATTTGTGGACAGAGACATAGAGGCAGACAGTGGTACAAACATGTTGTGACAACTGGACAGATTTGTGGACAGAGACATAGAGGCAGACAGTGTACAAACATGTTGTGACAACTGGACAGATTTGTGGACAGAGACATAGAGGCAGACAGTGTACAAACATGTTGTGACAACTGGACAGATTTGTGGACAGAGACATAGAGGCAGACAGTGTACAAACATGTTGTGACAACTGGACAGATTTGTGGACAGAGACATAGAGGCAGACAGCGTGAGAAGAAGAACATGTTGTGACAACTGGACAGATTTGTGGACAGAGACATAGAGGCAGACAGCGTGAGAAGAAGAACATGTTGTGACAACTGGACAGATTTGTGGACAGAGACATAGAGGCAGACAGTGTACAAACATGTAGTGACAACTGGAAAGATTTGTGGACAGAGACATAGAGGCAGACAGTGTACAAACATGTTGTGACAACTGGAAAGATTTGTGGACAGAGACATAGAGGCAGACAGTGTACAAACATGTTGTGACAACTGGACAGATTTGTGGACAGAGACATAGAGGCAGACAGTGTACAAACATGTTGTGACAACTGGACAGATTTGTGGACAGAGACATAGAGGCAGACAGTGTACAAACATGTTGTGACAACTGGAAAGATTTGTGGACAGAGACATAGAGGCAGACAGTGTACAAACATGTTGTGACAACTGGACAGATTTGTGGACAGAGACATAGAGGCAGACAGTGTACAAACATGTTGTGACAACTGGACAGATTTGTGGACAGAGACATAGAGGCAGACAGTGTACAAACATGTTGTGACAACTGGAAAGATTTGTGGACAGAGACATAGAGGCAGACAGTGTACAAACATGTTGTGACAACTGGAAAGATTTGTGGACAGAGACATAGAGGCAGACAGTGTACAAACATGTTGTGACAACTGGAAAGATTTGTGGACAGAGACATAGAGGCAGACAGTGTACAAACATGTTTGTGACAACTGGAAAGATTTGTGGACAGAGACATAGAGGCAGACAGTGTACAAACATGTTGTGACAACCGGACAGATTTGTGGACAGAGACATAGAGGCAGACAGTGTACAAACATGTTGTGACAACCGGACAGATTTGTGGACAGAGACATAGAGGCAGACAGTGTACAAACATGTTGTGACAACTGGAAAGATTTGTGGACAGAGACATAGAGGCAGACAGTGTACAAACATGTTGTGACAACTGGAAGCAGATTTGTGGACAGAGACATAGAGGCAGACAGTGTACAAACATGTGTGACCAACTGACAGGATTGTGGACAGAGACATAGAGGCAGACAGTGTACAAACATGTTGTGACAACCTGAAAGATTTGTGGACAGGACATAGAGGCAGACAGGTACAAACATGTTGTGACAACTGGAAAGATTTGTGGACAGAGAGACATAGAGGCAGACAGTGTACAAACATGTTTGTGACAACCTGAAAGATTTGTGGACAGAGACATAGAGGCAGACAGTGTACAAACATGTTGTGACAACTGGAAAGATTTGTGGACAGAGACATAGAGGCAGACAGTGTACAAACATGTTGTGACAACTGGAAAGATTTGTGGACAGAGACATAGAGGCAGACAGTGTACAAACATGTTGTGACAACTGGAAAGATTTGTGGACAGAGACATAGAGGCAGACAGTGTACAAACATGTTGTGACAACTGGAAAGATTTGTGGACAGAGACATAGAGGCAGACAGTGTACAAACATGTTGTGACAACTGGAAAGATTTGTGGACAGAGGACATAGAGGCAGACAGTGTACAAACATGTTGTGACAACTGGAAAGATTTGTGGACAGAGACATAGAGGCAGACAGTGTACAAACATGTTGTGACAACTGGAAAGATTTGTGGACAGAGACATAGAGGCAGACAGTGTACAAACATGTTGTGACAACCGGAAAGATTTGTGGACAGAGACATAGAGGCAGACAGTGTACAAACATGTTGTGACAACTGGAAAGATTTGTGGACAGAGACATAGAGGCAGACAGTGTACAAACATGTTGTGACAACTGGAAAGATTTGTGGACAGAGACATAGAGGCAGACAGTGTACAAACATGTTGTGACAACCGGAAAGATTTGTGGACAGAGACATAGAGGCAGACAGTGTACAAACATGTTGTGACAACCGGAAAGATTTGTGGACAGAGACATAGAGGCAGACAGTGTACAAACATGTTGTGACAACTGGAAAGATTTGTGGACAGAGACATAGAGGCAGACAGTGTACAAACATGTTTGTGACAACTGGAAAGATTTGTGGACAGAGACATAGAGGCAGACAGTGTACAAACATGTTGTGACAACCGGAAAGATTTGTGGACAGAGACATAGAGGCAGACAGTGTACAAACATGTTGTGACAACTGGAAAGATTTGTGGACAGAGACATAGAGGCAGACAGTGTACAAACATGTTGTGACAACTGGAAAGATTTGTGGACAGAGACATAGAGGCAGACAGTGTACAAACATGTTGTGACAACCGGAAAGATTTGTGGACAGAGACATAGAGGCAGACAGTGTACAAACATGTTGTGACAACTGGAAAGATTTGTGGACAGAGACATAGAGGCAGACAGCGTGAGAAGATTTTTGACAGTCTTGTGTCATGGCACCGAAGAGAGTCATTGATCCATGACGTCGGAGATCGTAATTTGTGGAGAGATTTGATCGCCCACGCCAGCCGACATGGCACTGGATTGTGGTGATGATGATGATGATATGGTGGAGGCATGAGGACATGCAAGTTCCTCTACAGCTGTTAGATGGAGACACAGAAGAGTTCTGAGAGTGGATGTATGGTCGATCAAATTTGATGTAAGATTGTTGTTTACATGAAGTATATTGTGTGTATGTTGTTTACATGAAGTATATTGTGTGTATGTTGTTTACATGAAGTATGTGTGTATGTTGTTTACATGAAGTATGTGTGTATGTTGTTTACATGAAGTATAATGTGTGTAAATACTGTTTGTATGAAGGATAAATCATTCATGTAACCCAAACTAGTTACATTTTCTCCCAGAAAATAAACAATTTCCTCTTTCCTATGTTGTTTTGTCCATAAAATTTGGTTTGTTAGATAAATGTTTATTGTTTTTGTTGGATACATCACATATCTTTAACCTTGATAATAATAGCCTCCTTCAGTCACGTCTGACTGGTTTGATCACAGCCCGTGAGCTGGAAACTTCTTTCTATCATATCTGACCATGGGTTGATCTCACCCTCATGAGCAGGATCCATCAGTCATATATTACAATGGGCATATCCTATGCAAGTAAAATCCTTCAGTCATATCTGACAATGGGTTGATAGCACCCTGTTAGAGGAAGCGTCCTTCAGTTATATCTGACAATAGGTTGCTGTGTCCTGTTAGTAGAAAGCCTGCAGTTGCATGGCCTAATGTTCCATTTGGCAAATACTTTTCTCCTCAACTTAATGAAGTTCCATGTTGTGTCAACACCTGTGGTGAAGCTAAAATGTCCCTCTCCAGGGCAAAAGTTTGGGCATGCCTATTTGGAGAACTAACTGTTGCCCATGTAGCATGTTCTTATCCTCAACATCACTGACAGATCCAAAGGAATTACAATAGCCAATACAAACTGGTGTAATGACATTGCAGGAGTTTCCAGAATAGTGTTTAGATCAATATTAGACTTTAAGTGGTACTATCTTTGGATTTTTCCTTAGTGTTTACTCCTGAAACATTTTCCACGTCTGAGTATCCTACAAGGTAGCAGGAGTTTGGAATCAGTTCCTCTTATTCTTTCATTAGTTTGAAATGTGTCTATATCTGCAATGTTGTCTCTTGTATGAATTTCACTATTTTTGTTAGTTCACTCAGTAGTCCACAGATTTTTGGAATCAGTGTTTACAGCCTCCAAAATCAGCTATCAACCAAGGTTGATGAGTCCTATCTACCCGAGGCAACTGGATATTTGAAGGTACTAGTGACTCACTTTTTGTCTTTTCTCATGTTAGTATAAGCAGATCTGCCAGAATTTTTTTTAAGCCGCACTTGAAGGCCAGGAGTTAGATTTGGCTGTCAGAGGCTCTTGATTGTAGATGCCTTAGGAGTATTCAATTGTTGTGGGAGCTTATCCGCAGTACACCAGCAGCTAGGACAACTCTTTGAACTATCTTTAACCCTTATTTAGACTACGTTGTGTGCTACTAAGTCTGTAAATGCCTTTTACTGCTAATTGATATTATGCTCTTTGTTTCTGTTCGTAAAATTAGTCTGACATTAATTTAGACATCTCTTTCTCTTATTGGCTCAGTCACCCTAATCTATTAATTTAGATGGTCCTTCCTCCTGACAGTTTACTATGCTTCCCAAACATGTAAATAAAAGAGTTTATGTAGATAAATTATGTTTTGCTACCAAGATTTGTTAGAAATATGAATGTGTGCAGAATTTAAGCATATTTGTTGAAAAAGAAAATGTTTTATTGTAAATATCAAATGTTTAAAAGTATATAAATTAATGTATTGTAGGTTTTTGTACATTAAGATTGTCAACATTTATTTTAAGGCCTGGCATATTTTGCTGCATCCTGTCAGGTACATCCTGCAGAATTCACACAACAATAAGATGAATCCTTCAAGCTGAAATATATAATGGCATTATTCACACATTAGTTTGAATTGTCTATCACGGTACTTTTTATCTGACTTGGCGTGTCTTCATTATTCAAATTGGCTACAGGAAAACATTGTTTTGAATTTATTTTAATTTATATTCTGAATACTCAGAAAAACTCTTTAGAGATTGGTCTAAAATAAACAATGTGTCCAATGCTTTTCTATTTTACTTCCTACATCCATGACTCTCTTTCTGCAAGTTTCATTATACTTGTCTGTTACATCTGAAGCATTCACCCTATAAGGGAATCCTTCTTGCGTGTTCTTTTCAAATTTTTTTTTTTTTCTGCGTTTCCATCCTGTTTCAGGATATTGCGGTCAACATTAGCATCTTTCAGCTGTATGCTGATTCCTAGGCTAGATTACGCTCATCAGCATGCCACGACTTTCTGAGCGACCGGCTCCATACTCTCATAAGTCACTGGCGCGACTCGAACCACTTCAATTCTCTTGCGCTCATGTCAACCATGAGAGCATTCTGGGTTACAGAGAAAGCTGCTAACCCCTCGGCCAGGGAGACCGGCTCTTTTCAAATTACCTTTATTTATTTAATTTTCTAATTCCTATCAGCCAGTATTATTTTCATGTGTTTCGTGTTATCCAGTGCTTTGCTCTGGTCAAATCTAGAGTTACTTCTGTCATGTTTCTAAACTAGCCATACGCTACTTAGGAGGATGACTAGTAGTAAGTTAGTGATCTTCTTCTACCATTAACAGTTTCTTTTAAGCCATTCTTCCAGATAACTTTCCACACATCCTAGGTTACTAACTTCTTTCAGCTTTCAAGGAATGTATTAACCTGTTACATATCCATCATATAAGAATTCTTGTCACATTATTCAAGGCAAATCGGTAGTGATTATTTCAGTAATTACTTTTTTTTTTTGTAGTCCCAATTTTATTGCTTTATAATTTTTAATGCAGAACTAGAAAGGACAATTCCAGTAATGAAAACATGCTTCAAACATGAGATGCTTTAGATGTGTCCTGAAAATAATAATTGTCTCAAGCGGCAGATGTACATATATTTATCAGACAGTGTATAGGGAAAAGTATCAGGAGCGCAACGAACAGATAATATTCAGAAATTGACAGCAAAATCCCTAATGGAAACTGAAATATTGGCAAGAGATGTGCACAAATTAAATAAGTCACACAGAGTGCACTGGAGTGTTGTGTTCTATCAACCTTCTAGGTTTAAAAGAAGGAAATAATCATCATAATTCATTTCAATCCACCATTCTATGTATGTTTCTGTGTTCCATGATAAACAAGTGTCTTTTTTTTTATATTAGAGGATTATTTTAAAATCAGGTAAATAAAATAAACAGCAAAGGCAGCTTGTGAAGATAAGTTAATGTTAATCATCATTGGTTGTTTAAAACTAATTTTGCTAGCCAGTAGTTGATTACTTGCATCTGGGAAAGGATTTTAGCTTCAGTATGGGCAAAGACATATCAGAGTTACAAATTTATGCATATCATTACACATGTTGTTCATATTCTTGTTACCAGGTCTTTTTATCTAAATAAAATATAATAAAAATATATAGTAATTGTTTGTTGATTTTCCTTGATGCTGTAATGGCTAAAAAAAAGGATATAGGAGGAGGAGATTAGTTTCTTTCAGTTATTAGCTAAACGGTGGAATGAATGAGTGACCAGGCCAGTAGGTGATTTGGTTTGATTTTCAAAACTACCCTACTTCAAGACATCGACTTGGTCCAAAGGTTAAGCGTGCTCGTTCTTACACTTCTGGGTTTGCTGATGATGAGGTTGGCCTTCAACCCCTCACACTGGCATTAAGTTGGTATTCAATGTTGTCTTCTCATTCAGAAAGCAATGGCAAACTACTGAACCATTGCCTAGAATACAAACCTAGGGTTGATCATCACGTCCTGCAAACAATATTTTTTGTATCATCCTTCAACATGTTGTTGTATCATCTTTCAATATTTTGTTATATCATCCCTCAGCAAACAACATTTTGTTGTATCATCCTTCAACAACATTTTGTTGTATCATCCTTCAACAAACAACATTTTGGTGTATCATCCTTCAACAAACAACATTTTGTTATATCGTTCTTCAACATTTTGTTGTATCATCCTTCAACATTTTGTTGCATCATCCTTCAACAAAACCACATGATAACCCAAAATTATAATCAACAATGAAGACATTGAAAATGTTGTAAACTTTGGCTACATAAATAACAACAGTGGGAACTGATTAAAAGAAGTCAGAATGAGACTTGCCTTAGCAACAGTGGATAGACAGCACTAGTCTATTCTTCTTCTCTTCTTCTTCTTCTGCTGCGTTCACCCGGAGAGTTTTTTTTGATGTGATTGCGTTGTGCCTGTTTACAGCAGAGCTGTGTTCTTGCGCTGTTAGGCTGACACATCCGACTTCTGCTGGGGAATGAGCAGGCGGACAGATTGGCTGGCTCTGCAAAATTTGGTGGAGTATTAATGCATGACAAGGCAGACGTGGTTGCGACCTAGTGGGAGCACGTGTACACCTCGGAGGAGCAAATGGATTACCATGGTCTGGCAAGAATGAGGCAGCGAGGAGTGACAGGGGATCTGACCGATGCTCGGCGCTCAGAGGAAAGGCGAGACTGACATATAATCAGATTGCTACTGGTACTATTGGTGTTGGAACTCTTTGCTGGCTGCTGAGGATGGGGACAGAGCGCCTATGGGAATGCCTGAATGCTGGGATGTCGGTTCCTAGATCAATCAATCAATCCGACTTCTGCTGGAATTTTTTGACCGAATTAACCTTCTTGGGGGTTTCTTAGGACTTTTGACTCTCACTATGGTGGTGTTATTCCCCCGTCCCAGCTGGCCCATTTAGAACAGAAGAAGACATCCTGGTCAGCCCTCAAGGGAAGGCAGGGGCAGATCATGAGCATTCCCCACCATCCAAGGAGGCTTCCATAATTGTAGAGCCGACGCATAGTGCTCTGGTACTGGGCTCACCCAAGGAATCATCACAACGTACACATGGCTGCTTAGCCTCACTTCATATATTGGGTCTTCCAGTCAGCACAAGTTGTTTGTCCGGAAACCAGAAGAATGCAGTCTGCAGATGACATCCACATAGTGAGCTTTTTATTTGGACTTTCCGCGTAATGGATTTGCTACCCAAGCAATATTCCATTTTGTGCCACTGGGACGCTTTTTCCACCTTTGATGATGCTCACACAGTTAGCTTTTGATTTGGACTTTAGAACTTGCATCTTTTCTGGGCAACATACAAATATGTATCATGGAATGTACAATCAATAAAGAAGAAACTTGCGGATTTTGAACTTTTTAAATTGTTTGCTCGCTTTGACTTGAGCGTAGTCCACACTTGACTGATTGTTGCGTGTCACACGCCATGTGGATTAGCTTTCCCTGTTACCAGTGTCCCTCGCCATCAGGCCAGCCACTATGACTTCTGAGGTACCTGTAATTTATGTCAACATTTTAGTCAAACTGACTAGTGTACGAGTCAAACCCATTACTTTGCCATCAGCACACTGGAAGTTTAAGACCAAGCGCTCTTAACCGTTCAGCCATGTGACCTCCACTTTTGAACTCACGTATTACAGAAACATTCTTAGAATACGGTGGATCAAGAAGAAGAAAAACACTTGACATTTTACAAGATATGAAAATTGAAGAAAACTAGCTCATTATCAGCATTGTCTTGAAAACTGACTTAGTGGTTATGAAAGAACGGTAATGGAAAACTTAGGAGAAGATGGCAGGGTCAGCCAACACAAAGATGGACACGGGACATTGAAAACAGCTTGAGAATGAATATGCGTGAGGCAGAGGAGCCGGCAACAAATCAAAATTCTTTCTGGCAGGTTGCCTTAATATTGGCGTTCTGCAAAGGACTTGCTACATTTTCTCACCTAAATCTGGTAACTCTTAACATTCTCGCGCTTAAACCTTCTCTGTGACCGTGGTAGTAGGTTTGTTCCTCGTGCTGGACAGTTGGATGAGGCACTTTCTTGTTATAATCATGTTACCTTATTATATAATTGCACCATCTGATATCTTCTTCTTCTTCTGCGTTCATCCGGATTTATTTTTTTTCGGATGTGACTGCGTTGTGCCTGTTTACAGCAGAGCTGCGTTCTTGCGTCGTTAGGCCGACACATCCGACTTCTGCGGGCATTTGTTGACCGGGTTAACCTTCCCGGGGGTTTCTTAGGACGTTTGAATCTCACTGTTGTGGTGTTATCCCCCATCCTAGCTGGCCCATACAGAACAGCCAAAGATATCCTGGTCAACCCTCAAGGGAAGGCAGGGGCAGACCATGGGCTTTCCCCGCCATCCAAGGAGGCTTCCATACTTGCAGAGCTATCACACAGCGCTCTGGTACTGGGCTCACCCAAGGAATCGTCACGTCCTGCACATGGCTGCTTTGCCTCACTTCCGTATATTGGGCCTTCCGTTCACCATAGGCTGTTCCTCCGGAAACCAGAAGAATGCAGTCTGCAGGTGACATCCACACAGTGAGCTTTCGATTAGGACTTTCCACATAATGGATTTGCTATCCAAGCAATATTCCATTTCGTGCCACTAAGACACTTGTTCCACCTTTTATGAAGCCCACACAGTGAGCTTTCGATTCGGACTTTTCACGTAATGGATTTGCTGTCCAAGCAATATTCTATTTCGTGTCACTAGGACACTTTTCCACCATTTACGAAGCCCACACAGTGAGCTTTTGATTCGACTTTCCACGTAATAGATGTGCTATCCAAGCAATATTCCATTTCATGCCTCTGGGACGCTTTTGTAACCGACATACCTGTGGTATGAAGTGTGGCAGTCTAAATACATCTTCATGCACCTTTAGATGTCAACCTGAATGTAGTTAAAGTAAGCTGTAGTCAACTTGAGCTTGTTGATATCTCCATAGAGCTTGTCGTCAAATGAAGCAGGCGTGGGCCAAAATATCTTTCTCTGTTCTGCATATATTGGGCACTCCTGCAGCAAATGTTTAGCTGTCATTATACCAGTTCCACAATTACATTCATCGATATCTCCTATCTTTAGTTTATTGAACAAGTGGTGTTTCAGCCTGGTATGTCCTGTGCGGAGTCTGAAGATTGCTACTTGTTCTCTTCGGTCGAGTTTGTAATATGCATCATCCTTCTGGTGGCCTGGATGCTCTGATTCCCATTTTTTTCTATAAGTGCTTTTTATAAACCTTTTTGCCTCATTATAGGTTATGTCTATGTCAGACTGTGGTAATCGTCTACCCTCTTTTGCTAGTCTGTCAGCCTTTTCATTTCCAGGTATACTGCAATGTGATGGGATCCACTGTATTACAACTTTTTTTTATTTCTGGCATAGAAAAGCTAGTTCTGTGCTGTTTTTGCTCTTCAGTATTGAGACAGCTGACTTTGCATCTGTGAAGATAGCTATTTGCTTCAAAACAGCTAGTTCTGTGCTGTTTTTGCTCTTCAGTATTGAGACAGCTGACTTTGCATCTGTGAAGATAGCTATTTGCTTCTCTTTATTTTCCTCCATCAAGAGCATTTCTGCTGCAGTTTTCAAAGCCTCTACCTCCGCTTTGAAGTTACTTGAAAATTTTCCAGTTACCACTGACTGTGTTTTTATCACTCCATTTTTTAAATTAAGGAGAATTCCTCCTCCATTTTTAATTGAATCTTTGGCTGATCCATCTGTATATGCATGGGTCCAATTGCTGCTTGGGTAATGTTCTTTTATGTAGTTGAGGGTTATTTTTCTTCTTTCGGTTTCATTCTGAGTGGTTTTTTTCTCAATACCAGGAATGTTTTCTATCATCTCAGGCAGTTGCTGCTGTCTCCAAGCTGGGAAGTTGTGTGCATTGTAAATGGGCTTGACTGTTGATATGTTAAGTATGGGATCTGCCCTAATCTTTCGTTTTGCAGTTTCTACAAAGTTGCTACGCTTCAGTCTTCCTTTTCCAAAACCATTAAACCTGTTATACATAGGGTGGTCTGTCAATCTTCTAAATTTTTCTGCTTGTTGCTGGGCTCTGCTATCTCTTCTGTCCTGCATTGGTTGTAAACAAGTGATCATTTTCTAGTTCATTAATAGGCGTTGTCTTCAGGCTTCCAGTTATGATTCGCATTCCTTGGTTTTGGACTCTACTTATTTTGTTAAAGTTTGACTTAGCTGCTGTTGCACAAGTGCAATGCCATATTCCAGCACTGGCCTCACCCGTCCAGTATATAACTTCTTGAGAACTTTCTCATCTGCTCCCCACGTTGTACCAGCAAGCTTTTTCATGATTGCCATTCTCTGCCTTGCTCTTGTTCGATTTTTCTCAACCTGTGTCTTCCATGTCAGGCGACGATCAAAGGAGACTCCTAGATAGTTTGGATTTTCTTCATGGCGCAATATTTTTCCATTCAATACCAGCTTAGGTTGCTGAGTTTTATTTGAGAGGGAGAACACTGTGCATGTTGTTTTCTCCTCACTTATCTTCACTAGCCATGATTTTGACCAGTCCTCTAGTGCTAATAAGGCTTGCTGTATTCTGCTGTTAGCTGTACTAATATATTCTTCAGATGTCCATATGGCTAGGTCATCTGCAAAGGAGGATGTGTGTACTCTGGCTGGAAAATTTTCTGTGATGTCATTTATATATGCTAGGAATAATGTTGGTGAAAGAACTCCTCCTTGGGGGACACCTTGCTCCAACAGCATCATTTTGCTTGTTTGTCCTTGTACTTTTGTCCTGGCAGTTCTGTTCTCAAGGTAGTGGCTGATCCATTTATACATTTTTCCACAAACATGCATTTTTTGCAGTTTTACTTTCAGTCCTTCCTTCCATACTTTATCAAATGCTTTTTCTAAATCTATCCAGACTGCTAGTGTGTGCTTTTTCTATTGGAAAGCATCCTCTATTTCCTGAGCTATATAGGTTATTTGATCTTCAGTGGATCTGTACTTTCTGAATCCTGCTTGGTGTGGTGTTAGCCTGCCATTGATAATGCGTTCCATTAATTTTCCTACACAGCTAAGTAGACTGATAGGTCGATAGCCATTTGGTTCTTCCAGGTCTTTCCTTTCTTTGGGACTGGTATTAGTATAGCTTCCTTCCATGCCTGTGGGACTATTCCTCTCTTCCAGCTGTTATTTAGGACTGCTAGTAGTTTCTTCTTTGCCTTGGTGCCTAGTCCTATTAGCATTTCATTTGTGATTCCATCCTTTCCTGGTGATTTCTTCTTTTTTAGGGTATTCATTGCCTGTTCCATTTCTTCCATTGTTAGATTTGCCATCATATATTCTGCTGCTGTCTCTGTATTTCTATGATGTATCTGTTTGTCTTTGATTGCTTTCTTCTGTTCGGTTGTAATATCAATGTGGTTTGCATTTGCATAGTGTTCCATTAGTGCATATTGCAGCCTTTTTTCCTGTAAGCAAGGCATTTCCTTGTTTAATTGTTATTTGTTTGTTTCTAGGTCCTTCATTGTTCATGGCTTTCACTAGTTTCCATAGTTTGTTTCCATCCCTGTCAAAATTCAGGTTTTCTGTTTTTTCCCTCCAACAATCTCTTGTTGTTTGATTTACTGTTCTTTTATATTTTGCTGAGATGGCTTTGAGAGAGATGTTCGCTTCAATTGTTTGTTCTCTCTCTGCTATCTTCCTGGCATCTTCAACTTTGTCCTCCAAACTTTGTAGTTCTTCAGTCCAGTATGGTTTGTAATTTTTCCTCGCTCCTCTTGGAATGGACTCAGTGGCTGCCTGTATTATCGCTCTGTTTAGACTTTCCACCATTTGCTTTATGTTGCCATATCGTGTATTTATGTTTTCACAATATTTGTCTGTTAGTATGGCAAATCTGTCCCAATCTGCTCGTTTGTAATTCCAGCGGGGCAAGGGCTTTTGCTCCTGTGGAACATACTCCATATTCATTACAAGCTTGATTGGTCTGTGGTCACTACCTGCTAATTGGTCCAGCACATGGCGATCGATTTTGTGGAGGATGTCTCCTGTGCAGAAAGCTAAGTCTGGAGTAGAAGTGGTAAACCATCTTCTGGAGTAGAAGCTCGGTGTGTCATCCGCTTTGTTGAGTAGATGGAGATTTGAGTCTATTTCCCAGTCCTCCAATTCATCTCCTCTTTTGTCAGTATCTGGGTATCCCCATCTTTCTGAACGGCTATTAAAGTCTCCGACAATAATGCAGTTTGTGTCAGTTATTTTCATGTTTGAGAGTGTAAGGTCCTTTATCTGCTGGGCTATACAGATTGTAGATTCTTATTTTCACGTCCTTTATCATTATATCAACACCTATAATTTCCGTTTGGTTGTCAGAGATCACAGATACTTCGCTGCAAGGTATTGTATTTCGTGTAAGTATTAGAACTCCTCCTTTGTGTCCTTCGCGGTCGAAACGTGTGGCCTGATATCCTCTGACTGAGAATTTGTGATTGGCGTTGAGGTGTGTCTCTTGAATGCATGCCACATCTATTCTATCTTTATGAAGACGCTGTGTTAGGGAGTCTTTATTCTTGTAAACTCCTTCGGCATTCCACTGTAGTATGTTGAGTGTCCGGGGTATTTGGTCAATAGCTCTTAACCTACTCCTCTGTGCCTTGACTCCACAGCACAGGGGAAGGTGACCACCAGTAGTCATGGGTGGACCCCCTCGAGGCAGGGGGTCCGGCACTATCGCCGCCTGATGGGACTTCACGGGATTAGCACCATAACGATTAATTTTGATTTGTGACATCATGAATTAAGTTACGTTGCACTGCTTTGTCAAGCCTGTGGCTCAGTACATCCGATTTCGACAAGCATTTATTCGGGATGCTTTCCCTAGCCTTTGACTATCCCCAGTCTACCTACAAGGCAGCAGGCTTTATGTAGCACTGCTTTGTCAAGCCTGTGGCTCAGTACATCCGATTTCGACAAGCATGTATTCGGGGTGCTTTCCGTAGCCTTTGACTGTCCCCAGTCTACCTACAAGGCAGCAGTTTTGACCTGTCCGACATGGGTGGCCCTACCAGTAGCTGTGCTACCGTCGGCATAGCTCTTGGGGTCATTGGGACGCGCAAGCCCCTCTAACTCGTCACGGTGGACACACAGCAGAGGGGGCACCATCTGATTGTCTGTCCTTTTATATATTCTACTACTGGCGCCAAGGCAGATGTGGTAGTACAGTAGCTAGCACGCGGGCTTGACGTTACGGCACCAATCCTCATGGAGGCCGTGATTTAGATTAACCAGGGCTTCCATGTTGACCCAGCCTAAAGTGAATAACAGGACATTTTTTTGTATCAAAGAGCCAGCTTGAAAGTTTGGAGCGCACACAAAATGCGGCCATGCTAGTGATTCTGGGGTGCACAAAGGACACACTAATTTAATGCATGAGGCATACCCTGGCGCTACCAACAATAGCGGATAAGCATAAGGTCCTTCAGGCCAAATGGTACCTGAGAGTTGCTGCACATAGGGATCACCCCCTGCTGAAGCCATGGATATGGTCAAGGGTCATAGACTAAGACGAAGCAGGTCCTGGGTGGCACAGGCAAAAATATCTATACGTCAGTTGTGTGATCTAGAGACCATCAATCGGCAGACAGGCAGACAGGACGGACTGGCACAATTTAATAGGAACACTGGGTTGTGAGTGCAGAGAGTGGGCAGCGTACTGTGTAGAGTTTGAGGTGCAACAACTGATCCAAAGTAACACCATCAAGGTGACAGTGATCTATACTGATGGGTCAGTGGTGAGAAACAGACGGAGTGGTTGGGGTTTCTTCTTCTTCTTCTTCTTCTTCTTCTTCTTCTTCTTCTTCTTCTTCTTCTTCTTCTTCTTCTTCTTCTTCTGCGTTCATCCGGAGTTTTTTTTTTTTCGGACAAGATTGCGTTGTGCCTGTTTACAGCAGAGCTGCATTCTTGCGCCATTAGGCCGACAGATCCGACTTCTGCGGGCATTTTTTGACCGGGTTAACCTTCCCGGAGGTGGTTGGGGTTTCATTGCGAAGGCTAATGGACGATGCTTGAAAAAGGAGTCTGGCATATGAGACTACGACCTCCAGATTGAGAATGAAGATGGAAGCAGTCACAGCGACATTCCGTTGGTTAGAGGAGACCACTGCAACACACGTTGTCTTCATCACGAACTCAAGGAGTATGCTTAGTAAAGTGGAGAAAGGAATGTTTTGCATGGAATGGCTCACCTCGCTTCAGAGCTCACAGATTGTAAGAATTGTATGGATCTTTTGCCTTGGCCATGCGGGTGTGCGGGGCAATGAACAGGCTAATAGGCTGGCAGGGAATGCACCTCTTGGTGGCCGATTACCTATGGACAAGGGAGAGGTGGTCGTGCGCCTGTGGGATAAGGTGCAGAAGAAGGAGGAACATACTGAGAACCCGTATGTGGAAAGGAAGAGATTGCGGGGAATTGGCAGGGGTTCTGGTAGAATCTCAAAACTGAGAGGGAAAACCAAGAGAACTTTCAATCATATAGCGATGGGAACGATTAGTAATGTGATTCTTCGCTGGCTGTTGAACGAGGGGGAGGGAGCGCATACGGGAATGTCCTGAGTGCAGTGATGTCGGTTCTTAGCTCAACTCAACTCATGTTTTGGGAAGTACAGGCTGCCAGTGTGATACATTTCAAATGTAAATCATCTGTCGCGTTATGTTGTTATTGTTATTGTTCTTGACATTTATTGTAAATCATCTATAGAGTTCTGTTCCTATTGTTATCGTCCTTGACATTTATTTTAACCTTGATAGCCTACTGCCAGTGAGATTCATGAGAAGAATACTCAACGTATCAAGAAGCGAAAAAAACTGAAATGATGAAATCAGGACTAAAGTAGGTGTTATAGCAGCGATTAGACAAGTTAGTTAGTTGCATATCCTTTACAGGATGTAGCAGTCAACACCAGCACTTTTTGCTGTTGTGATCTCTTGGCAAGTTTATGCTCAGTAGGTTGCCATTGCTTTCTGAACGACCGGCTCCCATACCATTTCGTAAAAAACCAACGCACGGCGGCCTGCTGCCAAACTGTCCGCAGCTGTGTTTCGAACGCGGGTATGCGATATTATGAACTGCGTCCGTAACACCTTCACCATGGAGCCGGCATATAAGAAAACAGCAAGTGAAATTGTTGGGCTACCAGCTGACAGAATGGTGAAGCCATAGTCAGCCGACGTGGAAGTTATAGATAATTTTCGATTTGATTCGGTTTGTTTGAAGTAAATAACGACAATGGCTATCGGGCTTCGCTTGAAAAGATTATATTCAATATTTTAAAAGAATTCAGGTTTTGACAGTTAAATTTAATGTACAGCTAAAGTCAAAGGCAAACATTTGGGGCAAGACAAGTATTTTTAATTTGGTATTTGTGTGACATTAGGCAAAGATGCACCACTTAAATGAAAAACTGAATATGATAAAAACAGATTACATTTAATTAAGCAATGAAAATCTATGTAGTAAGTTCTTGTCATTAAATATTAAAGAAATATTTCTTAGATGCTATATAAAATTAATTTTAACATTTAAATGCCGCGTGGTTTAAGAAAAATACCACGAGGTGACAAACTGAATAATCTAAATGTCTTGAACTAGACCAAAGCATAAAGGAAACGTTATACATACTTTAGACGGCAATAGTCGACATTCTTTGGTCACATCACGGGAATAGACAAATTTGGAACGTTATGTGACAAATAGCAAAATTTACATCAAACTTATAGAAAGCAGGAAGAACAACTACTGAACAATCAGCACAGTAGTTCTTGCTTAATACTAAGGAACATTTGTCGCAAAAAGACATAATTCCACAACAGTTTGCAACATACTTAAAATTCCACAACAGTATGCAACTCATTTGACAATGATAAATTAAATATATTGATAATAATAATGACAGTGGCAACAAAAGATTTGTGGAAAGAGAGATAGATGAAGATAGCTTGATAAAATTCTTGACAGGTTTGTGTTATTGCGCGAAAGGGAGTCAAAACACGAATTGACACATGTCGTTGGAAATCGCAGGATGTGAAGAAGCATAATAACCCATGCCATTCGGCAAGGCACGTCATGCTGACGAGTGACGGCAGCAATAATGATTTTTAAATGACCAATTTCCCCGGGAAGGTTAACCCGGTCAACAAATGCCCGCAGAAGTCGGATGTGTCGGCCTAACGGCGCAAGAACGCAGCTCTGCTGTAAACAGGCACAACGCAATCACATCCGAAAAAAAACTCCGGATGAACGAAGAAGAAGAAGAAGAAATGACCAATTTCACGCCTTAAGAACCCTCGGGCAAACGGTGCTAAACCTACTAATATATTTGTATAGAGTAATTGGCACTCATGAGCCTTTACTTTCCAAGACATGTTTGGTACCATGTTAGGCTGGTTCGACCCGTGAGCCCAGACACATTTTGAAAAATATACACTAATTTGCTTAGCTGTGGGTCGAAACCATGGCCTCCTAGACGGCAGGCGAGTATTTATCCACAACGCACCCGAAGATCACATTCGTTAATTCAGTAGCATGTCCTTTGCAGAACCTTGCTCACATATCAACCTTCCGGAAAACTTCTCGATCATAAGCAAGATATCCCGCGTCCGATACACCCATCTGGAGATCATCCGCTACACCCTGCACCCATCTTCTCTTTAGCCTTCTTCTTCCTCTCTTCCCATGCATATACCCCTCCATTATGTTCTCTCCAAACTTTCGTGACGTTTCAAGTGACCAAAATATTTCAATTTTCTTAGTTTTATCGTCCTTAATAACTAACCCTCTTCAACATTTAGCTCTTGAAGTAAGGATGCATTTGTTCTTTTCTTTACCCAAGGTATTCTTAGAACGCATCTATAACATTTATATTCAAAGGCAACAGAAGATCTACAACAATGATATATTATACCATTTGTTGTTGTTGTTTTTTTTTTCTTTTTTTTTTTTGCATTCGCTCGCTTTGAACCCAGCGTAGTCCATACACCGAGCCATGCCACAAGGCTGTCAATAATCTTCTCACGATGTCGTCCTCTATCTCTCCGCAAATCTTTCTGGTTGTCACAACATGTTCCAGTTTTTGTCTTATTGTAATGTGGCCAAAAAACGATTACTGCCTCTTTCTGATGTTTGTGATAAATTGTCTTTGCGGCTCGACTTCCCTTAAAACATCTTGCTTACTCTTTTTGGTTGCCCAACTAATTTTCAGCATTCTATAAAACCAAATCCCCAAGGCTTCTTGGGATTTTTTCGCCTGTGTACTAATTTAAATATTGAGCACAACCCACTACTGGCAACGCTGATCGTATTCTGGTATGAACCTAAGGTCTATCTACGTCAATGTGGATGGGCCTTAGGTTCATACCAGAATACGATCAGCGTTGCCAGTAGTGGGTTGTGCTCAATATTTAAATCTCAAATCCCGAAACAACCAAATAAATCAATTGTGTACTAATTGTCCAGGACTCGCAGCCGTTTGTAACTAGTTCTATGTAACATGCAAGAACCCTTTTCCTGACTTTCAAGGACAGTGACTTATTGCACAAAACGTTTTTCTTTTGATAGAATGCAGTTTTTGCTGGTCCTATTCTGCTCGTTATCTCATCCTATTCTGCTCGTTATCTCATCCTATTCTGCTCGTTATCTCATCCTATTCTGCTCGTTATCTCATCCTATTCTGCTCGTTATCTCATCCTATTCTGCTCGTTATCTCATCCTATTCTGCTCGTTATCTCATCCTATTCTGCTCGTTATCTCATCCTATTCTGCTCGTTATCTCATCCTATTCTGCTCGTTATCTCATCCTATTCTGCTCGTTATCTCATCCTATTCTGCTCGTTATCTCATCCTATTCTGCTCGTTATCTCATCCTATTCTGCTCGTTATCTCATCCTATTCTGCTCGTTATCTCATCCTATTCTGCTCGTTATCTCATCCTATTCTGCTCGTTATCTCATCCTATTCTGCTCGTTATCTCATCCTATTCTGCTCGTTATCTCATCCTATTCTGCTCGTTATCTCATCCTATTCTGCTCGTTATCTCATCCTATTCTGCTCGTTATCTCATCCTATTCTGCTCGTTATCTCATCCTATTCTGCTCGTTATCTCATCCTATCTGCTCGTTATCTCATCCTATTCTGCTCGTTATCTCATCCTATTCTGCTCGTTATCTCATCCTATTCTGCTCGTTATCTCATCCTATTCTGCTCGTTATCTCACCCTATTCTGCTCGTTATCTCATCATATTCTGCTCGTTATCTCATCCTATTCTGCTCGTTATCTCAGTGGTGCATCTTTCATCTCATTGTATCCATCTATGTCTAGATATCTGCATTTCTGCACTTGTCCCAAAATAAGGTCATGTACTGTAATTGCACATTTAGTCACAATCTGTTTCTTTGATATCACCATGACTTTTGTCTTTCTATTATTCAAACTAAGGTCCATTCTTTCACTTTCTACAACCACTGTATCTATCATTGCCTGTAGATCCTTCTGACTTGTTGCTATTAAGACGGTGTCATCAGCATAACGTCAGTTATTTATATTATGTCCACCAAGTAGGATCCCTGGCATACTTTCTGTAGATCTCATTATATATTCACTGTACAATGAGAACAAATCAGGAGACAATACACAACCTTGTCTGACGCCCTTTTTTATACACTGAAATGTTCCTACAAGGTTATTGATTCTTATGGCTGCTGTTTGATATGTGTTCTTTATTATTCGCAGATCTTTGCCGTCAATGTTCAGTGGCTCTAGTAATATCGTAATTGTATTATTTCTTCATGCTTCATATTGTCAAATGCTTTTGTGTTGTCTATGAAGCATAAGTATAGGTCTGTTGTTGTTGTTTTTTTAAAACTTCTATAACTCTTTCAAATGTGGATTAGCTTTCCCTATTAACAGTGTCTCTCAGATGTACTAGTAATTTACGTCCCAAAGTCAAGGATGGGAGATCAACGTTTTAGTCCAACTGTCCAGTATAGAGGTTGAACCCCTTACTTCGACATCAACACACCGGATGTGAAAACACGTTCTTATTTATTCGGCCATGCTGATCTCCCATATTGTACCATTAAATTGTGTTCCTGATTGATGAAATAAAGATCTGCAGAGTGATTTCCCCTGGATACTATTTGCAGACGCGGGCAAGCTGAAAGTTGGTAGACTTGTAAGTCGGCGAGAATTATCAGCATTATCATTATCAGATATTCTGATATTATATCAGAATATAGCGAATTAATATAATAGGTAAGAAGAGAGGACGGACTCGACACCTCGAAGCATCTGAAGCTTGAAATCTTGCAGATGCTTTTCTTTTTTAATTTTAAGAATGTTTTTGGGAAAGAGTATAATTTTTTTTTGCGTTTTTTCCCTTCTTTCCATTTGGTGGCAATCATACATAATTTAATCATTTTATTTGCATTTTATAATTGTGGCTTTGATACGATTTAAAAAAAAAATCTTCTAGCACGCGTGAATTGGAGCAGAGCTCAGACGGCGTAATCAATCTAATCCAACGTTACGTTTGTCAAGTGTTGTTCATGTGTGCAGTGTTGTTGTTTGTCCATCAAGAATGATGATGACCATTCATTTCATCCAGTGGGGTTGAAGGTGTGGAGCCGTGGGTTCTAAGATGGCTGATGAGGCCAATTTTGGCTCGAAATGTTTTTTGACAATGTGGGCAAAGAATGCTTGACGTCTCTGGAGGAAGATTTCCGCAGTGGTTTTTTTTGTCCGGCCTTTT
>JACEFZ010020743.1:0-11229 GCA_014155875.1 Cepaea nemoralis
GGGGGAATGAAGAAAACATTCCGGGGTTTTGGGAAAAAAAGAACACTCACATGAAACCGAAAGAAGAAAAATAACCCTAACTACATAAAAAACATTACCAAGCAGCAATTGGACCCATGCATATACAGATGGATCACCCAAAAAATTTCAGTAAGAATGGAGGAGGAGAATTCTCCTAAATTTAAAAAAGGGATAAAAAAACACATTCAGTGGCAACTGGAAGTTTTCAAGTAATTTCAAAGCGGAGTAGGGGCCTGAAAACTGCAGCAGAAATGCTCTTGATGGAGGAAAATAAAGAGAGCAATGCTATCTTTAATAAAAGTCAGCTGTCTCAATACTGAAGAGCAATACAGCACAAAAAATGCTGACTAAGAGCGCACTCCATGGTCTATGCCAAATCCAAAAAGTTGTAATACAGTGGTTAATCACATGCAGTATACCTGAAATGAAGAGGCTGAAATGGCAAAGAGGGCGGACGCTACCCAGCCTACATAGACATAACCTAAATGAGGCAAAGAGGTTGATAAATCCTTATAAAACCCAAAATGGGAATCAGAGCATCCAGGTCACCAGAAGGATGATGCATATTACAAACTCGACCGAAGAGAACAAGTAGCAATCATTCAGACTCCACACAGGACATAACAGGCTGAAATACCACTTGTTCAATAAACTAAAGATAGGATATACCGATGAATGCAATTGTGGAACTGGTAAAATGACAGCTAAACATTGCTGCAGGAGTGCCCATATATGCAGAACAGAGAAAGATATTTTGGCCCACACCTGCTTCATTTGAGGACAAGCTCTATGGAGATATCAACAAGCTCAAGTTGACTGCAGCTTACTTTAACTACATTCAGGTTGACATTTAAAGGTGCATGAAGAAGTATTAGACTGCCGCACCAGGTATGTCGGTTACAAAAGCGCCCAGAGGCATGAAATGGAATATTGCTTGGATAGCAAATCCATTACGTGGAAAGTCGAACCAAAAGCTCACTGTGTGGGCTTCAAAAAGGTGGAAAAAGTGTCCCAGTGGCACGAAATGGAATATTGCTTGGTAGCAAAACCATTACGTGGAAAGTCCGAATCGAAAAACACACTGTTTGGGGTTCATAAAGGGAAAAAGTGTCCTAGTGGCACGAAAAGGAATATTGCTTGGATGCAAACCATAGTGAATCCCAATCGAAAGCATGTGTGGATTCATCTGCAGACTGCATATTTTGGTTTCCGGAAGAACCCATGGTGAAGGAAAGGGCCCAAAATACGGAAGTAGGCTAAACGCAATGTGCAGGACGTGACGATTCCTTGGGTGAGCCCAGTACCAGAGCGCTGTGTGTTGGCTCTGCAAGTATGGAAGCCTCCTTGGATGGCGGGGAATGCCCATGGTCTGCCCCTGTCTTCCCTTGAGGGCTGACCAGGATGTCTCTTGGCTGTTCTATAGGGCCAGCTGGGATGGGGGATAACACCACAACAGTGAGAGCCAAACGTCCTAAGAAACCCCCGGGAAGGTTAACCCGGTCAACAAATGCCCGCAGAAGTCGGATGTGTCGGCCTAACGGCGCAAGAGCGCAGCTCTGCTGTGGACAGGCACAACGCAATCACGTCCGAAAAAAAACTCCGGATGAACGAAGAAGAAGTATCATGAAGCATCAGTAGAACTTCAGTGCGATTCAGAATATACATTGTCACCTTTCTTCTTGAAATTGGTTAAAAGCACTCCTTGACAATCCCAGAACACTGTCAGCATAACCATCCCAAATCGGATTTCATCAACAATTTTAGTGTCCTTGAGAACATTTTTCTACTCAGCTATTCACCGCTTTACGGGACAAACATTTGTCAGCATAAACAGGAAGCATTTCCTTATGAATGTCCTGTGCAGGTAGTCTTTTTGCCCACAAAAAACGCACAACAGCACATTGCTCTTTGTTTGTACACTCCGTAAGTACAGTCGCCATTTTATTTATGCACATATGCATGAGTCATGAGTTTGATGTTGCTGTCACCTAATGACACCTGTAGAAAACACCAACTACATTTACCTGCCATCCCACAGAACTGTGTGACTTATTTATTGACTCACCCTCGTGCATGCCTTTCAGTACTTAAGTTAATGATAGTAAATATCCTATTTTGGATTTGATAAATTATAATAATATGGCCAATAGTGTTTTATGTTTTATGCAAATCATCAGGGATATTATTACACCATGAATAAGTAAGAACACCAAATACCGAGATCTGTGGAGAGCCATGAACGCCTACTCCAACTGGCAGGGCACTTGAAGATGATGATGAATAAACCTGTCATCCTGCCTGTATTTCCTTAAATAATTTTGTGATTGTAATTTACGTAGATTATTTTCTGGATTACAGTATTACAGATTTGGTCTGTAGATATTTTGTTCGAACTTGTTTAACCTAAAAATCTTGTTTGTCATTGGAGGAGGACGGGCTAAGTTATTGTATTCAGAAAATTATGTCCATTGAAAATTGTGTCTGTACTCATACTTTTTGGGGAATTTGCGGTTGTGACATTACTAATAATGTTGAATGTCACTTCTGATTGTGTTTTCATTTTTGGAAATGGCAGAATTTAATAAATAGCACATTTTGGAGTATGCAATGGCGATCCTGACTCTCAGCCATAAGCAGATGGAAAGGATAGAGAACGAAGCTATGCGTATTATTCTTGGATGTACAAGAGATACAGCATGCAGGGCGATGCGATACCTTCTTGATTTTTCCAACCATGAGGGACAGAATACAAATTTTCCGAACACGTGCTTACCTCAGAGTCAACGCAAACACACAACATCCACTGCATAGCGAGATTAAGAAGGTAAAGGGCAGCAGCTTAAAAAGAGGAAAATCATGGATGAGTCAAGCCGAAGACATTCTTCAACAGGTGTGTTCACTTGAGGACTTGGAACCTGGCGAGGAGTGGGTACAAGTGCCAACAGTGTTCTGTCCATCCTTTTCAGTGTGCATCCAACTAGACAGGAAATGCAGACAAGAAAATCCAGCTGCTGTGGAGGCGGAATTACAGGCTCTTATCTTCTAGAATTCTTTAGAGGATGATGCTGTCATTTACATGGAAGGGTCGGTTGTTCAAGGAGTGGGCCTTTCAGGTCATGGGCCTTTACGGCTCAGGCCGGAGGGAAAATTGTGGAGGAGGACTCTGGTGCTTTTGCTGAGACCACAAGTAGCCTGACTATGGAAGTCATGGCAGTAAGTAAAGCAATAACATGGCTCAAGACACAGACATTAAATCGGGCATGTGTCCTTAGTGACTTAATGAGTATGCTCAGGAGGATAGAGATGGGGTGGGTCGGAAGAGAGTGGTTGCTCTCTCTGGAGCGGTCTCGGTTGGCAAAGATTAGTTTCATTTTTGTGACAGGGCATTCGGGTATATATGAGCAGGCTGGCAGGTAGGGCTACTGTGGAAGGCGGATGAGCCATAGTTAACTCCACATAACTCTGAGAGGGAAGACCAGGAGAACTTTCAATCAGATAGCGGTGGGAACGATTAGTAGTGTGACTCTTTGCTGACTGTTGAACTAGGGGACGGAGCACCTATAAGAATGTCCTGAGTGTGGTGATGTCAGTTCTTAGCTCAACTCAGCATGATTTAAAAACTAACATTCAGTATGCAAATGTGTGTACATTATGTAATGTTTGTTTTTTGTTTTTTCCCCCCCAAAAAATTTTTTTTAGGATCATTAATTATGTGGTTCAGCGTCTAGGTACTGATTTGGGAGGACGAACTCCAATGTAAGTACCACTTGAAATATTGTATAATTATAAACATTCAACCTTAATTTATTTACCACTACACACTGCAGACACTGTCAGACTTCATGCCCCCGGGAAGGTTAACCCGGTCAACAAATGCCCGCAGAAGTCTGATGTGTCGGCGCAAGAACGCAGCTCTGCTGTAAACAGGCACAACGCAATCACATCCGGAAAAAAAAAACTCCGGATGAACGCAGAAGAAGAAGAAGAAGACTTCATGTCGTTGAAACAGTTATTAAAAAATAAACTATAGTCTGTAAGATGTTTGAAATACATTAACTGATTCACTGCCAAACAAAAATTGGATTTGGACCAAACAGAAATTGATGGCAGAAAATGAGAAGTAGGGGTGTGTCACAATAATGCTTTAAAATTGTTAAAACGGTAGCAGATATATTGTATTATATATCAAATTAAAGACGATTGCACAAGAAACACGTTGGTATTGCTACAATTTCTATAGTTTAGAAATATAATAATAATATTAGCAGATGTAAAAAAAAGTAATGAAAATGGGTGACAATTACGTGAAATTTACACTTACCAAGGCACTACTTCTCAAATGCTGATGTTAACCCAAAGAAATTTACTGAATAATGATAAATACACCAGTTTTCTTCACCAGTATCACTATAACTGCTCCATAAAACAGTTCATATTTTGTCAGGAAAGCACGAGGCAGGTTTTCTACTGAGAAACAATATGTACACTATTTTTTATTTAATTATAATTATTATTCATTTAAATTTAATTATTTAAATATTCTTCAGCTTATATGTGTTAGGCATAGCAAACTTAGGGGCACAAGTGTGGCCCATTAGTGCGAGCATAATTCAACATGATGACGAACTTTCACGGTTAGGTTTGTTTTCCATTATGAATGCCCGCTAAATAATTTATTTTAACTGAATAACCACATTAACCACATGCTATCAGTTTAGAATCTTTTGCAAAGTTCCTTTAAATCAGAATAACTATAATCTAACATAGTTTGAAACTGTTATCTAATGTAAATATGCGAGGCCGAAAACCATGGGTGTTGCCATTTCTAAAATCAGAAAAGTAACCACAATTTAACTAAGAATTTCTGCACAAAGTTTAGGTACTTTCTTTCTTTGGTGGGCTGTTTTGATATGACAGATCTTCTTCCGGTGTAAAAGTCATTTACAGGGTATTAAAATTAAGGAAGATACACGAAATGAAACAAATAACGTACGGTCAAGAATCTGTCACTAAAGCAGCATATGGCAGTCAAGCATCGACAAGCACCCTTCTGTCACTAAAGTAGGCTTACAGACAGTGAATCAGTTAAGAAAACAACCAGACAGAAGGTTGGTTTACACTGTAGATATGAACTTGTGGTACCGATGTAGATAGGTGGTTTCTGCCATCTTGGAGGGGAATGGTTTGTTTGAAAAGCATTTATTGGATTGTTAAAATATAATGTGAATTTAGGATTTAGGTATGATTCCATCATGAAGGAACATATGAGAGGGCAAATTTATAATCGGTGTATTACTGAAACGACCAGCATCTACACCTTGTGACATCACCTGAGTGAGTCAGAGCTACTATGGACTGGCCCAGAGTGCTGTAATGGTAGTTCTGCATTAACCAAATATAGTTCTGACATGTATTCAGATGCGAAAGAGCATAGGGCATTCCCCGAACTGTGGATAACATTTAGATGACTTCACTGTAGTTGAGTAGCTGAAGCGTCTCCTAGAATGTGTAATGGAAATGCTAGGAAACATTCCAGAATTAGCAGCTTAAAAGTCGACAGGGTCGACTTCATTGCACCTGGTCTATCCCATATGGCCCTGTCTCTTTCCCAGGAAAGCATGAACTCTGTAGCTCCAGCGATGACCCTCGGGAGTCTCCGAAAAAATGCACTCATGAACCGAAGGACGCAGCCCGAAATCGAACCCACAACCTTCTGAGTCCGAGTCAGATGGCTTGACCACTTCACCACGGAGACTCCCATGAATTAGCACCTGGAATCTTGGAACTATGTATGAATTGGAAAAGACAGCACAAGCAGTAGAAAATATGAAATAGTAAAAATATTAGCATTTTTAGATCTACAAGCATGCTGAGAAGAGACATAGAAACATTAATATTATTGAAAGGACATAAAACGAGTTGCAGGAAATAGCAAAAGCTATGATGACTTGGTGTGAGGTGGTTGAGTGTCTATGTCCCACAGGGATAAAAGGCAAAAGAAGTTGATATCTTCTTCTTCTGCGTTCATCCGGATTTTTTGTGTGGATGTGACTGCGTTGTGCCTGTTTACAGCAGAGCTGCGTTCTTGCGCCGTTAGGCCGACACATCCGACTTCTGCGGCATTTGTTGACCGGGTTAACCTTCCCAGGGGTTTCTTAGGACGTTTGAATCTCACTGTTGTGGTGTTATCCCCCATCCTAGCTGGCCCATATAGAACAGCCAAAGACATCCTGGTCAACCCTCAAGGGAAGGCAGGGGCAGACCATGGGCATTCCCCGCCATCCAAGGAGGCTTCCATACTTGCAGAGCCATCTCACAGCGCTCTGGTACTGGGCTCACCCAAGGAATCGTCCCGTCCTGCACATGGCTGCTTAGCCTCACTTCCGTATACTGGGCCTTCCGTTCACCATTGGCTGTTCCTCCGGAAACCAGAAGAGTGCAGTCTGCAGATGACATCCACACAGTGAGCTTTCGATTAAGACTTTCCACATAATGGATTTGCTATCCAAGCAATATTCCATTTCGTGCCACTAGGACACTTTTTCCACCTTTTATGAAGCCCACACAGTGAGCTTTCGATTCGGACTTTTCACGTAATGGATTTGCTATCCAAGCAATATTCCATTTCGTGTCACTAGGACACTTTTTCCACCATTTACGAAGCCCACACAGTGAGCTTTTGATTCGGACTTTCCACGTAATGGATGTGCTATCCAAGCAATATTCCATTTAATGCCTCTGGGACGCTTTTGTAACCGACATACCTGTGGTATGAAGTGTGGCAGTCTAAATACATCTTCATGCACCTTTAGATGTCAACCTGAATGTAGTTAAAGTAAGCTGTAGTCAACTTGAGCTTGTTGATATCTCCATAGAGCTTGTCCTCAAATGAAGCAGGCGTGGGCCAAAATATCTTTCTCTGTTCTGCATATATTGGGCACTCCTGCAGCAAATGTTTAGCTGTCATTTTACCAGTTCCACAATTACATTCATCGGTATCTCCTATCTTTAGTTTATTGAACAAGTGGTATTTCAACCTGTTATGTCCTGTGCGGAGTCTGAAGATTGCTACTTGTTCTCTTCGGTCGAGTTTGTAATATGCATCATCCTTCTGGTGGCCTGGATGCTCTGATTCCCATTTGGTTCTATAAGTGCTTTTTATCAACCTTTTTGCCTCATTATAGGTTATGTCTATGTCAGGCTGTGGTAATCGTCCACCCTCTTTTGCTAGTCTGTCAGCCTCTTCATTTCCAGGTATACTGCAATGTGATGGGATCCACTGTATTACAACTTTTTTGGATTTCTGGCATAGACCATGGAGTGCTGCTCTTAGGTCAGCTAGTTCTGTGCTGTTTTTGCTCTTCAGTATTGAGACAGCTGACTTTGCATCTGTGAAGATAGCTATTTGCTTCTCTTTATTTTCCTCCATCAAGAGCATTTCTGCTGCAGTTTTCAAAGCCTCTACCTCCGCTTTGAAGTTACTTGAAAATTTTCCAGTTGCCACTGACTGTGTTTTTATCACTCCATTTTTTAAATTAAGGAGAATTCCTCCTCCTCCATTTTTAATTGAATCTTTGGCTGATCCATCCGTATATGCATGGGTCCAATTGCTGCTTGGGTAATGTTCTTTTATGTAGTTGAGGGTTATTTTTCTTCTTTCGGTTTCATTCTGAGTGTTCTTTTTCTCAATACCAGGAATGTTTTCTATCATCTCAGGCAGTTGCTGCTGTCTCCAAGCTGGGAAGTTGTGTGCATTGTAAATGGGCTTGACTGTTGATATGTTAAGTATGGGATCTGCCCTAATCTTTCGTTTTGCAGTTTCTACAAAGTTGCTACGCTTCAGTCTTCCTTTTCCAAAACCATTAAACCTGTTTTACAAAAGGTGGTCTGTCAATCTTCTAAATTTTTCTGCTTGTTGCTGGGCTCTGCTATCTCTTCTGTCCTGCATTGGTTGTAAACAAGTGATCTTTTCTAGTTCATTAATAGGCGTTGTCTTCAGGCTTCCAGTTATGATTCGCATTCCTTGGTTTTGGACTCTACTTATTTTGTTAAAGTTTGACTTAGCTGCTGTTGCCCAAGCTGCAATGCCATATTCCAGTACTGGCCTCACCCGTCCAGTATATAACTTCTTGAGAACTTTCTCATCTGCTCCCCACGATGTACCAGCAAGCTTTTTCATGATTGCCATTCTCTGCCTTGCTCTTGTTTGATTTTTCTCAACCTGTGTCTTCCATGTCAGGCGACGATCAAAGGTGACTCCTAGATAGTTTGGAATTTCTTCATGGCGCAATATTTTTCCATTCAATACCAGCTTAGGTTGCTGAGTTTTATTTGAGAGGGAGAACACTGTGCATGTTGTTTTCTCCTCAATTATCTTCACTAGCCATGATTTCTGAATCCTGCTTGGTGTGGTGTTAAGAGTTTGTTTTCTTCCAGATGCCATGTTAGCCTGCCATTGATAATGCGTTCCATTAATTTTCCTACACAGCTAAGTAGACTGATAGGTCGATAGCCATTTGGTTCTTCCAGGTCTTTTCCTTTCTTTGGGACTGGTATTAGTATAGCTTCCTTCCATGCCTGTGGGACTATTCCTCTCTTCCAGCTGTTATTTAGAACTGCTAGTAGTTTCTTCTTTGCTTTGGTGCCTAGTCCTATTAGCATTTCATTTGTGATTCCATCCTTTCCTGGTGATTTCTTCTTTTTTAGGGTATTCATTGCCTGTTCCATTTCTTCCATTGTTAGATTTGCCATCATATATTCTGCTGCTGTCTCTGTATTTCTATGATGTATCTGTTTGTCTTTGATTGCTTTCTTCTGTTCGGTTATAATATCAATGTGGTTTGCATTTGCATAGTGTTCCATTAGTGCATTTGCAGCCTTTTTTTCCTGTAAGCAAGGCATTTCCTTTTTTAATTGTTATTTGTTTGTTTCTAGGTCCTTCATTGTTCATGGCTTTCACTAGTTTCCATAGTTTGTTTCCATCCCTGTCAAAATTCAGGTTTTCTGTTTTTTCCCTCCAACAATCTCTTGTTGTTTGATTTACTGTTCTTTTATATTTTGCTGAGATGGCTTTTGAGAGAGATGTTCGCTTCAATTGTTTGTTCTCTCTCTGCTGTCTTCCTGGCATCTTCAACTTTGTCCTCCAAGCTTTGTAGTCCTTCAGTCCAGTATGGTTTGTAATTTTTCCTCGCTCCTCTTGGAATGGACTCAGTAGCTGCCTGTATTATCGCTTTGTTTAGACTTTCCACCATTTGCTTTATGTTTCCATATCGTGTATTTATGTTTTCACAATATTTGTCTGTTAGTATGGCAAATCTGTCCCAATCTGCTCGTTTGTAATTCCAGCGGGGCAAGGGCTTTTGCTCCTGTGGAACATACTCCATATTCATTACAAGCTTGATTGGTCTGTGGTCACTACCTGCTAATTGGTCCAGCACATGGCGATCGATTTTGTGGAGGATGTCTCCTGTACAGAAAGCTAAGTCTGGAGTAGAAGTGGTAAGCCATCTTCTGGAGTAGAAGCTCGGTGTGTCATCCGCTTTGTTGAGTAGATGGAGATTTGAGTCTATTTCCCAGTCCTCCACTTCATCTCCTCTTTTGTCAGTATCTGGGTATCCCCATCTTTCTGAACGGCTATTAAAGTCTCCGACAATAATGCAGTTTGTGTCAGTTATTTTCATGTTTGAGAGTGTAAGGTCCTTATCTGCTGGGCTATACAGATTGTAGATTCTTATTTTCACGTTCTTTATCATTATATCAACACCTATAATTTCCGTTTGGTTGTGAGAGATCACAGATACTTCGCTGCAAGGTATTGTATTTTGTGTAAGTATTAGAACTCCTCCTTTGTGTCCTTCGCGGTCGAAACGTGTGGCCTGATATCCTCTGACTGAGAATTTGTGATTGGCGTTGAGGTGTGTCTCTTGAATGCATGCCACATCTATTCTATCTTTATGAAGACGCTGTGTTAGGGAGTCTTTCTTCTTGTAAACTCCTTCAGCATTCCACTGTAGTATGTTGAGTGTCCGGGGTATTTGGTCAATAGCACTTAACCTACTCCTCTGTGCCTTGACTCCACAGCACAGGGGAAGGTGACCACCAGTAGTCATGGGTGGACCCCCTCGAGGCAGGGGGCCCGGCACTATCGCCGCCTGATGGGACTTCACTGGATTAGCACCATAATGATTAATTTTGATTTGTGACATCATAAATGAAGTTACGTTGCACTGCTTTGTCAAGCCTGTGGCTCAGTACATCCGATTTCGACAAGCATTTATTTGGGATGCTTTCCTTAGCCTTTGACTGTCCCCAGTCTACCTACAAGGCAGCAGGTTTTACGTTGCACTGCTTTGTCAAGCCTGTGGCTCAGTACATCCGATTTCGACAAGCATGTATTCGGGGTGCTTTCCCTAGCCTTTGACTGTCCCCAGTCTACCTACAAGGCAGCAGGTTTGTATGTCTCTTCGTCTGGTCCATCTCCCTTGACCTGTCCGACATGGGTGGCCCTACCAGTAGCTGTGCTACCGTCGGCATAGCTCTTGGGGTCATTGGGACGCGCAAGCCCCTCTACCTCGTCACTGTGGACACACAGCAGAGGGGAGAAGTTGATATAATGGAAGTCAAAATGCTCCCATAATGAAGTGGAAATATGTATGACATACAGCTGTGATGGGATGGAGAGGTGCTGCTGGTGTAACAGGGTCAAGCATTGCACAGAGAACTTTCTTCATCTACCAGCAGAGGAAACCTGGAAACAGGCACAGGTCTGGTCTGTGAAGGCAGGATAGATTGTCCTGTCTTCTCTATTGTGATGAAGCCTGCCAAGGACTAGAAACTTTGTACGCTGTGAGATTGCAAGGAGTCACAGCAATATCCTATGATGATGGTTGACAATCAAGTCTTGCAGATACTACTTGGAGAGCTTACTAGTACACTCAGAGCGAATAAGTTGCTTAGAGGGGACAAAATGATGATGGTGGTTGATAAGTCTTGCAGATACTGCTTGGAGAGCTTACTAGTACACTCAGAGCGAATAAGTTGCTTAGAGGGGACAAAATGATGATGGTGGTTGATAAGTCTTGCAGATACTGCTTGGAGAGCTTACTAGTACACTCAGAGCGAATAAGTTGCTTAGAGGGGACAAAATGATGATGATGGTTGAGAATCAAGTCTTGCAGATACTACTTGGAGAGCTTACTAGTACACTCT
>JACEFZ010020744.1:5000-10473 GCA_014155875.1 Cepaea nemoralis
GTGTCCGGACCAAAATTTAGTGGCATCGTGCCCCTGATTTGGACTTTGACTGCTATCCTCAGTCTACCTGCAGAGCAGCAGGCTGTGTCTCTCTTGGTCTGGCCCCTATCCCAAAATCAGTCCGACATATAGTTGTGCTTCCGTCGGCGTAGCTCTTGGGGTCACTAGGACACTCAAGGCCCCCCCCCCCGACCCACCACGACAAGGTGGAGACACATCAGGGGGTGTTCTTCAGGTTCTTTGTTGCCCAAGCAATTTCATCATGGGGGTTCAGGTTCTGTCTCTGCTGTCATTGGTCCATGTATATCATTCATATCCTCACAGTCATTCATAGCATACATTCCACTGTAGTATTCCTGCCATCTTTCTAGAATTTGTCTAGATTCTGTTAAGGTATTTCCCAACTTGTTACAGATAACATTTAATTGAGTTTGAACATTTCTTGTCAATAACTTCATTTCTTTGAACATGTCATAATCTCTTCCAGTCTTATGATATTGCTCTATTCTGGTACAGTAATCTTGTATATATTGGTTTTTGTCCTTTCTTGTGTTCTTTCTTATTTTTCGTGTTAAATATATATACTTCATCCTTCTGTTATCGGTTTCTCCTTTTTTTCGGTTCCCTTCTTTGTTTTATTAATTCTAATGTTCATGGTGTAATCCATGGCTTATGTTGCTTAGTCCTCGTCGGAATTAAATCTTTGGCTGCAGTTATCAAGATATCTCTAGCTTGTACTGCCAGTTCATCAGGTGTAATTTCCTCTTGTATAGATACAAGACCACAAAACGATTCTTCACTTCTACGTTGTATGCATCTGGTATTTTTGTGAGATCAAAACGAAGTGGCCTTGGTCCTCGGGTAAGCTTTTTGAGTTTTAATTTCAGATCAGCTTCTAATAACTGATGATCTGTATTACAGTCTGCACTTCGTGGGGGTTTTTGCAGATATGATGCTTGGTCTCCATCTTCTTTGTAATAAAATATAATCTATCTGATTTTCGGTAATACTGTCCGAGGACTTCGATGTGAAGAGTCTTCTTGAGTGTTGTTTAAAAGGTCTGTTAGCTATTGTTAACTCATTTTCTGTGCAAATTTCAATTAATTTGTCACCTGCATCATTTCTATTTCCCAATCCAAATTTTCATAAAACGTGTCTACTTATTTTCAGCTCTTCCTTTACCTACTTTTCATTAAACTCTCCCATTATTATTGTTATACCATTATGATCAACCTTATTTAATGTGTCTTGCAGTGTGCTGTAATAATATCCAATTTCGTCCTCCTCTGCTGTTGAAGTAGCTGCATATATCTGTTGAGAATTGTGTTTTTTGGACGGCCTTTAAGTCTGATAGTGAGGATTCTATCACTAACTAGGTTATATCCCATTAAATTATTTGCAGTTGTTTTATCTAAACAAAATGCCACTTCGCACTGGCCTGCGACGTCTCTACCAGAATATATGAAAAGACTTCCATTTTCAGTTGTAAATTGCCCCTTGCCTCTCCAGCGATATTCACTTATTCCTACAATTTGAATATTTAACCTCTCAATCTCATCATATACTACTTTAAACTTGCCTTCATACAGACTTCTCACATTGCACTTTCCTATACTCACTCTGTTTTTCAGTCTGACACAAGGTATCTCCTTGGTAACACAGTCATTGGTTGGATATATATATATATATATGTGTGTGTGTGTGTGTGTGTGTGTGTGTGTGTGTGTGTGTGTGTGTGTGTGTGTGTGTGTGTGTGTGTGTGTGTAGAGAGAGAGAGAGAGAGACAAATATATATATATAGGATTGTGTGGTGGTGTGCATACATGTCCGTGCATGCGTGCGTGTGTTTGTGTGTGTGTGTGTGTGTTAGTTATGTATGCATGTATCACGTATGTGTGTATGTATTTTATACGCTATAAATGTATCACACGTACATATGCCTATACTCAATGTTCATATTATTGTTTGCTGTTAAACCAACGAAAAAAAAAAAAAATTTTTTGTTGCGTATCCCTTACGGGACGTTGCAGTCAACACCAGCATTTTCAGCTGCTGTTGATGTACTAGGCAAGTGTTACGTTCAGTAGTTTGCCATTGCTTTCTGAACGACCCGTCTCTATACCTTTTTCGAAAAAACCAGCACCGCCGTGTTTCGAACCCGAGTATACGGGCTCACAAACCGTGTTCGCAAGCCCCTCAGCCAGAGAAACCAACGAAACATACATAATATCCAGTATAAAATTAATGCGGCAAATATGAATGGTAGAAAGGACACACCATAATACAAGCCTGCCTCGCCAGATCTTAACTCTCCGAAAATGCATTACATTCGTTCATTTTTTTTTTGGGGGGGGGGGGGGGGGGGGGGCTCCAGTTGATTTCTGACTGTTTCATGTAAATTTCCTCCTCGCCTCTCCAAAATTCCCTCTTTCGCCTTAAATTTCTTTCTTGTCTCTTTAATGTATATATATATATATTTTCATCTCTCATTCAAATCACCCCCTCCTCCCCATTCAGAGGATCCTCCTTCAAATACCCTCCCTTTCCTCCTCCTATTGTTCTTCTCTCTGATCAACCCCCCAACCCCTCCTCCCCCAACCAAACCGGCCTCCCTCATCTGTGTGCACAAAGCACTTTGCCGCACCTGCCACAGAAGAACCATAAAGTGCAGCATCAAACAAAAACGCCGACACCCCGCCTTTGATCATGTCTTGCATATTTCATGTCTACTTTCACTCACATATGAATTCTGATGAGGCGATTTACCATAATCACCCATCAGCTTAAAAGGGCCAATGTTTGGGTGGAAGATGGACTGGCCGTGTTGTCTCAGTGGACTGTCACCAACTATTAATGGCATTCCGGGTGGATCATAGATAAGTATATCCGTGAAATTAATAACTACGGGTTTGTGAAAATGCGCTCTTAATGAGGTTTCGTTATCATGGGTTGCTCTAGGAAACATCAAAAGGCACCATCAACTGGCAGTGTCCATCGGTTCTTGGGAAATGTCTGTCTGATTTTTTCACTGGTAAACATATGTCAGGGAGCCGCCCCTATAGTCAGGGGTTCAAGTCACGTTGCGGGGTTTATTTTCTTAGCATGAGTTTGTACAGGAGAAGTCACAAGTTAACGTTTGGAGGTCGGCATGGCAGAATGGATAACAGCGCTCACTCTTAAACATTCGGTGTGCTGATGCCGAGGTAGCGGGTTCAATCCCTACACCGGGAAGTTGGTCTAAAATGTTGACTTCTCTTCCTTGACTTGGGGAAATAAATTACAAGTACCCCTGAAGTCGGAGTGGGTTATCCTGATGGCGAGGGACACTGTTAATAGGGAAAGTTAATCCACACGCAAAAATCAGTCCAGTGCACTAAAAGTAGTCGCATGTGTATGGACTACGCTTGTGTTCAAATCGAGCGAGCGAACGCAAAAAAAATAAAAAAAACATCAACAAAGGTAACATTGGGCGGTATGAATAGTTCCTTGCAGAATGCCTGTCTAATATATTCACTAATATTCATGTATCGGGGTTGGGGGAGGGGGAGGGCGGGAGCGTCGTGGCTAGACGCTCAGCTGCGGGAATCAGTACAACAGAACTATGTCCCAGCACAGCCGCCGGTATTTTATTTATAGGGCTCGGCATAATTATTATGTCACTTGCTTATACAGGACAACTGAACAACAAACGAACGAACAAACTTTATTTTCAAAGGGTTAAGAATTGGGCACGCAGGCCCGTCTAACATTCTGCCCTTCTATCACTCTCTTTCATACATTATTTCATTCACACATCATTCAAGGCTAACAGGGAACAGCAACAAAATAAAAGATATGCATTATAAGGGCATGGGCAAAATGCGAACATCAAAACCACACGACTCAGTAATATTAGCTAATGGTGTGAAACAAAAGGGGACTGGCTGTGGAACTGGAAATGTTTAGGTGCCAATTTGTGCAATACAACATATTGGCACATCAACATGTGGCTTCGTCACTTGTCTGTCTGTGTTCGATAAATCCATATTGTCCCAACTAGCACGGATGGAAATGCTAGCAAGAGACATTTGTAGACACAAGTCACACACATCGCAGTCTTCGTCTTCAATCCTTCCTCTGTTCCGTTCATTATCATTATTCCATCCTCTTTCTTTTTTTCTCTTTCTCCCCCCCCCCCCAATCTCTTCTCATCTTTCTCCTCACTTTCTTTCTTCTTTTTTGTCTACTACTACTACTACTACTACTACTACTACTACTACTACTACTACTACTACTACTACTACCACTACTACTACTACTACCACTACTACTACTACTACTACTACTACTACTACTACTACTACTACTACTACTACTACCACCACTACTACTACTGCTACTACTACTACTACTACTACTACTACTACTACTACTACTACTACTACCACCACTACTACTACCACCACTACTACTACAACTACTACTACTACTACTACTACTACTACTACTACCACTACTACTACTACTACTACCACTACTACCACTACTCCTACTACTCCTACTACTACTACTACTACTACTACTACTACTACTTCTTTTTCTTCCCCTCCCCCCTTTTATTAGGGTATTCGGCGGTCAGGGGTTCCATCTGCACCGGGCTGGGGTTTGAGTTGTCAACATTAGCCTGGGCTACTCCCACGTCGACCCAGTCAACATTAGCCTGGGCTAATCCCGGGTGGACCGAGTCTAGAAAAGGGGACAGGAAATATTTTGGGCAGTGAAGACGACCGGTGTGAAACTTATCACATTGACCATAGTGAGTACCAGTTGGTCTATCAGCATATGGTTCTAGCACCACATGTCGATTTCGCCTTAAACGGATTACAAGGGACCTTTTGGTTTTACCGACTGACTATTCATATGTGTGGCTGTTTGTGTCTGTATTCATATGTGTGGCTGTTTGTGTCTGAATTCATATGTGTGGCTGTTTGTGCTTCTCGTTATTATGCCGTGTGTGTGTGTGTGTGTGTGTGTGTGTGTGTGTTTGTGTGTTTGTGCGTGTATATGAGTGTGTGTGGGTAAGTGGATGTGTGGGTGCATGTATGTATTATCAGACAGGTATATGAGTGTGTGTGGGTAAGTGGATGTGTGGGTGCATGTATGTATTATCAGACAGGTATATGAGTGTGTGTGGGTAAGTGGATGTGTGGGTGCATGTATGTATTATCAGACAGGTATATGAGTGTGTGTGGGTAAGTGGATGTGTGGGTGCATGTATGTATTATCAGACAGGTATATGAGTGTGTGTGGGTAAGTGGATGTGTGGGTGCATGCATGTATTATCAGACAGGTATATGAGTGTGTGTGGGTAAGTGGATGTGTGGGTGCATGCTATGTATTATCAGACAGGTATATGAGTGTGTGTGGGTAAGTGGATGTGTGGTGCATGTATGTATTATCAGACAGGTAGAGTTGGTGGTAATGGGTTTGGTCT
>JACEFZ010020745.1:0-11221 GCA_014155875.1 Cepaea nemoralis
GAAAAAAAAGGGAGGCAGAAACATTTTAGGATGCTTGATGCATCAGAGGACTAAGCACGTATGGGAATGCTTCAAAGTGCAGTGACGTTCGACAGAACAAAACATAACATAACATAAAATAAGAGAAGATAAAAAAAGAAAACATGACCAAGTCATTGTAAAATGATGAAAACATGGCCAGTGTCTATTAATAATTTATTACATCTGGCGACATCTAATGCATACTAATAACACATCTAACAGCCAAATCCCTGCATATCGTAATTAATATTAGATATGTATTACCCATGAATGTTAAGCTAATTTATGTGGACTCCCACATTGTTTATTTTTCTATAGCAGCTTCTGTGTACATACTCCTGCTGCGATTAGTGCTGTGCATATAATCATATAGAGTGGAGATATACATATAGATTGTACATGCATTCACAATGCTAGCCTTCAATAGCTCTTCTGTTTAATATCCGTCTCTCGTTGCTTGTTTGTTTCATTCGGAGAGAAGACTGGACAACATGCAGCCTCTCAGACTGTGCGTATTCCTGGCTTTGGTTGCCGTTCTCAGATGTTATGGTAAGTGAACACACGTGAGTTAACATTGTAGATTTCGAGAGAGACACACAAATAGAACACTTGTAACATGTACAATGATAACGAAAACCCACTATATGTATGAGGTCAGTAAGGTAAATGGATAAGATCACCATTCGGTGTGTAGTTGCCGAGGTACCGAGGTCTCGTCCTTACTTGGTGGTATAAATCAAAAGTGTCATAGAGAACGGAGTGGGTTCGTCTGAGAGCGAGGGATACTGGAAAGCTAACCCACAGTCAAACATCAGACCAGTGTACTAGAAGAAGCAGCACTTGTATGTACTACGTTTGAGTTCAAATCGGTCGAACGCAATATATATATATATGGGTGTGTGTGTCTGTGTGTGTGTGTGTGTGTGTGTGTGTGTGTGTGTGTGTGTGTGTGTGTGTGTGTGTGTGTGTGCGCGTGCGCGCGCCTGGGTGACAGAGCAGAGCATAGTGCATGTTGTCATCAGGTATTCATCTTGTAAAATCCACACCTCCACGTCCATTGCCCCAACAGGTGTTTGCTGCTTCTGTTGGAACCCGCATGGACATAACGTTCACCCATCCATCGATGTGCCCAGGAGACAGCGGACTAAATTCGCAATCCAACATTCCGCTTTCGAAACAAACCTTCGGACGATTTGGAAGCAGACTGCCTTGCGCTAGTTTATATTTAATGGTATGATTGCCGGTCGTTCAGAAAGCGAACTGCAGAAAGCAAACTTGTCAAGAAATTACAAACATTCTGTCTGTCTGTCTGCTTGCCTGCCTGCCTGCCTGCCTACCGGTCGGTCGGTCGGTCGGTTCTGTCCTGTCTGTTTGTCTGTCTGTCTGTCTGTCTGTCTGTCTGTCTGTCTGTTTCTTGTCTGTATGTGCTTATTTCTATCTGCCTGTTTATGTTAATGTATGTCTGTCTATCCACCTGTCTGTATACCTATGTGGACAGTCTGTCTGTCTGTCTGTCTGTCTGTCTGTCTGTCTGTCTGTCCCTGTAAAACAACATGTGTTGAGAACACTAGTGGAGTTAGATGCCAGCAACGTCACACACTCGACATTGACATGCAAAGTGCCGGTCATGGTCTGTAAGGAAACTAGATGACCAATCCACCCGGTTATTGTGCGGCCTGTGATTTTGGAAAATTATAGTGGACCTGGTCACATTAACAAATGGGCACCAGTTTCTAAATTATACTATTAGAGAGAGAGAGAGAGAGAGAGAGAGAGAGAGAGAGAGAGAGAGAGAGAGAGAGAGAGAGAGAGAGAGAGAGGATGGGAAGAGAGAGGCAGAGAGAGGGAGAGCGATCTACATCTAGGGAGATAGAGGCAGAGAGAGAGAAAGAGAGAGAGAGAGAGAAATGGGGAAGAGAAGAAAGGGGCAGAGAGGGGGAATAGGAGAGAGAGAGAGAGAGAGAGAGAGAGAGAGAGAGAACGAACGAACGAACGAACGAACGAACGAACAAACTTTATTTTCAAAGGGTTAAGAATTGGGCACGCAGGCCCGTCTAACATTCTGCCCTTCTCTCACTCTCTTTCATACATTATTTCATTCACACATCATTCAAGGCTAACAGAGAACAGCAACAATATAAAAGATATGCATTATAAAGGCATGGGCAAAAATGCGAACATCAAAACTACACGACACAGTAAAATTAGATAATGGTCTGAAACTTGTTATTAGCCATGTGGAATATACTGGCCTACCAAAAGGCGACTGGCTGTTATACTAAGGTTTTGTTATTATTATTATTATCTCTATTATTAAGGGGGAAGATAATCCGTACTGAGATAGTGTTCGAGTAATTTGCGATTATATGAATAGGGATTGGTGATGTCTTTGATTTCTTGTGGAAGATTGTTCCACAGCTGAGCTGCAGAGTACGTTAAGCTTGTTTTGTATAAGTCTTCTTCTTCTTTCGTTCGCCTAAACTATGTCTATAACTGTAATGTTGTCTCTTGTATGAATCTAACAGTCTTTTTCAGTTCACTCAGCGGTCCATAGAGTTTATCTTCCACTGTTGTCTCTCTAGGCTAGAAGGTTCGCCTGGATATGTTGTAGTTTGGGCAATCCTGGAGTATGTGCTCTGCTGTCTGCGACGCCAAACCACATGTGCACATGGCTGAGTCACCAATTTTGAATTTTGTATACATGTGGTTGCGTAATCTATTGTGTCCTGTTCTGAGGCGCAGAAGAATGACCTGTTCTGGTCTGTCCATAACGTGGTAGTCGTCTTGAGTAAGGTTTGGTGGCCTTCTGACTGATTTGATCATTCTTTTCTTTTGGTGGTATGTAATAGGCACATCTGGTTGTTCTTCTTGTGCTCCTTCCTTAGCCAATCGATCAGCTCTGTCGTTTCCGGGGATTCCACAGTGGGATGGTATCCACTGTATGGTGATCTTACGATGACTGCTAAGTTCAGAAAGTAGTGTCATCAGAACTGGCAATTTCCCAGACAGGAGCGCCTCTATTACGGATTTTGCATCTGTCAATATCACCACAGGTTGTGTACCATGGCTGGTATTTTGTAATTTCTCTGTGGCTATCTTGATTGCCTCAATTTCAGCATCATAATTATGGCAGTACTTTCCTGTTGGAATTCTGGCCGTGTCTCTAGTATTATTTGGGTATTCTATATACACTCCCGCTCCTCCATTTCGAACAGCATTTTGTGCTGACCCATCTGTGTAGACTCGGATCCAGAGGTCCTGTGGGTATTCGTCATCAAGGAAGCTGAGAGTGGCTGTTCTGCGCTGTACACTGTTCTGTTCTTCCTTGTCAAATATTCCTCTCACTTTTGACTGGATTTGTAGTGATATTCTATGTTCATCTTTCCACGGGGTTCGCTCTGGAATAGTTGTCAGGGGGATATCAACTGTGGGAAGATCGATGGTTTCTCTGCAGAGTTGTTTGGCCTGGTGGATGAAACTACTTCTTTTCAACCGCCCCATAGCTAAGTTTTCAAATCTGTTCTTCATAGGGTGGCCTGGCAAGCTGAGAAACTTTTCTGCTTGTATTAGTGTTTTTGTATCTCTGCGTTCTCTTAAAGCTTGTGTCCTCCCCATTTTCTCCATTGCTACTATAGGGGTTGATTTCATCCCTCCTGTGATGACTCTAAGAGCTTGATTTTGCACCTTGTCCAGCTCCTGCAATGTAGTTTTTGATGCTGAACACCATGCAGTTGACCCGTATTCCAAGTGTGGTCGTATGCTCTGTTGATAAACTTTGCTAAGTATTTTCCCACTGGCTCCCCAAGTGGTTCCAGTTAGCTTTCTCAGGATGGCAATTTTCCTTCTGGCTTTTGCTACTGCTTTTTTTTATATGTTTTCTCCGTGTCAGCCTGTCGTCGAATGTTACACCAAGGTATGTTGGTTCCTTATCTTCTCTTAGGGGTGTTCCATTTATCTGAATGCTCCCTGCCTTTTGTTTCGGAGAAAGGGTAAATAGAGTGGTGCTGCACTTATCAGTGTTTATGCTGATACACCATCTATCCGCCCATGCAACAAATGTATCTACAGCTCTTTGTAGCAATACGGTGGCCACTGATGCATGTTCATTTGCGCTCCATAAAACCAGGTCATCAGAGTACATTGCCGCTTTAATTCCATTGGGTAGATTAGCAACAAGATCATTGATGAAGATTAGAAAAAGTGTTGGGGACAGCACTCCGCCCTGGGGAACACCGTGACGCAATAGTACTTTCTTGCTCTTGAGACCGTCTATCTGTACTCGGGCTCTTCTGTTGTGCAAGTATGCTTTTACCCATTTGTACATTCTTCCATTGACTTTACAGTTTCTCAGTTTCCTCATCAGACCTTCTTTCCAGACTTTGTCAAAGGCTTTCTTCAGATCTATCCAAGCCGCAAGTACCAGCTTCTTCTCTTGGAATGCATCCTCAACTTCTTGAGAGAGGTAGGATGTCTGATCTTCCGTAGAGTAGCACTGCCTAAAGGCAGCCTATTGTGGCACAAGGATGTTTTCACTTTCAATGTACCACTGTAGTCTGTGATTGATGACGCGTTCCATTGTTTTGCAGAGACAACTGGTGAGGCTAATGGGTCTGTAGCTGGAGGCAATGGAACTGTCTTTCCCAGATTTTAGGAGGGGTATCATGATTGGTTCTCTCCAGACTTGTGGAACACTGCCTAAGGTCCATATATTATTAAAGATCTGTAGCAGCTTTGCTTTGGCCTCTGTTCCTAGGTTCCTGATCATTTCATTGGAGATACCATCAGCTCCTGGTGATTTTCTCATTTTCAGTTTTAAAATGGATAGCTCCAGTTCACTGAATGTGATAGGTGTCTCCATAACCTTATGTACAACTTCCTTCTGTCCTGTATTTTGCCATTTCTCTCGAATCTCCAGTTGTTTCTCTGGACTAATTTCAATATTGTTATCTTGTGCGAATGAGTCCGCAAAATGGTCAGCTGCTTGCTTTCCTGTTAATGTGTTTCCGTCTTTATGTAGAGCAATTTTTGAGTTTCTCCCTGTGCCCTCATCGTTAAGCTGTTTTATTAGCCTCCATAACTTTCTTGTGTCTTTTTCAAAGTTCAGTGACTCTGTTTTCTCCTGCCAGCTTTTCCGTCTAGCCTGCAGTTGGGCCCTTTGAAATTTGGCTTTTGCGTGCTGATATTTATTGTGGTGCTCTTGGCTGGGATTGGCCTCTGCATGTTTTCTACATATATCCACATCATTATGCAACTGTTCCAGTTCACTATTCCAGTAGGGTTTATAATGTTTACGGGCTCCTATTGGTATTGTTTCGCGTGCTGCCTGTAGTATGCATTTCCCAAACTCTTCACCTACTTTATTTATGTCCTTCTTAGTGTTCAGGTTTCTAACCAGTATGCTAGTGCGATGCTTGTACATTGCCCAGTCTGCTTTCTTGTAGTTCCACCTCGAGATGGTGCTGCTTTCACTTACAAGCTCATTTTCTACAGTTAGAAAGACTGGCCGATGGTCACTGCCACCAAGTTGTTTCCCAACAATTCGTGTAATGTTCCACTCCAGGTCTGGTGAATGAAACGCCAGGTCAGGTGTAGTTGTAGAGCGCCATGATCTCGAATAGAAGGTATGTGGGTCAGACGGCTTGTTAATCAGGATGAATCTATTCTCATCCTGCCAATCTTCCAATCTCTCTCCTCTCTGGTCCATGTGATCATAGCCCCAGCTCTGCGAATGGCTGTTGAAGTCGCCACACATATCATTTTTCCTTTTAATGGTAGTGTGTCCAATGCCTGTGGGCGGTCATTTGGACAGTAGTAATTGATCAGGTGAAAGTCTGTATTGTCTGTCTTAAGTTTAAGTGCCTGATACTCAGCCCCCTCCATGTGAACTTCAAATTGGGAAGCAGGAATGTTGTTTTTGACAAGAGTCAGTATCCCACCCTTTCTCCTGTCCTTTCGGTCAGATCGGTAACACTGGTAGCCTCTGATTTTGAAGGCTATATATATATATATATATATATATATATATATATATATATATATATATATATGTATAAGTCAATCCTAGGCTTCGGAATGTGTAATATATTTAAACGTTTACTGTGTCTAGCATTATATTTAAACAATGGCCAAAGTTAATTTGGGGCATTCCGATGCAGGATTTTGTGAATTAGTTTAGCTTTATTGAAAAGCAGGCGTTTGCGGAGTGGTAGTAACTGAAGGTGTTTATACAGGCTAGGATTGTCAGATAAATGTTTGTTATAAATTAGACTCATGCCCGTTTCTGGAGTGAGTAAAGTCGTTTGGTGTTTGAATTAGAACAACCGTACCAGATTGTAGAGCAGTAGTCAAAGTGTGTCTGTATATGAGAAGTATAGAATAGTTTCCTTGTGACCTCGTCAAGGAAGTTTTTAATTTTGGCGAGTTGGTAGACTGTTTTCGCTGTTTGTTTAATAAGCACTTGAACGTGGGAATTAAAGGTTAGGTTTCTATCAATGATTATGCCTAATGTTTTGTGCTCAATTACACTTTCTACTGGCATGTTATCGATGTGAAGTTCAAGTGATGTGTGTGAGCTTAGAGTTTGAAGTCTTTGTCTGGTTGTTAGTAACATTGATTTTGTTTTAGTGATGTTAATTTGCATACGGTTTGAATAGCTTCACCTAACTACATTATTTAATTCTTGTTGTAAAGACGACTTAAATAAAATACAGTTTTCAGCATTTGTATACACTGTACAGTCGTCTGCAAATAGATCGCAGGACGAAGAAAGATGCAAAGGTAGATCGTTAATATATATGGCAAACAATAGAGGGCCAAGAATAGAGCCTTGCGGTACTCCAATATTGAAGGTAGTGAAATGAGACAGACATTTATTATGTGATACTACTTGCTTTCTGTTTGATAGAAAAGATGATATTAGAGTGACTACATTAGGGCCAATTTTCATTGCCTCAAGTTTTTTAATTAAAATAACATGGTCTATCATATCAAATGCTTTCTTGAAATCAATAAACACAGTTCCACATAGGCTGTTGTTGTTTATATTCTGGTGCCAATTTTCTATCATGTTTGTTAGGGCCGTATGGCAAGAATATTTTGGTCGAAATCCTGATTGGTTGTCAACAATAAGCTTGTTGCGAACTAAATACTGTAATGTTACTTTATGGATGTGTTTTTTCTAGTGGCTTAGATAGTGATGATAGTAAGGAAATGGGTCTGTAATTGTTCGGGAGATCATTGTCCAATGAACCAGATTTAAGAAGAGGGTACACTTTAGCGATTTTGAGAGCTGATGGAAAGTGGCCTTTGGTGAGACACTGATTATATACATAGTTTAGTGATATACAGATCACTGGCGCAGCACAACGGAGAATCCGGTTGCTGATTCTATCTAACCCAGATGAGGTTGTGTTTTTTAGGTTACTGAGGTAAGAGAGAGAGAGAGAGAGAGAGAGAGAGAGAGAGAGAGAGAGAGAGAGAGAGAGAGGTCTACAGATAGGGAGATAGAGGCAGAAAGTGAGAGAGAAATAAAAAGCTGGGTTTCTAGAGAGCAACAGACAGAGATAGCTAAAGAGGAGCAGGGGGATAGTGATATACAGACTGAAACAAATACAGAGACAAAAGAAAAATAACACCCAAGAACAGAAAAACAAGTAGATGCATGAACAAATATAACATCTGGAGCACATGTCTGGCATACATAATTAAGGGGTAAATGCACCAGACAAATAACAAATGTATCTGTGACTTCAATCCAGAACTATCGCAGAACCTGGTCGAGTTCTACTGTGTTCTGAACGGCAATTATGACGACAGGAAACAAGAGGAGACAGATCAGGACAGTCGTACTGCGTTCGATTTGAGAATCTTTCCCGTCTTTGCACCTGCGTTATCTCCGGTATGTGTACCTTCACATCAGACAACCTATCTAACTAACAACAGTAAATATTGAATAAGCAATTGCTTACTGAAAGAAATAGATACCTACACTATTAATTTCACGTTTCACTTCTGATCGATTTAATTCAGTGCACCGTGCAGACTGTTTCCTGATTATATAACTTTCATATATTTCCTCTCATGTGTGTATTATCACTTATGTGCATAATCTGTTTCCTGATTATATAGCTTTCATATATTTCCTCTCATGTGTGTATTATCATTTATATATTCTAATTTACATACCATCATTGATGTATTCTCGAGTATGTATTATCACTTATGTATCTTCTATCGGAAGAGCGCAATTGAGAGGGTACAAACCTTATCCTGGTGTGAGGATATGGAACCTAAAGACTAAATGTTACGGCAGGGCAGACCAAGCTCTAATCCTTGGTCGGCAACTGGTCTAGGATCGAAGCTCCGATAGGCGGACAGTTAGAGCATTTCTTTGATGATCTGACAGCTTCTGCAGCCTGTCTTGTTCCAGACGTATTGGTGTCACATTTCCTCTGGAGTAAACTACACAAGCCGAGAGAGGGATCATGCTGCGTGGACAACACATGGTCTCTAAATTCAGCTCAGGCTTTGGGTTATGGAGAGATAACCCCAATTTGCAAACTATTGTCTGTCAAGACGGCAAGGTGCCAGTTAACTTCATATATGTTTTCTCATGTTTGCATTCTGTTATAGGTATCCACATTTATGTATTTCCATGCATGTATTCTCATTTATGCATTCTTATCTATGCAGTCTCATAAATGCATTTTCATGTATGAATGTATTCTCAATTATGTATTTTCGAGTATGTGTTCTTTTTAATGTATTCTGATTTGTGCGTTCTCATGTATGTATTTTTATGTATGTACTCTCTCTCTCTCTCTCTCTCTCTCTCTCTCTCTCTCTCATCTCTCTCTCTCTCACACACACACACACACACACACAAACACACACACACACACAAACACACAAATATATTCTAATATATTTAATCTCAATAATGTACTCTCATTTATGTATACTCATTTATGTATTCTCATTTATGTATTCTCATGTGTGTATTCTTATTTATGTATTCTCATTTATGTATTCTCAATTATGCATTCTTATTTATGTATTCTTATTTATGTATTCTCATTTATGTATTCTCAATTATGTATTATTATTTATGTATTCTCATTTATGTATTCTTATTTATGTATTATCATTTATATATTCTCATTTATGTATTCTCATTAGCTTATTCTTACTTATGTATTCTCATTTATGTATTCTCATTTATGTATTCTCATTAGCTTATTCGGCACTGTTCCGATTGACGGTCCGAAATAGTTCCGCAGTGAATAATAAATATTAGGTGTAAAACAGGGCCTCATTGGGTGACGCTAAATTACGAAACGAAACACAGCAGAATGTTGGTTAATATATCACCTTTACTAATAATCTTGAAGAAATAAAAAACAACCAGTAACGCATGTTCGCAGTGTTGGTTCACCATCATCATTATCATAATCATCATCATCATCAGGTGCAATGCCGATAAGCGTGGAAGGTCATGGTTCCCGGGGGTTTGCATCAAGTGCTCGAAAGATACTCTATTATATGCGGCCTCTAAGTGTATGGCGGCCGCACATGTCTCTTCTCTGACCTGAAATCCTTCGTAAACATCTTGAGCAAAGACCGCCGCATTCAGCCATGACTCTTTGTTGCGTCTGTATCCTCCAAGTGTGGGCGGGAAGCAGCTGGGTTGTTCCAAGTGATAAGCAAGTCTGTGTGCTACAATTTTCTCCAGTAACTTGCCAGCAGTGTTCTGCATCGTAATGATTCTGTAGCCGCTTATCTTGGAATGGTCTTTGTTCGGTTTTGGCAGCGGCAGCAAGTAGCTGTGTAGCCATTCCTCTTTGATCTGACCCCTCTGGATACTGGTGTTGAATTCTCTGGCCAGTTCTTCCATGTCATCATCTGATATCACCATTAGGTCACCATATCGGATGCCGTCTGGGCCTGGGGCAGTGTTAGGTGATTTCTTGAGCATCGCACGCATTATCTCAGCTGTGATTATCCATTCTTCGTCTGTCCCGACCCCCTCGCACAACTAAGGGAGTGTCGTTGTGGTCCTCTGTCTGGCGGGCTCGTCTTTCTGGTCAGTCTGTTCCAACACTAATAGTTCCAGAAGCAATCTGATTACATGTCCGTCTTGCCTTTCCTCTGAGCGTCGAGCGTCGGCCAGATCCCCTCGTCACTTCTCGCTGTCTCATTCTAACCAGACTATGGTGATCCATTTGCTCCTCCGAGATGTACATATGCTCCCACAAGGCCGCAACCACATCTGCCTTGTCATGCATCAAAACTCCACCAAGTTCTGCCGAGCCAGCCAATCTGTCCGCCTGTTCATTCCCAGCACACCGGATTGCCCAGGAGAAAAGATCCAGGTGATGCTTGCTACCCGTGACCTCCGAAGCGAAGCAAGCCACTCTGCATAAAGCTTGCCTGTTCTCACCCTTCTCAGCATGCTTTCTGAGTCAGTTACAATCACAATATGTGTATGTATCGTGTTTTCTATCCAGCGGAAAAGCTGCACTGACCGCCTCCACCTCAATTCTTAAGCTACATGTAGTGTCATCATACGCCAGGCTCTCCTGCACCAAACGCCGACCATTAGTTTTTGCCAAGAACCCCCAACCACTTCTCCTACCTCTCAACACCGACCCATCCGTGTAGATAATCACATCACCCGTACGAGAATTTTCCTGAATTAGTTGCTGAATTTCCACTTCTATGGCCCCTGCTGGCCACTCCCTGCACTCCCTGTTCAATGTGATTATAACTCTGCACAAGTCTGACTGCACGGCTGGCACTCTGGCCCATTCTTCTCGTCCCCTGATGTTCTCCAAGGGGCACACCTGTCTGATCGTATCCTCCGCTGAAGCATCCATGATTTCCCTCTTATCAGTCTCTGACCCTTAACTACGTCCAGCGCCTCATGCAACGGGTGATCTGTGTCTGCAGCTACTCTGAGGTATGCCTTCGCTTGCATCACCTTGTGCCTACCAGCAACAGTAGGCAGATCAAGGATGTAACGCAAACACACTACTGGAGTGTCTCTGGTGCATCCCAGAATGACCCGCATAGCTTCATTCTGTATGCGTTCTAATTTCACCAGCTGACTCTTTGAGACAGTAAGCAGTCCTAGTCCATATTTAATCACTGGGGAGGGATCAAGTGCTGGTATAGTGGGAAAAGAGCATTCTTGCTCCCTTTT
>JACEFZ010020746.1:0-10337 GCA_014155875.1 Cepaea nemoralis
TTTCTAAAGCTGTCTGAACTGGATGTTAATTATACAAACGCTACTTCTAAAGCTGGATGTTAAATATACAAGTGCTTATTTAAAGCGATCTAAACTACGAGGGTAAGTCAGAAAGTTATGTACCACAATTATTACCTCAGCTAATAATTAAGACAGAAGCATTACATTTGCATCAATTTAAGACCGATGGATCTAAAGAGGTAAAACATAGATATACATACGGACACTGGTTATAAATCGGCCAAAACTATATTAAATATACTAATGTGGATTCTAAAGAACCAAAAACTTGATGCTAAATATACGGTTGCTGATTCTAAAGCGGTCAAAACTGGATTTTTAATATACAAACGCTGATCTGTTAAGTCTAGACGTAAAAGAACTTAAATGCAGACAAGGGAAAAAAAAATAAACGATGCTATTTTTAAGGGAATACTTGAGCAGCGAAAACAACAAGAAATCGATATTCTGATCACTGCCGATTGCAGCAGTCGTGGTAGTACTGTACAGCCTGGCTGGGGACTGCTATATATGGCAGCGGACATTAAAGATACCAGCATAAAGCAAACAAGAAGCACATTGTTATTTCAATTCCGTAAAATCGGAATCCATGGAAGGAACTGGGAGATGAAGGAAGCATTCTGTTATTTTCGATCAAGCAAAAGGGATAGGGTATGCATTGAGAATACTCTTAAACAAGTTAATCGGTACAATTATCTGAAAACAGTAATAGCATCTGAAGAGAGTAGAAGAAGAATCGTTATGGCGTAGACGGCCTTTTGCGAGATGGAAAATATACTGACCAATAAAAAGATGTCATTTGCAACGAGAAAAAGAGTATTAAAGTACTACATTGAACCTGTACTTTTGTATGGATGTGTGGACAATAAGCAGACAAGCTGAAAAATATCTGATGGCTGTGGAAATGTGCTTTCTGGTGAAAATGCAAAGAATACCATGGGCAGACAGAAAAGCCAATGACCAAGTCCTACAAGAAAAAAATAAAAACCATAAATGTATTAGAGAAATTAGATGTAGACAGTCACAATTTTTTGGTCAGGTTATGAGAAGAAATAAATTGGAGAACTTTATGACAACTAGCAAGATTGAAGGGAAAGGAACTAGGGGAAGGCAGAGAAGTAAATACCTGGATGGCTTGTATGGTCGAGACAAGAACACAAAGCTAATCCACGACTGTGGTGATCGCGTGAGAAGGCGAAACATGACCGCCCACGCTTATCGGCATGAGACTTGATAATTATGATGATGATACACTGAGAAAACCTGATCATAGTATAACTTAAACGATATATTGTGGAATCCACCAGCACACGGAATAGAGGACGATCTAAATACATACTCAGAAGAGAATTAGAGACAGAAATTAATCATATGAGGAGGGCGGAGGTCATTTCTGCCGAGAGGTTTAACGTATTCGCGCTTAAACTTTCTCTGGTGACCGCGGCATGATGGAAAGCTAGTATTTAGGGCGACATTTTGAAGCAACAACCTTTGGACAGAGCGACTTTCTCTGAATATTGAGAACGAAGGAGCACTGGTTATATTCACTGGCAACTTGCCGTCTTGACTTAACGATAGTTTTTTATACTGTGTTTCTAACAAGGCACCACAACTACACCCTTTGGCAAATGTTATACCCCTCCAAACACAAAGCCTGGGCTGAATTGTAGAAACCATAACATCTTTTTATAGGTCAGTAAGTTTTCCATCTTGCAAAAGGCTACCTTCGTCATGGCGATTCTAGTTCTAATCTCCTCAAGGCACCTCCCATCAGATGTTATGACTGTTCAGGGATAGTTGTTGACTAGCACTTGTTTAGTCTGGGCTGCAGGCTTCTGTGGTTTCATGTATTCTACGGGGTGTCCGAAAAGTCTGCAACCAAACGCAAGGAAATCCTCTGCTGCCAACGATTTCAAATTCGATATCATGTAGCAGGTCGTTTGCAGAACGTTGGTCTCATCACGGCCCTCCGAATGGATGTTCGATCTTTTGCCATTCCTCTGCACATGCAGCATAAAGTGTCTTTATATTACCTGTGTCCACTTTCGTTTTGGTCGAACCCTGTCATGTTTCCAAGAATCATGCCTTCCATTACTGCTATTTCCAAACCACTGTGATGTTTAACTGATTCAGTACCAAACAAAAAGTAGATTTGAATCAAACATGGTACCCAATCAAATTACAGGATTATAACGTAAAATTCCGTACACTGAGCATTGAAATTGCGGAAGATACCACGAAACAAAAGAAATAACACGATGACCGTAGTACAGCGATATATCATCTTTCTGTCCAAAATGGGGGTCACTTGTGACGATACATTGTCCCTCAGCAGCGAATCAGTTAATATGGACAAATACGCCAGTTTCCAATATATGATACAGATTAAAAGCCAGTTTTCTTCGATATTCAATTCTCATAGAATTTCAGTATATTTCTTCTTCTTAGTTCCCGATAATCTAAGAACTATTCTGCAACATGTCATCCCAAAAACGATTGCGAAATGGTCCATGATTCATATCTATTATACTTAGCCAGGGCATTTTGTAAAAGGGGGGCTTATGTCATTCCTCGACATCTGTATATTCCAGATAAATCGTTGGCACCTATTTCTACAAGACGGGAAAGACTCCATAGAGGTATACAATCCCACTCAACTCGATTCTCAACTAGGAATGCACTCTGCTGGAAAGCCAACTCATCGTGCTATTAAATCTCGGCGATACGGTGTTAAATGCTAAAGTAGAGATGTGGAATACTAGCTTTCATTAGATCAACATATACTAAATTGAGTTAAATCAGTTATCTTTCTGGTCGTCTTTCCGACAGTAAAGCATCGCCTATCTACTTTCTAGGCTACCGAAACTTTTCAGAGAATAAACCAGCGCCCCGTCTACTAATTACGCTACCTAAACTTCCCCGACTATAAACCAGGGCCCATCTACAAGAGTACCGAAACTCCCCCGACAATAAGCCAGGGCCCTATCTACTAAGCTACCGAAACTGCCCCGACAATAAACCAGGGTTCTATCTACTAGGCTACCGAAACACCCCCGACAATAAACCAGGGTTCTATCTACTAGGCTACCGAAACACCCCCGACAATAAACCAGGGTTCTATCTACTAGGCTACCGAAACTGCCCCGACAATAAACCAGGGCTCTATCTACTAGGCTACCGAAACACCCCCGACAATAAACCACCGCCCTATCTACTAGGCTACCGAAACACCCCCGACAATAAACCAGGGTTCTATCTACTAGGCTACCGAAACTCCCCCGACAATAAACCACCGCCCTATCTACTAGGCTACCGAAACACCCCCGACAATAAACCACCGTCCTATCTACTAGGCTACCGAAACTCCCCCGACAATAAACCACCGCCCTATCTACTAGGCTACCGAAACACCCCCGACAATAAACCACCGTCCTATCTACTAGGCTACCGAAACACCCCCGACAATAAAATAGGGTTCTATCTACTAGGCTACCGAAACAACCCCGACAATAAACCACCGCCCTATCTACTAGGCTACCGAAACACCCCCGACAATAAACCAGGGTTCTATCTACTAGGCTACCGAAACACCCCCGACAATAAACCACCGCCCTATCTACTAGGCTACCGAAACACCCCCGACAATAAACCACCGCCCTATCTACTAGGCTACCGAAACACCCCCGACAATAAACCACCGCCCTATCTACTAGGCTACCGAAACACCCCCGACAATAAACCAGGGTTCTATCTACTAGGCTACCGAAACACCCCCGACAATAAACCACCGCCCTATCTACTAGGCTACCGAAACACCCCCGACAATAAACCACCGCCCTATCTACTAGGCTACCGAAACACCCCCGACAATAAACCAGGGTTCTATCTACTAGGCTACCGAAACACCCCCGACAATAAACCACCGTCCTATCTACTAGGCTACCGAAACACCCCCGACAATAAACCACCGCCCTATCTACTAGGCTACCGAAACACCCCCGACAATAAACCAGGGTTCTATCTACTAGGCTACCGAAACTCCCCCGACAATAAACCACCGTCCCTATCTACTAGGGCTACCGAAACAACCCCCGACAATAAAACCACCGTCCTATCTACTAGGCTACCGAAACACCCCCGACAATAAACCAGGGTTCTATCTACTAGGCTACCGAAACACCCCCGACAATAAACCAGGGTTTCTATCTACTAGGCTACCGAAACACCCCCGACCAATAAACCACCGTCCTATCTACTAGGCTACCGAAACACCCCGACAATAAACCAGGGTTTCTATCTACTAGGCTACCGAAACACACCCCCGACAATAACCAGGGTTCTATCTACTAGGCTACCGAAACACCCCGACAATAAACCCACCGCCCTATCTACTAGGCTACCGAAACACCCCCGACAATAAACCAGGGTTCTATCTACTAGGCTATCGAAACACCCCCGAAAATAAACCAGGGTCTATCTACTAGGCTACCGAAACACCCCCGACAATAAAACCCCCGCCTATCTACTAGGCTACCGAAACACCCCCGACAATAAACCACCGCCCTATCTACTAGGCTACCGAAACACCCCCGACAATAAACCACCGCCCTATCTACTAGGCTACCGAAACACCCCCGACAATAAACCACCGCCCTATCTACTAGGCTACCGAAACACCCCCGACAATAAACCACCGCCCTATCTACTAGGCTACCGAAAAAACCCCCGACAATAAACCAGGGTTCTATCTACTAGGCTACCGAAACACCCCCGACAATAAACCAGGGTTCTATCTACTAGGCTACCGAAACACCCCCGACAATAAACACCGTCCTATCTACTAGGCTACCGAAACACCCCCCACAATAAACCAGGGTTCTATCTACTAGGCTACCGAAACACCCCCGACAATAAACCAGGGCTCTATCTACTAACTAGGCTACCGAAACACCCCCGACAATAAACCAGGGTTCTATCTACTAGGCTACCGAAACACCCCCGACAATAAACCAGGTGTTCTCTATCTACTAACTAGGCTACCGAAACACCCCCGACAATAAACCAGGTTCTATCTACTAGGCTGCCGAAACACCCCCGACAATAAACCAGGGGTTCTATCTACTAGGCTACCGAAACACCCCCGACAATAACCAGGGCTCTATCTACTAACTAGGCTACCGAAACACCCCCGACAATAAACCAGGGTTCTATCTACTAGGCTACCGAAACACCCCCGACAATAAACCACCGCCCTATCTACTAGGCTACCGAAACACCCCCGACAATAAACCAGGGTTCTATCTACTAGGCTACCGAAACACCCCCGACAATAAACCAGGGTTCTATCTACTAGGCTACCGAAACACCCCGACAATAACCACCGCCCTATCTACTAGGCTACCGAAAACACCCCCGACAATAAACCAGGGTTCTATCTACTAGGCTACCGAAACACCCCGACAATAAACCATGGGTTCTATCTACTAGGCTACCGAAACAACCCCCGACAATAAACCACCGTCCTATCTACTAGGCTACCGAAACACCCCCGACAATAAACCAGGGTTCTATCTACTAGGCTACCGAAACACCCCCGACAATAAACCAGGGTTCTATCTACTAGGCTACCGAAACACCCCCGACAATAAACCAGGGTTCTATCTACTAGGCTACCGAAACACCCCCGACAATAAACCAGGGTTCTATCTACTAGGCTACCGAAACACCCCCGACAATAAACCAGGGCTCTATCTACTAGGCTACCGAAACACCCCCGACAATAAACCAGGGCTCTATCTACTAGGCTACCGAAACACCCCCGACAAGAAACCAGGGTTCTATCTACTAGGCTACCGAAACACCCCCGACAATAAACCAGGGTTCTATCTACTAGGCTACCGAAACACCCCCGACAATAAACCAGGGTTCTATCTACTAGGCTACCGAAACACCCCCGACAATAAACCAGGGCTCTATCTACTAACTAGGCTACCGAAACTTTCCCGACAATAAACAAGGACCTATCTATTAAGCTACCGAAACTCCCCCGACAATAAGCCAGGGCCATATCTACTAGGCTACCGAAACACCCCCGACAATAAACCAGGGCTCTATCTACTAACTAGGCTACCGAAACTTTCCCGACAATAAACAAGGACCTATCTATTAAGCTACCGAAACTCCCCCGACAATAAGCCAGGGCCATATCTACTAGGCTACCGAAACTCCCCCGACAATAAACCAGGGTTCTATCTACTAGGCTACCGAAACACCCCCGACAATAAACCAGGGTTCTATCTACTAGGCTACCGAAACACCCCCGACAATAAACCAGGGCTCTATCTACTAACTAGGCTACCGAAACTTTCCCGACAATAAACAAGGACCTATCTATTAAGCTACCGAAACTCCCCCGACAATAAGCCAGGGCCATATCTACTAGGCTACCGAAACTGCCCCGACAATAAACCAGGGCCCTATCTACTAGGCTACCGAAACTGCCCCGACAATAAACCAGGGCCCTATCTACTAACTAGGTTAATGAAACTTCTCCGACAGTAAATCAGCGTCCTGTCAAGTGCGCTACCGAAACACTTCCCACAGTGCGTCAGCGCGCTATCCACTACACTACTGCTAAGACTCCCCGACATTAAGCCAGTGCACTATGCCGCCAAGACACCGGTCCGGGCCCAATCCTCAGCAGAGACATGATTATATTCCCCCAGACCAGAACGGTTCTGAGATACCACAACCTCATACAAATGGGTTGTTGTTGTTGTTGTTGTTGTTGTTGTTGTTGTTGTTGTTGTTGTTGTTGTTGTTGATGATGATGATGATGTTGTTGCTGTTGTTGTTGTTCTTGCTTTCTACCACGTATGCGTCAGGCGTCGTGGGGGAGGGGGAGTAACTGAAGTTCCAGCGTCTATGACTAGCGTCTTTCATTCAACTTCCTCCATCATTCTTCTTCTTCTGCGTTCATCTGGAGTTTTTTTTTTCCCGGATGTGATTGCGTTGTGCCTGTTTACAGCAGAGCTGCGTTCTTGCGCCGTTAGGCCGACACATCCGACTTCTGCGGGCATTTGTTGACCGGGTTATCCTTCCCGGGTCCTCCATCATTCGTGAGCAGTGTTAGTTAGTTAGTTAGTTAGTCGACAGATCATCCTCGTTGCACATCGAACCATTCAGTCCATAAGTGCTCGGATCCCCTCCTCAGCAAATCCCGCAGCGTGTAGCGACTAACGACGCCAGTTCTGTGTTGGTTTATCAATCTTCTTTGGCTTCCTGCGTAGTGTTCTTGTTTGGCCACCCCTCTTTTAATTTGCTGCTCTCGCAGTCTGGCCATTGTTGTAGATTCACAGTCATCACTTGGTTCTCGCAAAAGTCTCTTCTCGTAGAGCAATCAGAATGTCAGCCTGGTCCATGGCGCGTCCGCCCTCCACAGTAGCCTCACCTGCGAGCTTGTCAGCCCGCTCATTCCCTTGTACTCCCGCATGCCCTGGCACGAAGATGAAACTAATCTTTGCCAGCCGAGACCACTTCAGAGGCAGCAACCATTCTCTTCGGATCGACCCCTCCTCTATCCTCTTGATCATGTTCATTGAGTCGCTAAGAAAACAAGCCCTAGTGAATGTCTGTGTCTCGAGCCATGTTATTGCTTTACTTACTGCCATGACTTCCATGGTCAGGCTACTTGTGGTTTCAGTGAAAGCACCAGAGTCCTCCTTCACAATTCTCCCTCCGGCCCGAGCTGTAAAGGCCCATGAGCTTCTCACATGTCGGACGACCGACCCATCTGTGTAGATGACCGCGTCACCGTCTAGCGAATTCTCGAAAATCAACGCTTGTACTTCAGCCTCAACAGCAGCCGGATTTTCTTGTCTGCATTTTCTATCTAGTTGGATGCAAACTGAAAAGGATGTGCAGAAGTCTGTTGGCACTTGCACCCACTCCTCGCCAGGTTCTAAGTCCTCAAGTGAACACACCTGTTGAAGAATGTCTTCGGCTTGACCCATCCACGACCGTCCTCTTTTTAACCTGCTGCCCTTCACCTTCCTAATTTCACTATGCAGTGGATGTTGTGTGTTTGCGTTAATTCTGAGGTAGGCGCTGTGCCCTGCAAACTTGTATTCTCTCTTCAATGGTTGGAAAATCAAGAAGGTAGCGCATCGCCCTGCATGCTGTAGGCCAATAGCAACACTCAGATCTATAACAGAGATCCGATCTCTGTCATACGGCCAAATAACTCATCATATGATCTGAGACATGGCAACACCAGGAAAGAATAAAGGAACGGGTAGAAACCCAGCAGATGCCCTACTGGAAGATCCTACCATTTCACATTCCTCTCCTCCCTCTCAACCATCCTTAATCTCTCTAATTATTATTCCACTACATTGTCCTCAACTCCCTGAGTAAAATGATATATCACACAAGCTAGTTGAAGCCACACAATAGAATACTAGTGCCGACGCTCCTATGATACTTTCTAGCACGGCACTTATAGAACATTCTATCACTAATCATAATACATTATATCACTACCCCTATAATACATTATATCGCCGCACCTATAATACATTATATCACCGCACCTATAACACATTATATCACCGCACAGTACTGTACTCTATTCCTAATCATACTCTAAGTTAGATATGATTAGTAGCCTACCATATGCCTATTCCGGTTGCTAATCGAAACTAGGCGATCACAGACTGGATCTATGTCCGCCGATAACTATCAACAATTTGACACCCCTAGTTTCTTTCATGGAACACAACTCGGAAAACTGCACCGATCTTAACACTTCAGAATTTTTGGCCGACTCACTCCACTTGTTTACCGCAACTGGGTTTTATATCAGTGCTTGAGTGACGTCACCAAAAAGTCTAGACGCCAATCAGTCCAGAGTCTGGTTTTCTCCTCCTATTCTAGATTAACTGGAGTCAATCTGCGGTCAAATTTGCTTTCATTTGGGGAAATTCTTTGTCCCGTACATCAATAGTTCAACCTGAGAAATCCCCACATCACAGAATCCATCCCGCGTCTTGTTCAGACTTTCCGTCTAGCACTTCAAATGCCGTCTCCCGCCTTGCAGAAAATGACGCCGTTGTTCGTCTCGAGCAACAATTTTGTTAACAAAATGCCGACCGGTGTAGGCATTGTAACGCGACGTATTTGTTCCCCGAACAATCCACATCATACAGAAATGCCGACCAGGTGTAGACATTTTGACGCCATGTATTTTGTTTCCCAGTTAGAAATGCCGACTGTGTAGACAGTTTTAACGACGTATTTTTCTCAGTCTGTACAACATCAAAGGATTACTTGTTTTTTGCAGACTAGTGTCGGGTCTGGTTGTCATAGATCGCAACTCCAAGTTTACTTCGCGACACTGACCTACGGTGAGTGCACTGAAATTCGTCCTCTTGCCCTTCAACCTGCGCTCTAATGACCCCTTTCCTAGAATCATGATCATCATCATGATCATCATCATCTTCATCATCTTCCAATTCTGCCGTCAAGCGTCGTGGGGAGGAATAATTTGCGCTCCAGCGCCCGATGGGCAGCACTGGATAGTGTCATTCCGTGTGATTGTACAATGTCTTTGATGTCGTCAATCCATTTTCTGCTTGGACGTCCTCTTGGTCTCGTCGCAGATGATCTTTGATGTAAGGCCAGTGATGGTAGTTGATGGTGTTGCATTCTAACGACATGGCCAGACCTCTTGATCTTCTGTCTTTCAATAAATGTGGCACAAGGTGTTGATCCCACAGTCTGTCTGATAACAGCATTTCTTACTCGGTCTCGGATTGTTAAGTTGACAGCTCTCCTCAGGCATCTCATCTCGCAGGTGTTGATTTTGCGAAAGTGTGATTTCGATGAAGTCCAACTTTGAGATTGGTAACATAGGGTTGGTGTGGATATGCTGTCAATATGAATCAGTTAATATCTAGATAAAATACAATGACGTTAAAAAAAATAGTGAAGCGGTGATATATAACCCAGTATGACTGTCCTATGCAGAACTTTGTATATATTTATGCTTGCTTGTGTAACAGTGAGGGATTCTAGGTTAGGAGTAAAGAGTTAAGGAATGCTGCGCATTCCTTGACTAGGGGGAAAACCATAGTGAACGTGTGTGCACGAATGAAGAAGGGTATCTAGGAAAACACACACGTCACTTGGGGGCCAGCGAGAACAGATGTCAACACCAAGAAGAGAGTCTCCATCATATGTGCTGAGCTAGAATGATTCATCAATAAAATCCTTTTCTAACAACGCGAAGACTGACTTTCTCGTTGTCTACTACACCC
>JACEFZ010020747.1:0-27259 GCA_014155875.1 Cepaea nemoralis
CGTGGGGTTTTGTAATATTAAACATTGAAGGATATATGTACATTCCAACACATTCTCATTGGGTGGTTGTCAGAGCCCTAAAGAGCCTAGTCAACCCCGTAGGACAGATCCCTAAGACAGGACAAGGGTAGCACGGAATAGGACAGTACGACCAGGGACAGACATGACAGCATGAGTTAATTATAAGACAGTTAGTATCAACGGACGGACTAACCCCTAGGTGATGGACAGGGCAAGGTAATATTAAGACGCATTACCAGCCACGGACAACGATAGACCAAGTGAGGTTACACGTGGCGATACCCCACGTGATAGATGACCCAGGCCGAAGATTTAGGCAGACAGGACGAAGCTTTCGACTTGAACGGTTGTCTGTATGTTTGTGGAAAGAGTGGACAGTGAACAACAATGAGTGCTAGTTCGAGCTGTGAGCATCTGCGATACGCTGTGTGTGTGCTAACTGCAAGAGCGATTACATTATTGTATTATCCTACGAGCCTGAAAGAAGTGTGATGTATTACCATTACCAGTGTGATATACGCCGGCTTCCTGGCCTAGAGGGTTAGCGACTTTCTCCGTAATCTCGTATACTCTCGTAAGTAACGTGACGACGGTGAGAATCAGCAGTGGTTCGAATCGCGTCGGTAACTTACGGGGTATGTGAGCCGGCCGCTCAGAAAGCAATGGCAAACTACTGAGCGTAATCTTGCCAAGAAATCAACAATCAGCTGAAAGATGCTGATGTTGACAGCAATGTCCTGTAAAGGATATGCAAACATGTTAATATTTAGTGTGATATATATTATACACAATATGAGATTAGGATATATTGTTGCCATTAAATATGTTACTATGCTCATGGACGTTTAGTCAGTGTATTCACATAGATGTGACATGTCAGGGCTCAGGTAAATAAGTAAGACTGAGTCCCTGACAGTGATGGCGAAGGAGTAAACACTCAGGGATATCGATAGCAGCACAGTCTCATTAGGTGGTGGCGAAGGAGTAAACACTCAGGGATATATATAGCAGCACAGTCTCATTAGGTGGTGGTGAAGGAGTAAACACTCAGGGATATCGATAGCAGCACAGTCTCATTAGGTGGTGGCGAAGGAGTAAACACTCAGGGATATATATAGCAGCACAGTCTCATTAGGTGGTGGCGAAGGAGTAAACACTCAGGGATATATATAGCAGCACAGTCTCATTAGGTGGTGGCGAAGGAGTAAACACTCAGGGATATATATAGCAGCACAGTCTCATTAGGTGGTGGCGAAGGAGTAAACACTCAGGGATATATATAGCAGCACAGTCTCATTAGGTGGTGGCGAAGGAGTAAACACTCAGGGATATATATAGCAGCACAGTCTCATTAGGTGGTGGCGAAGGAGTAAACACTCAGGGATATATATAGCAGCACAGTCTCATTAGGTGGTGGCGAAGGAGTAAACACTCAGGGATATATATAGCAGCACAGTCTCATTAGGTGGTGGTGAAGGAGTAAACACTCAGGGATATATATAGCAGCACAGTCTCATTAGGTGGTGGCGAAGGAGTAAACACTCAGGGATATATATAGCAGCACAGTCTCATTAGGTGGTGGTGAAGGAGTAAACACTCAGGGATATATATAGCAGCACAGTCTCATTAGGTGGTGGCGAAGGAGTAAACACTCAGGGATATATATAGCAGCACAGTCTCATTAGGTGGTGGCGAAGGAGTAAACACTCAGGGATATATATAGCAGCACAGTCTCATTAGGTGGTGGCGAAGGAGTAAACACTCAGGGATATATATAGCAGCACAGTCTCATTAGGTGGTGGTGAAGGAGTAAACACTCAGGGATATATATAGCAGCACAGTCTCATTAGGTGGTGGCGAAGGAGTAAACACTCAGGGATATATATAGCAGCACAGTCTCATTAGGTGGTGGTGAAGGAGTAAACACTCAGGGATATATATAGCAGCACAGTCTCATTAGGTGGTGGCGAAGGAGTAAACACTCAGGGATATATATAGCAGCACAGTCTCATTAGGTGGTGGTGAAAGATCAAACGTTGACAGAAATCTCTTGCAAACATGTTCATTGGGTGCTGACGACAGACTAAAAAACTACAGATATCTGTAGCGAACTATTCTCATTGCATGGTGTTAGAAGGCAAAATGTTTACATATGTCGCTAACAAACTATTCACATTACAAGGTGTTAAAAGATCATACATTCAGGGATATCTGTAGCAAACTATTCTCATTGCATGGTGTTAAAAGGACAAACACTTACACTTATCTGTAGCACACTATTTTCATTGCATGTTGTTTAACGATCATACATTCAGGGATATCTGTAGCAAACTCCTCTCAATGTATGGTGATAAAAGACTGTGCATTCAGGCATATATTAGAAATCTATTCTCATTGCATTGTGTTAAAAGACCATACTTTCAGCGATATCTGTAGCAAACTATTCTCATTGCATGGTGCTAAAATATTATACAATCAGGAATCCATACATCCATCATGTGCCATGCCGGTAAGCTTGGTCGGTAATGTTTTGCCATCTCACTCGATCACCAGAGTCTTGGATCAGCTTCGTGTTTCTGTCTCGACCATGCCACGAGGCCAAGCCATCCAGGTATTTGCTTCTAGGTCTTCCCCTTGGTCTGTTCCCTTCGATCTTATCAGTTGTCATCAAGTTCTCCAATTCATTTCTTCTCATAACATGCCCAAAAGGTTTTGACTGTCTACGTCTAATGTCTTCAATCAGTTTACGATCTTCATCTGTTTCTTGAAGGACTTGTTCATTGGTCTTTCTGGCTTCTATGCTATTCTTTGAATTTTCCTCAGAAACCACACTTCTACAATCATCAGATGATTTTCAGCTTGACTTCTCATTGTCCACGCTTCACATCCATTCAAAAGAACAGGTTCTATGTAGCACCCCAACACTCTTTTTCTCGTTTCAATTGACATCTTTTTATTGGTCAGTATGTTTTTAATCTTGCTAAAGGCTACTTTCGCCATGGCGATTCTTGTTCTAATCTCTTCAAGGCATCTCCCATCAGATGTTATTACTTTTCCGAGATAATTGTACCTATTCACTTGTTGAAGAATATTCCCATTTACTTGCATATTGCGCTGCATTGCATTGTTATTGCATTGTATATTGCACACTATTCTCATTGCATGGTCAGGGTCTCAGACTATTTAACTCCCGTATGATCTTTTAACAACCGTATCTACATTCAGGAATATCTCTAACAAACTATTTTCATTGTACGGCGTTAAAAGAGCGAACATTCGGGGATATCGGAGGCGAAATATTCTCATTGCATGGTGATAAAATCAGGCATTCACAAGATGAAGATTAATATCTGCAATGTATCTTTTTAATCGAAGTGAGGAATATTGTTCTTAAGAGCTATATTGAACCAATCATTATCATACACATATCATATGTATGCTTCGGGACATGTATTGTATGTAGGGTTAGTTACTAGTTGTTGTAATTCAAAAACTGGAAGTTTCTCATAAGCATGCGTTAAATCAAAGAACCCCGGAATGAACGCTTTCACTTATTCCGATTCCGATTCCGATTTGTCGAAAAAAAAGAAACTTTCCACCTCGTTCAACCCGTCTCAATGACGTTGGTTATAGTTGTGGTGGTTCATAGTGCGGTATAGGTTTTATGGTCTTTTGTGCGTTAGACAGCTGTGGCGAAACGCCAGTGGCTCATGTCCTCATGCCTTCTATAAATTTGGGGAAATAGAGGGAAACAGCTTTCGGAAACCCACAGTTCCCATGCTCTACTTTAACAACCCGATCTTCTTAATAGAATTATTAGAAATATATCTTTCTTCCGGGAAAACCCGATAGGGTCCCCTACACCAAATGAGCACCAGTGGAAGTTCTGGTGCAATTCATGTCCGTTCCAGCACATACCGTTTGGTAGTTGCAGCATGTCAATTTGATTTAAAGATTAAGACAGAGGTGCAACCTACTACTGATGGAGGAATGAAAAGGGTCCTTCTTTTGGAAGTAGGAACCGAGCTGAAGGTCTCGACAGGGCTCTACGCAGAAAGTATGTTTAGGACGATGCCATGTCAAGTTTTGGGCCATGACAGGTCTAGGAGTACGATCTCTACGAGATAGAGCCACTGCTGACCTTGAAAGAATGACCATCAGCTGTACTGACATATCACCAGTCATCTCGATACGCTGGGATCGAGGCCTTTTGTATTCTGGACTGAACCCCACCTAAATATCAGACCCACCCATCCTTGTCTGAGACAGTGAAGGATACCTACTCAATTCCCGCTCAGGAACTATTTCCTTTTTGTAAGAACTTTCCCTTAGCATTGTGACCAGGGATCACAGGACATTTTCCCACAAACATTAATCTAGTTCCACGGAGAACCGTTGTTGGCCAAACGAACCGGGAGGGAAAGCAAGGAGGACTTATCATTTGGTGAGCGATATGTGGACAGAACGGACCTTGACTACAGCTTGGTCTATGATGTAAAACCTTGATGCTCTGTGTCTGAACTGAATTCTGTGTCCCGGTTTTGTCTGTGTAGAACTATCTGTTTTAACTGCCTTAATGTTTTCCTTTGCTGTTCTTGATTAGGTTAATAAAATTACTGTCAAGTTGTTCTGACGATTGCCATGTTATTTATGCATCAGCCAGAAATACACCTTAGAGATTAGGTCCCGAGGTCGAAAGAGAGAGTGACAGTGAGTCCAGGGAACGGAGGAGGGTTGGCAAGCAAAGACCTATCCCAGCCAGGGCTATAAAATAATATTGAAATATTGTTACATAGTTACTTGGGACCCTCCACGTAGCTTGTTACAATTTCTGGGGGCACGTCGCGGGATATTTGAAATCCTGGTGGAGTTCTGGCTGATTTAGTGATAGGGGACAGATATTCTTGTCTACTATCAATAGGTTCTGCCTACCGTGCCTGGCTATTGTCTATACTCTTCCTGACACAGACTGACCGATATATGACGTGTTGTGGTCGTGTAATTTAACTTGTGTACTTGAGAGTGAAATTTAATATACAATTACCTCTTCCATTACCCTCTGAGTTTAAGATGGCATCAGCAAAATTTAATGTTGCTGAAGTACAGGCTACAGGGCATGAGATGGGTTATGATGGAGCGGAGTTACAGAAATATGTTCAGGAGGTGGAAAGAGACTTCAGACAGGCCTGTGCGCGAAGCCAAGAAATTGAGGCTGAGGCTAGGAAGATGGAGGCCGAGCAGGCAGTCAGAGACCATGAGTTCCGTATGAGGGAGTTGGAGCTGAAAGCTCAAACTGCCAAGGAAAGCGAGGGTGCAGTTGGAGGCGCAGTTCTCCCTGACTCAACAACTTCTAGTGGCGGTCCATACCAGGCAATGAAGTTCCCATTGCTCCCGTTCGATGAACACAAAGATAAGATCGACCAGTATCTTCACAGATTTCAGTCGATGGCTTTGGCTATGGGATTGGAACGTGGGAAATGGAACTTGAAACTCTCACAGGGCCTGAGGGGGACCGCGTACGAGGTCTACTCAAGGTTTCCACCTGGTATGGAGAATGACTATGAGGCCCTGGAAAAAGCATTATTGAAAAGGTTCCAGATGACAGCACATACATACCGACAGCAGTTCAGAAAGTCGAAGAGAGAGCCAGGAGAGATGTTCGCAGCCTACAGTGTTAGACTGAAGTCTTACCTTTTGAAGTGGATGTCATTAGCTGGATTTGCTAACGACTATGAAAGTTTAGAAGAATTAGTGGTCGTGGACCAAATGAAGAGAATGATGCCTAAGCCATTGCAAACCTTCTTGCTTGAAAATGGGGCAGAAAGGTTAGACATAGTAAACACATTAGCGGAAAGGTATGTGCTAGCTCATGGGGATAATGGGGAACTGTCACAACCCAATCCCCGACCACCAGACACATGGTCTGGAAAGAAGAAGAACCCTAAAACAGCTCACACCAAGAAGGAGGATCCTTTCGATAAAGTTCCAATTAAGAAACCCTCTGGTAAGAGTCCACCTGGATCTCCTAAAAGAAAGTGGAGTGAAAAGTGGTGCGCCTACTGCAAATCTCCCACACACAATACGGCTGATTGCAGGCGCAAACAGAAAGACTCTCACTATGCTGCCTGTCTTGTAGAAACCGGGGAAGGGTCTAACAAGGAGGTAGAAGGGAGGGGTCTTGAGAACAAAGATTCAGAGAAACCACCAGTAGTAGAGACGATACTTGTGAACGGACAACCAGTCGAGTGTCTCTATGACACCGGTCTGCAGTTTGAGGCCGTAATTTCCTCACACTTAGTGAGCCCAGAGCAGCTAACCAGGGAGTCTATTGAGATTCAAACGGCGACCAAGAGTGCGGTAGCGATGTCTCTTCCGATTGCGAAGGTAGACATCAAATCGAAATATGTTACCGGCACTATACAGGCAGCCGTACTGCTAGATCCGATCTTTCCAATGATCTTGGGTTGTCGCTACGTCTTTCTAGGGATCCCAACAGAACCCATGTACGTAGGGGCAATGCAAACCAGATCTCAATCTGGAGATGAGCAGACGCCGGCCTTGATCGTGAACCCCTTGCCTGGGGAGTTACGAGCTGCTCAAAGCCAGGATGCTATTTTGCAACCTTGCTTCAATCAGTTGCCAAAAAGTTCTAACCCACCAAGAAGGGGTCAGTATTATATGAAGAATCGGTTACTATACCGGAGAGCCGGAGTGGAGGAACGCCAGCATGGACAGCTAGTAGTTCCTAAGGCCTATCGGGAACAGCTTCTTCATATGGGACACACCATTTCATTCAGTGGACATATGGGTGTCGGGGCAACACTCCAGCGCGTTTCCTGCCATTACTACTGGCCAGGGATGACTGGAGACGTGCGTCGGTACGTCAAGTCGTGCCCAGAGTGCCAGCGTGTGGCACCAAAACACTGGACGGCTCCAGTAATCCTGGGCGACATGCCCATTATGAACTCTCCTTTCGAGAGAGTTGCCATCGATCTTGTTGGTCCTCTTCCTCGGACTAGGAAGAGAAATATGTATATTCTTACGATGGTGGATTGCTGTTCCATGTGGGGCGAGGCGATACCGTTGGCCACAATCGACTCTAAGCGAGTGGCTGATGCACTGATGGAGACCTTTACTCGGTTGGGATTTCCAAACCAGATCCTAACGGACAATGGGTCTCAGTTCTGTGGTAAGCTGATGGAGGAAGTCTTTCGTATCTTCCAGACTAACCACATTCACACAAGCCCATACCACCCTCAGTCGAATGGGCAAGTAGAGAGGTTTGATGGTACCTTGATGACCATGCTTCGGAAGCTGGCTCAAGAGAAACCAGACAGATGGGATGAGTATATCCCAGCCGCCTTGTTCACCTATCGGGAGGTTCCCCATGGGTCGACCGGGTTGCCACCCGCCACTCTACTATTCGGGAGGCCAATCAAGGGTCCCTTAGAAGCTCTATTGAGATGTTGGACAGAGGAAGAAACTTCCGAAGAAGTTGTATCCTCGTATAAATACGTCGAAGAGTTGAAGAAGAAACTCCAGACGGGTTGGGCTTTGGCAGCTCAGAATCTGAGGGCGGCCAGAAAGAGACACGCGGCCTACTACAATAGAAGGACGAAAGATAGGTCTCTTAAGGTGGGGGATCGGGTTCTGTTGTTACTTCCAGTAGGTTCCAATAAACTCGAGATTGGTTGTCAGGGGCCTTTCCCGGTGGAAAGGGTTGTGTCCCGCACCAACTATGCCATCCGGATCAGGGGGAAATCCAATTTCTTCCACATTAACCTCCTCAAAAAGTATGAAGAACGATCTGATGGTACTTCTCTCCCACTTATGACTATGGCGGTCGCGATGGAAACTGAATCGGGCGAAGACGCGGATAGGGGGTATCCTTTACACCCTGGGGAAACCTATAGGGATGTACATATAAATCCTGATCTGTCGGCTGAAGAAACAGACCTGGTCATCCGTTTTGTTGGAGTCCCATCAGCAGATTCTTACCGATCGACCAGGGCGGACAGGGTTGGTCGAGTTTGATATGACTCTGACTAACCAAGACCCCGTTCGCAAAAAAATATATCCAGTGCCCTTTTCGAAAGAGAAGGCATTGGAAGCCGAAATCCAGAAGCTTCTGGACGATGACATCATCACTCCTTCGACTTCTCCTTATAATGCTGGGGTTGTCTTGTTGAGGAAGCCAGTGGGGAGCACCGCCTATGTATTGATTACAGGCATTTAAATAGTTGTACGACATTCCAAGTTGAACCGTTACCGAACACAAATCAACTGTTTGCCAGACTAAATAAGGCAAAGTACTTTTCGAAAATTGATCTAAGCCGGGGATATTATCAGATCCCTGTGAAGCCCGAGGTTCGGCCCTTGCTTGCCTTCAGTACTCCGAGCGGGCATTACGAATTCAAGGTGATGCCATTTGGGCTGAGCAATGCGCCCAGTGTGTTCACCCGCGTGATGAGAATGTTATTAGAGTCTTTAAAGGATCCCTCTGTGGTCTCGTTTATGGATGATATTCTCATCGCGTCTGACAATCTGAGGGATCACCTGAAGTCCTTGGGACAGATTTTCACAAGGTTAAAAGAGGAAGGGTTAACCGCCCGTCCAGCCAAATGCATGATTGGGTATCAATCCTTGGAATTTCTGGGACATATTATTACCCCAGGGGGACTGGTACCGGAAGAAAAGAATATTGAGAAGGTCAGACTCGCACCCCGTCCTAAATCCAAAAAGGATGTTAGGTCTTTCTTGTCTCTGTGTGGGTTTTACCAGAAATTTATTCCGCGGTTCAACGAAATTGGGGCACCATTAACCGAGACCCTGAAGAAAGGATCGGCAGATCCTATAGTCTGGACCCCGAGCTGTGAAGCAGCTTATGGGAAGCTGAAACAGGCTTTGGTGGACAGGCCAGTCCTGCAACTCCCAAATTTGGAGAAAACGTTTGTTCTAAGAACCGACGCGAGTAACATAGGGATTGGGGCAACTTTGTTGCAGGAAGGGCGAGATAATGCTTCGGTGCTATGTCCGGTGGCGTATGCAAGTAGAAAACTGTTACCCGCCGAACGGAATTACTCCACCGTCGAACGGGAATGTCTAGCTCTAGTGTGGGCGGTACAGAAATTTCAACCTTATCTGTATGGAGTACCGTTCAATGTGCAATCCGACCATCAACCTCTGATGTTTTTGGCAACTTCTAAGAAACTGAAAACGAGGTTAATGAGATGGTCATTGCTCCTACAACCGTATCAGTTCACGGTCGAATACATCCCCGGAAGGGAGAATGTGGGAGCTGATTTTCTTTCACGGCATCCTATGTTGAATGTGAGGGTGGGGTCATTCGAACAGAACCTCTGGTAGTCGAAAGTTCGTAGGGTTCGACTTTCTTAAGAGGGGGCCTATGTGGCGAAACGCCAGTGGCTCATGTCCTCATGCCTTCTATAAATTTGGGGAAATAGAGGGAAACAGCTTTCGGGAACCCACAGTTCCCATGCTCTACTTTAACAACCCGATCTTCTTAATAGAATTATTAGAAATATATCTTTCTTCCGGGAAAACCCGATAGGGTCCCCTACACCAAATGAGCACCAGTGGAAGTTCTGGTGCAATTCATGTCCGTTCCAGCACATACCAGTTTGGTAGTTGCAGCATGTCAATTTGATTTAAAGATTAAGACAGAGGTGCAACCTACTACTTATGGAGGAATGAAAAGGGTCCTTCTTTTGGAAGTAGGAACCGAGCTGAAGGTCTCGACAGGGCTCTACGCAGAAAGTATGTTTAGGACGATGCCATGTCAAGTTTTGGGCCATGACAGGTCTAGGAGTACGATCTCTACGAGATAGAGCCACTGCTGACCTTGAAAGAATGACCATCAGCTGTACTGACATATCACCAGTCATCTCGATACGCTGGGATCGAGGCCTTTTGTATTCTGGACTGAACCCCACCTAAATATCAGACCCACCCATCCTTGTCTGAGACAGTGAAGGATACCTACTCAATTCCCGCTCAGGAACTATTTCCTTTTTGTAAGAACTTTCCCTTAGCATTGTGACCAGGGATCACAGGACATTTTCCCACAAACATTAATCTAGTTCCACGGAGAACCGTTGTTGGCCAAACGAACCGGGAGGGATAGCAAGGAGGACTTATCATTTGGTGAGCGATATGTGGACAGAACGGACCTTGACTACAGCTTGGTCTATGATGTAAAGCCTTGATGCTCTGTGTCTGAACTGAATTCTGTGTCCCGGTTTTGTCTGTGTAGAACTATCTGTTTTAACTGCCTTAATGTTTTCCTTTGCTGTTCTTGATTAGGTTAATAAAATTACTGTCAAGTTGTTCTGACGATTGCCACGTTATTTATGCATCAGCCAGAAATACACCTTAGAGATTAGGTCCCGAGGTCGAAAGAGAGAGTGACAGTGAGTCCAGGGAACGGAGGAGGGTTGGCAAGCAAAGACCTATCCCAGCCAGGGCTATAAAATAATATTGAAATATTGTTACATAGTTACTTGGGACCCTCCACGTAGCTTGTTACAACAGCTTCTATTACTGCCTGTCTGGCCGAGTTCCTCTATTTTGCCATCCCTTTTGCTTTTGTCGTTGTTGCTGGTGTGTCTGCTATCATTATCGGTTTGCCCATCCCTCTCGTTTGGTGTCTTCTTTTCCGGAGCTGACCTTGGGGGCTGGGGAGGGGTTGTCTTTTTTCATCTGTTTTCTTGGGCTTGTCCTGGGGAGGGGGGGGGCGCCTGTTATCGTCTGGGCTTGTTTTCTTGGTTCAACGGTTTTTTGTCAAGCATAGGGGTCGGATTGTATCGTCTCTCTTGTCCATCGTTGGGGAGGTTTCCTACCGTCTCCTCTTGTCCCGCGCCGGAGGGGTTTCCTGCACGTTCCTCTTATCCATCGTCAGGGAGGTTTCCCATCGTCTTCTCCATCGTTGGGGCAATTTCCACCCTTCTCCTTGTCTCCCGCGTCGAAGAGGGTCGTTTCGTCTCTCTATTGTCCGCTATTTGAGAGTTTTAATGCATCCCTATATATTTCCTATTGTCTGGTTTTCGTGTGGTCGAGTGTTTCCTCACTGTATTTTTATTTTGCTGTTGGCTTTATTTTATGTGGTTATATTTCTTTCCCTGTTCTTGCAATGAATTGTTTTGTAAGCTTTTGTACTTCTTTGTCGCCTTCCACCTGTAGGCATTCCTTCATCGTCATCGTCGTATTTCTTGTTTGGAAGTATTCTACTAGGTTCCTGCGTTCCTGGGCATAGGCTGTGCACGATAGTATGTAGTGTTCTATGGTGTTTTCCTCCAGGCAATCAATGCAAAGTGGTCGGGTGATTTTATCTTTCCAGTTCCCGATTCTCAATCTCCATAGTTTCTTGTACGTTGGTATTTTTGTGTTGTCTTTCACTTGACTTTTCAAACTTGGTTCTCTGAGCATGTGGTAGGCGTGTCGTCCTTTATTGCTGTCTCTCCATTGTTGTTTCCATTTGTCGATTACTTGTTGTTTGATAATGCTTTTTGCCTCCAGAATGCCGAGTCCTGTGTTTACTATATTCTGGCTGCTTGTCCCGCGTTTTGCGGCCCTGTCTGCCCTCTCATTGCCAGTTATCCCTCTGTGTGCTGGTATCCATACAATTGTGACCTGGCATCCCATACTTCTTAGGTTTTGTTGTTAGTGTTAGTATTTTCTCTTTCAGGTCTTGTCTGTTCACTTTAGAATGGTTGCCTAGCGCTTGTACTGCAGATAGTGAGTCCGTCAGAATAGTTAGTTTTATAGGGGGGTTCTCTGTTGCTATTTCTAGTCCTTTCATAATACCTACTAGTTCTGCCGTGTATACCGATGTATTGTCTGTTATTTTGTACTCCTTTTGGATGTTCCGGTATGGTACTACTACTCCTGCCCCTACCTCCCCATTCTCGTTCTTTGACCCGTCTGTGTAGATAGTGAGGTTGTCCGTGCTTATTTGTCTTATGTATTCCTCCGCTATGTCTGGCTTCCCTGTCCTCTGTTGATTTACTAATTATGCTCGCGAGTGTCGTATCCGTCAATGGTAGTTCTAGCTCCCATTGGGGTGTTGTTTGTCTGTGAACTTTCGTTCGTGCCAGTCCCTCGCTAGTTTCTCGTCCGCGTTCATCTCTTGTGCAGCTGTCCATCCTGCTGGTGTTTGTGTCTTTTGTATGGGTATTTCTCCCCATTTGCTTCTGTTTTCTTCGAATGCACTGAATGCGGGGTGTCTTGTATCTTTCGCAGCCTTCATCCAGTAGTTGTACACTAATTGCTTTCTTCTCAGTTGTAGTGGAAGTACTCCTAGTGCTACCTCTAGGGCTTCCCTTGGTGTTTGCTTGCCTGTTCCTAGGATAATGCCCAGCGCTTGGTTCTGTATTGAGTCCAGTCTTCGTTTGTTGTGTTCCGGTGCAGCATCGTATACTATGCTTCCGTATTCTATTCTTCCTCTGATCAGAGATTTGTATAGCATTAGCATCGTTTTTGTATGGGCTCCCCATCCACTGCCTTTAATTACTCTTAGAATATTTATTGTCTTTTTGCCTTTTTCGACTGTCTGGTCTATATGTTTTCTCCAACTTAGTTGTTCGTCTAGTGTCATCCCGAGGAATCTTGTGTTTTTTGTTCTCTTTTTATTCTTCCCTTGGATCTTGATGTCCCCGTCCGTGTAGTTTCGTTTTCTTTTCGCGTTGAATATCATACTGACCGTTTTGTCTGTGTTGATCTGGAAGCCCCATTTTTCCATCCATTTGGCAATTCTGTTTAGTTGCCGTTGTAGTCGGTCTCTTGTGGTTTTTATGTGTCTTCCGCTTCTCCATATTGCACAGTCGTCGGCGAATTGCGATATCCCTATCCTGTCTTCTAGTTTTTCTTCATCTAGGTCATTTACTAATATTGTGAATATTGTTGGTGATATTACCGATCCCTGTGGTATTCCGTTTTCTTTCTCATAGGTTCTGGATTCCTCGTTTTTTATTCGTACGGTGAAGCTTCTGTTCTGTAGGAAGTTTTCGATATATCGATATGTCCTGCCTATTATCCCTATTTTGTTGATTTTGATCAGAGCTGCTTGTCTCCAGCATTGGTCATATGCTTTAGCCAGATCTAAAAATACTGCTATCGTTTTCTCTCCATTTTTGAATGCCCTCTTTACGTGGTTTTCTAGCTTAATTATTTGGTCAATTGCGCTTCGGTTGGCTCTAAACCCTGACTGTGTGTCGCTAATTAGTCCGTTTTTCTCCAGGTGGTGTGTGATTCTTTTATTGATGACTGTTTCCATAATTTTTCCGAGGTGTGATGTCAGGGATATTGGTCTGTATGAGTCGATTCTTTGTGAGTTCTTGAACTGCTTTTTGACTGGTATAACTGTCGCCTTCTTCCATTGTGCTGGTATTTGTCCCGTGTGCCACACTTTGTTGTAGAGAGCTGTTATTGTCTCTATTGTTTTTCTTGGTATCCTTTTCAGTATTGTATAGTTTAGGATGTCTGACCCTGCTGCTGTGTCGTCCTTTTCCTTGATTGCTGATGTTACTTCGTCAGTTGTTATGTCTGCGTCCATGTAGAAGTCCTCTATTTCTTGTTGCAGTTCTTCCACCTCTTCAGCGTATTTTTCTCGTCTTTGTTTTTCCTGCTCTCCTAGTGACATGTTGGAGCAGACTTCGTAGAAGTATTTGCCGAACGCGTCTGCTTTTTCTTTGTCTGTTACTGCTAGTGTTGGTATTTTTATTGTTGGAATATTTCTGTTTGTTTTGTTTCTTTGTATAGCTTTTATTTGCTCCCATACTTCTTTTGTGGGTGTGTCTGGTGACAATTTCTGGCAGTATGTTTTCCATGCTGTTTCTTTGGCTTTGGTTATCAGTCTGTTGGCTTCATTCCTCTGAATTTTGTATTCGTTGTAGTTTTCGTCTGTCCTCATTCTTCTGTATTGTTGGAGCGCCTTCTTTCTTTTTTCCAGCGCCTCTGTGCAGCTCTGGTTCCACCAACCAGCTGGTTGTTTGTTCCATTGTTTTCCTGTTGTTCGCGTTCTCTGTGTGGCCGCTGTCAAGTATGCAGGCATATTTCTATTGGGGATGTGTTTTACCGCGGCCTGTAGGATGTTGTTAGGGATTCTTTCTGTGTATTTGTCTATATCTTCTCCTTCTGTCTGTTCTATCTCCATCCCCTCCAGTTCTTCTCTAAACTGTTCCCATTTCGCGTTCTTGAAGTGGAAGGTCGGTTTATTACTTTCCTTACTCTTCTTTGCTCTCGTGTTTGTGTCGATGATTATCGGTAGGTGATCGCTGTTGGTGTCTTCTTTTACTTCCCAATGGCTCCTTGTTACGCCCGTTGTTACTATTGTTACGTCGATTGCTGTGTCGTATCTTCTCGGGTTGGGGTCTATTCGTGTCATCGACCCGTCATTTAGCACTGTTAGCTGGTTACTCTCTATAAATTCGATCAATTTTGTTCCCGCTACGCTGTTTCTTGATCCACCCCACACTGGGTGGCAACAGTTGAAGTCGCCGACTATTATTGTTGATGTTTTGATTCTGTTCTTTATTTCTATTAGGTCTTCTTCTTCTATTTTTCCTTTAGGGCAGTATACGTTAATTATGGTTAGGTTGGGTTTACTCGCAATCTCCGCTGTGATTCCCTCGAAGTTGGTTGTCCTGAATGTTCCGTTTTCTAATATTTGTAGATTGTCTTGTATGAGTAGGGCGACTCCTCCTCCTGTTGTTTCTGTCCTGTCGTTCCTGAGTATCTTAAAGCCTTTGCATTTGTAGCTGTCCTTTGGTTTCAAGAATGTTTCCTGCAGGGCATAGATACTATTTTCCCTCCCTAGTTGTTCCATGGTGCTGGGGAGGTTTTTTTTTCATGCCTCTGCAGTTCCATTGTACTATTCTAATGTTAGTTAGTTAGTTAGTTAGTCGCAGTTCCAACTTCACAGCAACGGGTCGTCCCCATTATGCTCCGTTCCTGTGCCAGTGAATATCACACAAAACGCTCCCCACTGCCCAATGTGAAAAGTGGAAAAGACAGGAGTCTCGACAAACAACAGCCCGCACAGATACACTGTGCATAATGCCGCCGCCAGAATGTCAACACACCAGTCCCCCACGAAACACCCAATTCATCTCTGATGGAATCGGCAGTCATTTTCCTATCTGGATGTTTCCTAGATGTTCACCTACACAGTCCACGAACATACAGTTCATCACCGACGGCAGTGGCAGTCAACCAGAAGCCCAGCAGCCACGCATTTCTGCATAAGGCAAAAACTGGTAAACTCTGGGACATAGCCACCTGTCATCGCTCCGAACATGCAGTCACATTCCAAAAATAAAAACTTGGGCAGATTCAAAAGCACTCCACACGAAACTCACAGCTCACAGTGTCGCGCCACGCACTCACTCAGTAGCAGGGCGACGGAACCATCAAGCCTCCTTAGTCGCCTCTTACGACATGCGTGGTTGGCTACAGTGTTGCTATTCTTTGCTTCCCTTATGGGCCCCGGCAACACACGGGAGTATTCTAATGTTGTTTTTTCCCATGGTCGTGTTGTATTTCTGTTTTTGATTGGTTATTGTTCTCTTCAGTTCTCCGATGTTTCGCTGTCTTCCTCGCTTGTCTCCTGTAACATCTTGTTTGCTAGTTCAGTGTATTCCTGAAGTATGATCGGGCCCTTCTTCGCTTTCTCCATTAACGCTGGTAGTATTCGTGTGAACTCCTCTTTGTTTATCATATTTTCCACTGCTTGTTTAATCATTTTGATTTCTCTATCAGTCTGTTGCTTCAATTTTTTAAGGTCATGGCCTAGTGGTTGCGTCCTTTTTTCTACCTCTGTGTTTGATAGTTCGATGTCGCGTAGTTTTACTTTCATCTGTTCTGTGGCCGTGTGGTTTTCATTCGTCTGGTTACTAAATTCTCGTCTGGTTACCTCCATCTTTTTGGCTAATTCTTTTATCTTTTCATTGGCTGTTTGGTTCTCTTTTAACTGGTTTTTCAGCTCTGTTTTGGCTGCCTCCAGCTCTTGGGTTATTTTTCGCGTGTGTGTTACTGCGTCTTCAAGTTGTTTTTGCATGGTTAGCATGCTTTTTTCAGCTTCTTCCATTCGTCTTATAACTTTCTTTAGTTCGTTGTTTTCTGTCTCTTCCTTGTCTTGTGTACTGTCTCTTCCTACGTCCTTGTCTGCTATCTTGTTCTTCATATTATTCATTTCGGATTGCAATATTCTTATTTCTGATCTTGTATCTGGTTCTTTGCGTGCGTTTTCTTGTCTCCACCTTGCGACCCTCATCGGGGTTTGTGTAAGGACTGACTCTCTCCATGCCGTCTCTGTTAGTTTATATTCAGGGCAGCCCTTATATCTCGCGCTGTGGTTACCCTTGCAGTTAGCACACTGTCTGGCCGGGTTTACTTCTTTGTAGTGTTTATCCCTTTTCACTTCTGTACAGTCACTACACCAGTGGCTTTTGCTGCAGAACCGGCATTTTGGGTTCTTTTCCTTGCAAAATTTAAGGGTATGTCCATGCTTTTGGCACTTGCTACATTGTGTGACAGGTGGTACATACATTTTGAAGCGCTTAGGCCTTCCTACGTATTTTATTTGGTTTGGCAGTGTTGTTCCGTTGTATTTAACCATTACTACCGCGGTTGGTTCGCCACGTTTTGTCAATATCCTATCCACGTGCGTGATTTCAATGCACGTGTTCTCTTTTCTTATTTCTTCCTCTACCTTCCTCATATCTGTTGTCGGGTTTATTCCTTTTACAAAAATTTTTGTTGTCGCCCGGAACAGCTCTACGCTGACTTTGATGTCGTGTGGTAGTTTTATTGTTATCGGCTTTTTTTCCCTTTTTCAGTTCATCCACTATCTCTTTGATCTTGGGGGTGTCATTCGGTGTGATTATTATTGTGCTGTTTGGGCTTTTGATCAGGTTGGCAATTGACCTTGTGCCTAGCTCATTTTCAATGATATTGATGCATTCGCCTTTGCTGAATGCCGATAGTACTGCTTGTCTTCCCTCAGTTTGGGTTATTTTAAGTTTGAGGCCTGGCTCAAGGGCCCCGCTGGTGGGCTGTTTTCCTAGTGGTTGGCTTTCTTTGGGTTGATTTCTTCCAGCTATTTTTCCGTCTATGTTTTTGTTTTTTTTCTAAATTCATAGCTTCGACTGGTCCTTTCTTGCTCTCCTCTGCTTGGTTTCTGGTTATTGCCATGGTGTTTTGTGTGATTTTTCCTGTTTTTAATGCTTAGAGCGGTTTGCTACTTACAGTTTGTTCCTCTTGAAATATTTGTCACCGTACGTATCACCACTACAGTACAGTGGTGATATCTACCACCACTCCCAGTGAATATATACTCCAGTGAGAAATATCGGAATCGGTCGCGAGGTAGAATCCGATCAATGAAATGTACTTCAATCTACTTGCAGGAAAACAGAATGCTCGTTGTTGAGACGGATCTGTAGGATATTGTTGTCTTCTGTGTAGATGCGATCTGTGATGCAGATTGGTGTATCAGGTCTCTCGAGCGTTTGTATTACTTATTCTCGAGCTTGTGCGTGTGCGAAACACGTGTGGGTAGTATACAAGGCTTGACCGCCAATTGTACGGTACCCGTGTTTTAAGATTAAAGGGTTTTCTACTTACAGTTTGTTCCTCTTGAAATATTTGTCACAGTTGTATGTATCACCACTATAGTACCGAACTAATATTTACCACCACTTCCTCAAGAAAAACAGGTCTGAAACTGACACGAATTAACAACACGTTTTAATAATAAGATACGACGCGACTGCCAGGCCGATGCAATGAATGATGATTCACTTAAACATGTTGGATGCCTTAAATACCGAAATTAAAACGTAGCAATTGTTACACAAATAACTCATATGACCGAAGTTCTCGTCACTCGCCACAGAAATCATGTGGTTGCAATGATAACAGCTTTCAACCAGTTTTCCACCAATAACAACAGACAGAACACGACAAGCACATCCACAATGACAATAACATAACTGTGTCTGCAGCGAAACATTAGAGAAAGGTTCGACGGTGTGTGTATATATATAGTACATACACACACACACACACACACACACATATATATATATATATATATATATATATATATATATATATATATATATATATATATGTGTGTGTGTGTGTGTGTGTGTGTGTGTGTGTGTGTGTGTGTGTGTGTGTGTGAGAGTCCTGAATGAGTGTAAGAGAGGACACAGGGCAAAGACAGGACATACATAGAGCATGGGTAGAGTAGGACATGTACTGCATACCCAGTGGGAGACAGGACATGGGGTTAGAGACTGGACATGTCCTTGAATGACAGTCCAACCTTGGACTAAACGACCGGAGACGTCAGCCGTCAACAGACGGGTGAAGGACAGAAATTCACCAGAATACCGAGACACCCGACGGGGCACAGACGACACGTGGGTCAAGTAACACGTGACCTCAGACCAAGGCAAGAGAGATCAGACGGACTTGGACTGTGGCTGAGAGATGAGTGTTCTGGGTTACCTGAGACAATGAGTGTGCTGAATGCCTCATGCTAGAGATTTAATCTTATTTTGAGAGTGTCGATATTAGACAACCTGTGCGCTAATATTCAAATGAATTGTGATACTAGAACGCATGAGTGCTTTGCTAGCTAATGTTCGTGTGTTTCACTAGTTTTGTCAGAGCGATATTATGATCAATGTCAATGAGTAGTATACGTAATAAATTGTCAAAGATAACTAAGTTTTGACGACTCCTTTGCATCTTATGTATTATAAACCTGTCACGTCTTTTGTGACGAGCTGTGACTGATTGAGACGTTGACAAGTTTAAATGGGGGTAATCGTCCAGTTTTGATAGAACCAAAGACAATGGGACAAGTAAAATATGGGGGATACCAACTAAAAAGTTCTAAATTAAGTCCACAAGCTAATCAAACCTTCTTAGACTATGTATCTATAGTTCAGCACATTTTCTTTCCAAAATGGATAGCTGCAGCAAATGTAGGTAAAAGCTTTGATCTATTAAAAGATCTAATGATCAGGAACAAAATCATTACATCCTTACCTACTGCTTTTGCTAAATGTTTACAAGAATGTGATTGTCAGGACATTCAACAGGTAGAAAATAGAGGCTCCGCTTTTTTCAACGCAAACAGAGATATATTTACACTCAATGCAAGCAAAAACGAGATAGCAGCAGCGGCAAATGTTAAGCAACAAAAAACCATTTGCTTATAAGAAGAAGTCAAATGTAAACACAACACCATGCATATACTGCCATATGGTACACCATCAATTTGAAATGTGTGATAGAAACCCTAATTCTAAGACGCATCTAAAATGATGGTAAACAACAACAAACAAAACGTAATCAGCACAAAAAAGCCATTACATGCTTCTTGTGTCGGTCATTACTCATCTAATTGCGAAGGACGAAAGATGCTTAAGAGTGCAAATGCTGCACTTGTAGACACACCAAGCTCTGAGAGTGAATGTTATAGTGAGAAAGAAGAGGAAGAGGCAATTGCATTGCAAGCAATTGATATTTTTGATTGTAATAGTTAGTTAGTTAGTTAGTTAGTTAGTCGACAGATCATCCTCGTTGCACATCGAACCATTCAGTCCATAAGTGCTCGGATCCCCTCCTCAGCAAATCCCGCAGCGTGTAGCGGCTAACGACGCCAGTTCTGTGTTGGTTTATCAATCTTCTTTGGCTTCCTGCATAGTGTTCTTGTTTGGCCACCCCTCTTTTAATTTGCTGCTCCCGCAGTCTGGCCATTGTTATAGATTCACAGTCATCACTTGGTTCTCGCAAAAGTCTCACTTCTCGTAGAGCATTCAGAATGTCAGCCTGGTCCATGGCGCGTCCGCCCTCCACAGTAGCCTCACCTGCGAGCTTGTCAGCCCGCTCATTTCCTTGTACTCCCGCATGACCTGGCACGAAGATGAAACTAATCTTTGCCAGCCGAGACCGCTTCAGAGGCAGCAACCATTCTCTACGGATCGACCCCTCCTCTATCCTCTTGATCATGTTCATTGAGTCGCTAAGGAAACAAGCCCTAGTGAATGTCTGTGTCTCGAGCCATGTTATTGCTTTACTTACTGCCATGACTTCCATGGTCAGGCTACTTGTGGTTTCAGTGAAAGCATCAGAGTCCTCCTTCACAATTCTCCCTCCGGCCCGAGCTGTAAAGGCCCATGAGCTTCTCACATGTCGGAAGACCGACCCATCTGTGTAGATGACCGCGTCACCGTCTAGCGAATTCTCGAAAATCAACGCTTGTACTTCAGCCTTTGATTATAAGATTATAATTTATGTGATACATGTCTGACATTTAAGTTGAAAGTGTTTTAAATTGCGTCCACACAGTGCCAATTTCATATGAAAATGTAGATTCAGTTGTTTGCTCAAGAGGAAAACTTGAACTCTATAACGGGTTTATTAACAACAAACCCGCCAGAATCCACCGTGATTCCGGAGCCACGCTTATTGGGTTAAATAAATCATATGTAAATGATGCTGATTACACCGGAAAATTTGTGTCCTGTCGTACATTTGCTGGTAACATTGAGAGATACCCATTAGCTGTTGCAAATATTCACACACCATTCTTGACAGGAAAGTTTATCTGTGCAGTTTTACGAAGTCCCTTGCAGATCTGATAGTTGGGAATCTATCAGAGGTAAAAGACTGTTCAAAAGAACAAAATAAAGCCTGGGAGGAAAATTACCTAAAGTCTAATGCTGTAACTAGATCTACAACATCCAAACAGCAAGACGACTATCAAATAGAGTCGCTGCAGATTATCTCACCAAGGAGTACTATCACTAATAACACCACGGAAGAATTTATTCAATCGCAACGGGCAGACCCAACATTATCTGCTTACTTCCAGTTAGCGGGCCAAAAACCGAAGGTAGCGAAAATGCTTCGTGGTATTTTAAGCTTAAAAACAGAATCTTAACCAGATTCAATGTTAAGAACAATAAGATAGTACAACAAACTGTTTTGCCAAAACAGTACCATATAACGGTACTGAAAATTGCACATGACTCTCCATTTAGTGGGCATATGGCATACGAGAAAACAAGAGCCAGAGATTAGTCACAGTTTTACTGGCCAAAATTTTGCGCTGACATAAAGAAATATTGTCAGTCATGCACCATTTATCATAAACTAGTTACAAAGGGAAAGCACCCTACGGCAGAAGTCCAAACTAGTATAATGGCCTCACAACCATTCTAACGCGTTGCCGTAGACCTAGTTGGACCTCTGAACCATGTTTCAAAGAAAGGGAACAGATTCATTTTTACCATGATAGATTTTTGCTCAAGATGCCCCGAAGCTATTCCGTTGAAAAACATAAAATCGAAAGATATGATCGATGTGTATTTACACATATTTGCTCGTTTTGGTTTCCCAGAAACAATCCTATCTGATAGAGGGACGCAATTCATATCGGCCTCTACTCAGGCGATTACAAAATTGCTAGGTATTAAACAATGTTTTACAACGCCCTATCACGCTTCTTCGAATGGGATTGTAGAAAAGCTCAACGGCGACTTAAAGCATATGCTCGCCAAGGTAACAGCAGAAAATCCAGCAGATTGGGATACTTTACTCCCTGCTGTGCTGTTTGCCTACAGAGAAGTGCCAAAATCCTGCACAGGCTTCTCTCCCTTCGATAGTATGCGGTGCAAACCCCAGAGGGCCACTTACAATGTATAAAGAGTTATTGACAAACACCGTCGATAACCAAGTGCCACCATCCACTTACAATATTGTCACAAACACCCGTGACAAGATTATAAAAGCATGCAGCATCGCAAAACGATCTTTGCAACAAAAAGGCCACCTATATAGGCAGCATGCAAAAAAAAGGTGCCAAAACATTGCTACTGCAACCTGACCAAGACGTACTTTTGTTATTACCAGACAAAAAAGATCTTATGTCGACGTCTTGGCAGGAACCATTTAAAGTTGTCAGAAAAATATCAAATGTTGACTATGAGATTTCTATGAATGGGAAATTAAAAATTTTCATATAAATATGCTTAAACCTTACCATTACAGAAGTGAAGACATAATGACTGACGAAATAGCTGCCACTACAGGTGTCGATCAAACTGACACAGACAACATGGAAGTTCCTGTCCCGACAGTTGACAGCCTATCAACGGCAAGTGACATAAAGATGTCTGCCAAACTGACACCTGCAAAAACAAGAAATAACAACCTTGATACAATAATTCAAGACTATCTTCTCTGACACACCTGGAAAGACAGATAGCATCCGACATCAGATTATTCTTACAGACACAACTCCTATCAAATGCAAACCCTATTCTATCCCGTTATACTACAGAGACAGACAAGATAAAGATATTCTTGAATTAAAAAACCACGGAATATTAAGAAAATCCCTAGTATCCCTATATAGAAAAACCCTAGGAGTATTCTTCTCCGATTCTCCTTGTGAAAAAAAAAAGATGATAGTATTAGATTGTGCATCGATTACAGGAAATTAAATAGTGTAACTAAAATGGACGCAGAACCAATTCCAAATGGTGACGATCTCATCTTGAACATGTCTAGATCGACAATCTTTTCCAAACTCGATCTCACCAAAGGGTATTGGCAGATACCTAAGAACGAAGACTCTATAAATTTAACAGCCTTTTCGACACCCTTAAGGACTATATGAATGGTCATTCCTTCAGTTTGGACTGCGTAATGCACCTGCCACCTTTGTCATATTCACAATACTGTTACCGCATGGATTACCTAATATCCAACATATATTGACGACATTTGTGTAAATACTACTGACTGGACAACTCATCTGTTCACACTTAGGCAAGTATTTGAGAGAATAATATTGTAAAAACAGTCGCATTGCTAAATAGGCTTTGTTGCTTCAAGATTATTACTTTACTATCCGTCACATTAAAGGAACTGAGAACATTCTCGCCGATTTACTTACACGGATGCTGGAGACACCAAGCGACGAGATGAACTAACCTTATGACAACAGTTTTAATTAAATGCAATATTTTATTTAGTCGCACAAACTATGACAAAACAAAGTTAAATATGTTCCAAACCGTATACAATAGAAAAGTGCTAGTTATTTTTCCAATAGACCTAATTTCCAACATAGACTTTTTACTAGGAAGATACACATACATATGTAATATATTTCAGTGTTAATTCAAGACTCAAGTTAGGAGTCTAAAGTAGTAATTTTCTCATGTAATTAGATTTATGTTACCATGTTAAACTATAATGTACATATTCAAGTGCTAAATATAAAGAGCAATAACAAGTGCTTAAAATTATAAGCCTTTTTCACTTAAAGTTTTTCTAATTGATAAATTCACTGGATTTAAGTATTGAGATAAAATATTACATTTAGTTAATACTTATTACCTTACCTTAAACATTTATTGTTTTACTTGCATATAATTTTTATACTAGAATATGCAGGATGAGAGTGGGAATGAAAGATGAATGACAGACATTATAAATGCATTAAATTTGAGGGAGTGTAAGAAATGATGTGCAATATTTTTCACGCACACTGGCTTCAATGTTATATATTGTTCGCGTCATCTGCAATACATGTAATTTGTACCATTTTAAATTGACTATGTGTTTGTTACATGTACACTACACTAATAGAATAAACTTATTTCTAAGCATCATTATTCGGTGGTCCGCATCACGAATGAGAAATTTAAAAATCCTTCGTGAATTCGGAAAACCTAATGAATGACCCTTAGACAGAGTTCACACATACAATATAAGCATGCACGCATGTTTGTAATTAACACACATGTAATTACAAATAGCTCGCATACACACACCACACCAACATATAAAGTGCATTCACTATTTAAATAGAATGGGACAGTACCTTACACAGACCAAGGGACATAAGTGGCTCTTAAAGGAGATAAAACATGATTATACATAGAATAACTGCTACAAGCGGAAGCTAGATAGGAGTTTAACAGTAAGTACACACATTTGTATGAAAAGTTGAATTGTCGGTTTACGGGGAGCAGGAGAAATATTTCCCTTGATGAATCTCCCTAAAAAGAGATCACTGTTGCGTAGGCGTATTTGGTGCATTTAGAGGGTTGCAATTCAAAGCTGAAGCCACGGATGTGAGACAACGTTACCTTGGCCCCTAAACAGTCCCCAGTAGTAAAACGAGCGAGAGTGTAGTCTCTCTGTCAACTTACCAAATGTATATCATTGAACAACTCCAGTAAGTTTTTCTTCTACAGTAGATCAGACCCTTTGTAGACTACAGCTGTCACCCCAGCCTACGTTAACCATGACTACAGTTGTCATCCCAACCTACATTAACCATGACGACTTACTTATTCCCTCAGTCCTCTGACGAATTAGTTCCTACTAATTATTTAGATATAACACATGTCTCTTATAAGTATAGAGTGAGTGACATGAAGAGGAGCGACGGGAGCGTGTCAGAGTCCTGGAAGAGTGTAAGAGAAGACACAGGGCAAGGACCGGACAAGGAGAAGGAGGAGATGGAGGAGGGGGAGGAGGATGGGGAGGAGGAGGAGGGGGAGGAGGGGGAGGGGAGGAGGAGAAGGGAAAGGAGAAGAATAGGAGGGAGGAAAAGGGGGAGGAGGAGGGGAGGAGGAGGAGGGGAAGGAGGGAAAAGAGAGGGAGGGGAGGGGAGGAGGAGGGGAGGAGGCGGAAGAGGAGGAGAAGGAGGGGGAGGAGAAGGAGGAGGAGGAGGAGAGGAGGAGGGGGAGGAGGAGGGGAGGAGGGGAGAAGGAGGAAGGGAAAGGAAGAGGAGGGGAGGAGGAGGGTGAGGATTGAGGAGGAGGAAGAAGAGGGCAATGAAGAGGAGGAGGATGAGGGGGAGGAGGAGGGCAGGAGGAAGGGAGGAGGAGGGAAAGGAGGAGGAGGAGGGGAAGGAGGAGGGAGAGGATGAGGAGGGACAGGAGGAGGCGAATGGGGTGGAGGGGAGGAGGAGGGAGGAGGAGGTGGGGGAGGAGGAGGAGTGAGGAGGAGGAAGCGGAGAAGGAGGGGAGGAGGAGGAGGAAGGGGAGGGGGAGGAGCAGGAGGTGGAGAAGGGGGCGGAGGAGGAGGAGGGGAAGAATGGGGAGGAGGAGGGGGAGGGAGAGGAGGCGGACGGAGAGAAGGAGGGGGAGGAGGGGACTCAAAGGGAGGAGGAGAAAGTGGAGGAGGAGGGGAGCAAGTGGAGGAAGAGAAGGGGAGGCGGAAGAAGCGGGAGAAGGAGGGAGGAGGGAGGAGGAGGGGAGGAGGAGGGAAGGAGGAGGGGAGGAGGAGGTGGAGGAAGGTGTGGAGGAGGGAGGAGGAGGGAGGAGGAGGGAGGAGGAAAGGGAGGAGGAGAGGGAGGGTGGATGAGGGAGAGGGTGGAGGAGGGGGAGGAGGAGGTGGAGAGGAGGAGGCAGAGGAGGAGAGAGGAGAGGAGGAGGGAGGAGGAGAAAGGGGAGGAGGAGGATGGTTCGGAGAGGGAGGAGGAGGCGGAGGAAAGGGAGGAGGGGAGGAGGAGGAGGGGGAGGAGGAGGAAACGAGGAGGAGGGGGTGGGGAGGTGGCAGAGGAGGGGGAGGAGGAGGGGGAGAACGAGGAGGGGGAGGATGAGGAGGGGAGGAGGAGGGTGAGGAGGGAGGAGGAGGATTATAACGCATATGCCTGTACATAACTGTAGCGAAAAGGTCACCTATTTGAGAAATATGCAACAATTTTACATATATAGCAATGCTATTAAAATGTATGTACCCTCGCTGTATATAAATTATAATGTAAATTAAAATATTAAATAATAATAAGTAAATAACTGTTTGTACACTAACAAACTATGACAGTTGGCAGCACGGGAATGAAAAGAAGACGTGTAGAAAATTTCAACTTAATCGGATGAACCATTCGCGAATGCATAAATAACACACACACAAACAAACACACACACACACACACACACACACACACACACACATATATATATATATATATATATATATATATATATATATATATATATATATATATATATATATATAAATACATACATAAATGCATGGCAGGCAGGCAGGCAGGCACACACACACACACTCACACACTCATACATACAGATATTGTATTTTATATATATATATAGATAAAACTGTCACGTCTTATGTGACGAGCTATGACTGATTGAGACGTTGACACACAAATATATATATATATATATATATATATATATATATATATATATATATATATATATATATATATATATATATATATATATATGTGTGTGTGTGTGTGTGTGTGTGTGTGTGTGTCAACGTCTCAATCAGTCATAGTTCGTCACATAAGACAATATATATATACTTGTCTGGGAAATCACCAGCCGGGACGAGCGGGCGTCCCAAAAGCATTTATCGGGACACTGATTTATTTACTTAACTGATTCATTGCCATGGGATGATTTATCATCTTATGTGATTTTCCGTATCTGCCATGGGCTTCTATACAGCAGATTTCTCTGATCAAACGACCTTTAATTTGACATATAATACAACGTGTCGGCTACCATATTAACAACGTTTAGTTCATAATATTGACACACCCACACTTCCCATTTTCCGCCATCCACTATTGTGTGGTCCACACCCTCTTTTTGTTTGGCGATGAATCTTTTAACATACGGGACTGTACCGAAAAACCGCGAGGTCTGGCAACCCTGGCTGAAGGCTAGACAAGAATGTGTTTTATCATCTGATTTTTTGTCAACATATACAGACAGGCAATTTTCGGAATCATCTTAAAGAATTGAAAGTCTGAGGATCAAATACATGTTTTGACATATCAGATGACAGTTCAAAGGGCGCAGTCTGAAAGTCTTCTGCAAACCTTCCAAGACAAGAGTGTGGGAGAAGGCCAGAGGCTTCCGTTGTCATGATATGATGGCAGAGTTGGATGCATCATAGTTTCCGAGGACTTTTCCAGTATACTTTCTACATAGAAAATCCTAAGTGAAGTATAGGGCACGTTTCACATTTAAGCACATTGGGCTTAATTGTTATAGCATGTCAGGAATAACTTTGTATTTCATTCGCAATCCAATGAGTGATGTGATCAAAATGATACCAGTTGCCTTTATAACTGAGGACAGTATACAGGTATACCAGGGTATACAATACATTGTTTTAGTTAAGACATTAGGGCAACTAA
>JACEFZ010020748.1:0-268330 GCA_014155875.1 Cepaea nemoralis
TTCAAAATTTTAATTTATATATCTCAGGGGACTTAACTCTGTAAAAGTTATTTCAAGGTGCATAACTTTTCTGTATAACTTATAGTCATATTGTGGCATCGTTTTCAAAGATTTATAAACTCTTTGTCCATAGTTATATACCGGCATATGAGTTATAATAAATAATGATACAATCTGTAAGGCATTTTCAAAGTTTTCATAAAAATAATGCATAATGCATAACATTGTAACTCATCTTTTTTTTGCTTAAAGAATGAATAAATAATAGTTACCTTATCTCTATCAAGTTTGAAGATTTTATATTTCTTTACACTGTCGCCAACTCTAAGAAGACATGGAACAACTTCAGCCATTATTAAATCTACAGGCATATGCGTTATATTCCTCCTCCTCCTCCTCTCCCTCCTCCACCTCCTACCCTCTTCCTCTTCTCCTCCCCCTCCTCCTCCTCCTCTCCCTCCTCCATCCTCCTCTTCTCTCTTTCTCCTCCTCCTCCCTCCTCCTCCCTCTTCCTCCTCCCAGCTCCTACTCCTCCTTTTTCTTCTTCTTCTGCTGCTGCTGCCGCTGCTCCATTTACCCAAGTTAATTGTTGGGGAAGATGTAAAGATCTTTCAAGTGCTCTTTCTAATGCTTTTTGTAAGTTGGTCTTCGTTTATCTAAGGTTGTTCTAACTGCAACCAATAAATGATTAGACAGACAGACAGACAGACAGACAGACAGACAGACAGACAGACAGTCGGGAAACGGGAACTTATATGACTACTCAAATGAATTAAATGAGATGCTCCCCATCAGGGGCTGGGCGAAGCCGGGCCGGATCAGACAGATAGACAGACAGATAGACAGACAGACAGACAGATAGATAGTCGGGAACGGGATGGTGAGCTTATATGACTACTTATATGAATTAAATGAGATGCTCCACACCAGGAGCTGGGCGATGCCGGGCCGGGTCAGACAGACAGACAGACAGACAGACAGACAGATAGTCGGTAACGGGAACGGGAACTTATATGACTACTTATATGAATTAAATGAGATGCTCCCCACCAAGGACTGGGCGAAGCCGGGCCGGGTCAGACAGACAGACAGACAGACAGACAGACAGACAGACAGACAGACAGACAGTCGGTAACGGGAACGGGAACTTATATGACTACTTATATGAATTAAATTAGATGCTCCCCACCAAGGCCTGGGCGAAGCCGGGCCGTGTCAGCTAGTATAAAATAATTCCCTTGTCATATTTTGCTAGATCCATATTTGCATAGACCGGTCGACAGCTGGTGGTTGATAGTTGACAGGTGTGTGTGTGTGTGTGTGTGCGTGTGTGTGTGTGTGTGTGTGTGTGTGTGTGTGTATATATAAAGGTATAGGTATATATGTGCGTAGTTCACGAGTGTGTGTGTGATCTAGAGACCATCAAGAAAGTGTGTGTGTGTGTGTGTGTGTGTGTGTGTGTGTGTGTGTGTGCGCGCGTGTGTGTATGTGTGTGTTTAGGTAAACAGGTACGTAGAGTGTAGGGTTGCCAGACGTCCCGATTGTCTGGGACAGTCCCAATTAATTCTGAAATTATACACTGTCCTGAAAAATGATATGATATAGGGACGCCGGTTGTCCTGGTTTTGCTGTCAAATGACATATCTAATTAAATCAACCTGTTCTCGATTTTCAGCTGGTAGAACTGTTGAACTTATGACTAAGACTAAGAGCAGAATTTGTCAAGAAAAAGCCGTATTTCAGAAAATGAACAATATATTAGACTATACGTTAATATAATTGAACGTCAGAAAGAGAGTGCTGACATGTCATTTAGAACCTGGTCTGTTGTGTGGCAGTGACTCATGGAGCCAGACTGACTAACAGAAACTGCCTGAAAGCAGCTAATGAAAGTAGAACAGTATATACAACTTTGAGAAAGAAACAATCTTCTCAGTCTTAATGAGAAAAGAAGCTTGTGGAAACTTCATGCAACCGGGAAGATCAGTAGGAGAACAAGCAGAGGCAGACCGAGTGCAATGATGCTGGATGGACTCAGACGGTGGCACGGAGGAATATCATCAACAGAGTTCACCAGGAACTCCAAGGATATAGATCTGTGGAGAGACATGAATGCCGCCACTAGCGGCGGGGCGCTTGGTGGTGAAGATCATCATTGGCACCTTGCCGTCTTGACAGACGATAGTTTGTTAAGTTGTGCTTCAAAAAGGCTTAATAATTACAACCCAAGGCGGTAGCGAACTACTGTGACTACTTCTCCATAGCACAAAGCCTGAGCTGAATTGAAGAGACCATGTGTTGCCCATGCAGCATGATTCCTCTCTCGGCCTGTCTAGTTTACTCCAGAGGAACAGTAACACCAATACATCTGGAATAAGACAAGCTGCGTTTACTACAGAGGAACAGTAACACCAATACATCTGGAATAAGACAAGCTGCAGAAGCTACCGGATCAGAAAAGTAATATCATAACGTTCTGCTTGTCGGAGCTTCGATCTTAGACCGGTTGCCAACCAAAGCTGTGGGCCTGGTCTGCCCTGCCACGACATTTAGTCTTTAGGTTGCATTTCTCGCACAGGGATAAGGATGGTGAAGATAAGTGACAATATTAACTAGTGTAACATCTATGATTCTCACACAAGCGTCTCGGTTTCTCATTTACACGATCTGCCAACCTTATATATGCGCATCATCATCATCATCATCATCATCATCATCATCATCATCGTCGTCGTCATCATCATCATCATCATCAGCATCATTTAACATGGCTATAGGAGTGGTGGTCATGGTTGGCTGTCTCCCACAATCCCCTGGGAGTCTTAGTTGGCGAGTGTTTTCTTGTCTCGATTATTTCCATGTAGCCCAGCCACCCAGATGTTTATCTGTGTGTCTCCCACTGGCTCTGTTTCCCATGAAGTTTGTCAGTTGTAACAAACTTTTCCAGTTTATTTCTGTTCATAATGTGTGGCTGTGCGCGCGCACGTTTGTCTGTGTGCACACATGTGTCTGTGTGGGTGTGCACACATGTGTCTGTGTGGGTGTGCACACATGTGTCTGTGTGGATGTGCGCGCACACGTGTGTGTCTGGGTGAAGGGATTTCTTCGTAAATGCCTCTGTCTAGTCTGCTCGTTTGTTTGTGTGTATATGTGTGTGAATCACTCTAAACATGTATATGTGTGTGTGTGCATGATCTCTCTGAGAAAAGGTGTGTTTATGTGTACGTGTATGCGCTCAATCTCTCTATGCATGCATGTTTGTCTGTCTCTCCGTGTGCCCCAATCCTGAAAGCGTGCGTGTGTCTCCGTGTGTGCGCGCACGCATGCACGTACGCACACGTCTAACCACAATATACTTAACAAAAGCTAACACAGACGAGGTCACCTCATAGCAACAAAGCCCGTTAGGTGCACAAGGTGGGGGAAATCCACATACCTGCCCGACAAACATGTTCTTTCAACACATGCACCGCTGACGAACAACAACCAATCAACATCAATCATATACTGCCCTGCCAGCTGGCGAGGGTGATCATGCTTCTCCCCACCCCCATCAAATATATATGCTGTTTATTACTATGCTATGACGAACAGCAGTAAAAATTGGTTCACTGGCTGCCACAAACAGTTTGCATTGCTTTCTGAACTACGAAGTCAAGAACTATGTCCAGCAGGCCGGTGTACGGAATAAATCCACTACCCCGCTTTGTCAGCGCACAGAAAATTTTAGCGTGATAAACCCCTCAACCATGGTTGCAAACTACGTGATGTAAAATTGCCTACGTAATCACAACCAGCATTGAGGTCAGCATGACCGAATGGATAAGAGCGAAAGTTCTAAAACATCCGGTGTGCTGATGCCGAGGTAGCGGGTTCATCCTCTACACAGGTTAGTTGGAATAAAATGTTGACTTCCCGTCCTTTACTTGGGGACGTAAATTACAAGTACCTATGAAGTCGGAGTGGGTTCGCCTGATGACGAGGGACATGGGTAATAGGGAAAGCTAATCCACTTGCAAAAATCAGTCCAGTGCTACTAGAAGTAGTAGCACGTGTATGGACTACGCTTGAGTTCACAGCGAAGGAACAATAACAAAACCAAAAACCAGTCAATAAATGCTTGGGTTGAATGCGACGTTCTGTAAAGGACATGTAGCTAACTTGTACATGTCACCAAAACATGCTGACAATCTATGTCTACAAATGGCCTCGCTTCTCCTAATCATTCTTTCAGCTTTCATTAATTTCACACACTGTTGCAACATGTGTCAGTTGTTGTCTTCTCGTATTCTCGCCAAAACATGTTGTCTCCCTATTTCTCATGTTATTGGCATTCTTGTGTTAACGAACAAAGCGTGTATGTTTGCGTGAATGATCAACGGTTCTTGGAGCAAAACAACAGAGTATGTAGGACATTTGCGCCCTTGTACAAAATATCCTGCTGTGTGCAAAAGGGTTACAGACGCAATTAATAATCCCGCATACCGTTGCCGGACAGCTGCGGGCGATTTAGAAGCAGGCCGCCTAGCGTTGGTTTACCATACATAGGTATGAGTGCCGGTCGTTCAGAAAGCAATAGCATACTTCATTCATTATGTGACATGCCGGTAAGCGTGGGCGGTCATGATTCGCCATTTCACTCGATCACCTAAATCGTGGATCAGCTCAGTGTTCTTGTCTCGACCATACCACGTGGTCAAGCCATCAAGGTATTTAATTATCTAGTTTTACTAGTGAGGCTTGTACAATTGCGTCGAAAAATAAACATGTATTATAGAGGCATTGCACTGTCCATCCGTTCAGGTTGACAGATTCTATGACTGGCAATTTTGAGTTGGTGTTCTGTTACGTGTCCTTATTGAAACGAGCATTCCGGTTCCCTCTCGCTGCTTTAGGGTTTCCCACACAGGCTGTGGTAAGAGGTTAAGGTTTCTTTCTGCAATCCTTTGTGTTGTAAGTATGAGTTTTACAATGGCTGCAGTAGGCCTTCTTCTCCCTCTGCACCTGCTGGTTCTGTGTTGTAGTGGTCTTTTTCGATCCATTAGATCCATTTGGTTTGCTGGATTTCGATCCTCCCTTATCTTTGGTCTTCTGAGGGAACTCGCGAGGAAGATTATTGGTAGTTCGTTGATTACCTTCCGCCTCCTTCTGCGAATTTTAATATCTCTCTGCCAAAGTAATGATAGACTCCAATCTCTCAGCTCATTTTGTGTTAGAAATGCTCTTATGTCCTGAGACATTTTCTCGTTTAGAAACATTTCCTGTAGATCTTGATACGTTTGTTCAAATCTAGACATAGTACGCCATTTGTTTAGGTAGGATTTTAATCGTTCTACATATTGAGAAAAGTTCTCTCAGGCTTCCTTCCTAGCAGCCTGAACTGTTTCTTGTAGTTTTCTCCATCTATTTCAAATCTGGATAATAATGCTTTCTTCGGGATGTCATAATTGCCCAACTCCTCCGGTCGTATCCTAGAAAATACTTCGTAGGCGATCCCGCGAAGTCCTTGTACCAATTTAACTGCCCATTTGGACTCCTCCAGTCCGCACATCACACACATACTCTCGAATCTTCATAAGTAATTTTCGATGATGTCTGCTTGTTCGTTGAAGGGATCCAGGGGAAAAGACAGGGCATTGACTTGAACTGAAGCTGCTTCACCTGGTGGTTCGGCTGAAGATCCACTTTGATCTGTTGAGGGGTTATGTTGGTTCATGATTTCCTGTCGTCGTAACTCTGTTTCATTGTCCAGCCTCCTCATTTCCATTTCATGTTATTATCTTCTTTCTTCTAGTTCTCTGTTTGCTTGTCTATCCTTCTCCTTATTTTCTAAGTCGACTTGTAGTCGTCTTTCATCCTTTTCCATCTCAGCTTGTGGACGATTTTCTTCCCTTTCCTTCTCAGCTTATAGTTGTTCGTGTTTCTCGAACTCTTCGCTAACATACTGAGCTAACTCCTTACCTATTAGGTCGCACTGCTTCCAAGTCTCTATGAACAAATTTCTCACTCTGGTTATGTCTGCCATTCTTACCTGTTTCTTGTCTTCTTAGATGGTGTTTACAGTTGTATACATGGAGAATAGACTTTAAGCAAAGCACCAATGTCTAGTTAAGCTATCTAACTTTACCTATATCTAATGATACGATAACTTTTGACTAGGTGAATATTACTACTTTCGGATTTAAAAAATATCCCGAACCAACCCCAACTTGTCGGATGTATGGTAGTTGTTTGGACAACCCCAAAGAGATAATGGATACTAAGTTCCTCTTTCTCAAGTGTGATCCTGCCCGTTATAATTAATTTAGCTGTTACTGGCTCAGTGGTTTGAGACCATTAAATAGAGTTTCGGAGAACCAAGGAATACCTCCAGGAAAACAATGAAGTTTTTACTGAGTATCCTAAATATCCTTTTGGTGGCTCCTTGCCTCTCCTCTACCAACTAAATAATTATTAATCTAGGGTTGTTAATTAAAACAATTTTACTACGACAAGAAAAACACTCAATAAATGACATGACCTCATTTTTATGATTTAATAAACATAAACTTGGTTTTTGAACATTGCATTAAAAAAATACAATCTCATGTAATACAATAAGGACATATACATCTATCTATAACTATACATCATTGATGTGCCAAATATAAGGTTTATATCCTCAGCTATATTCTTTCAATTACATGTACTGCTCATCTTCTACTGGCATGTGTGGGTAATCTGAAAAAAAGAACTGTTTACACTCTGGTTTCTCCACTTCCAGGTTTGTGGGTCCCTTGTGGCAATCAGTCAATGACTATATATTATTTATTCTTAGTGTTGATCTGTTCCAGGTCTGAGCAGAATATTGGCTCTAGTTCTCCCCTTTTCAGGTTCATGAATATTATCTATGTTACCTGTCCTTCATGGATAGAGGAAAATCTTGCAGGTGAATAGCTTTCTGCACTACTCTATCACGAGCATCACTCAAATAAGCTGCTCCACTCTATCAGGGTGCTTCACTCAACAAGGTGCTCACTCAACAAGGTGCTACATTAACAAAGTCAGGTCTGGATCTAGCTGGTTATAGCCACTCCCTGACATTTCAGCAATCAACATGCATCTAATCATATCCCCCATATGACATTAGAAATTAAATGTTGTAAACTCCCAAGAACACAACAAGTGAAATCAATAAAATGAATCTTGTTCCTAGAGAAAAATAAACATAGGAGAAAGATAGTCTTGGTGTTCTCAATTAGTTATCACCAACATAATTGTTTGCTCTCCATCCAATCTTCCATTATAAGGTGTTCAAGGTTTAGACTAGCAGATGTGCAGTTTCATCTTCACCTATGCCTGTCCTCATGGTCTCCAGATTGACTAATACCTTGATTGATTTGGAATTTGACAATTATGTCCACCATCCTCTTTTGTACCTAGTTATTTTCTCTACATCTTCTTCCATTAAAGGAAAAAGGTCTCATACATTAAGGGGATGTAAAATCATTCCCCATTGCAATGAGTAGTTGCTTATAAACAATATAAGTACATCATGGTATCAATTCTTGTATAGTATTCAGGTGAATTCTTTTCTAATCAAAAGTTTCAAGGCGAGTATATTCCCTCCTCTTCACAGTGTCTGTAATATGCTTGTACTTCATTTATCATCATCATCATCATTCTCATTATCATCACCATAATTGTTATTACAATTATCATCATCTTTCTCATCATTATCATTATATCATTATCATCATCGTCATTACAATCATTGATTTCATTACAATCATCACCATCATTATTGTTTTTACAATCATCATCTCATTATCATTACACTCATCAGGACACTAGCCCATATGTTGTAACATGAGTGATCTATAATACAAAGTGTGGTCTTTCTTAAGACACAAAACCAGATGCTTGTAGTATGAGTGATATATAATATGGTTGTGTCGTGCTTAGGGCACAAAACCAGATGATGGTACCATGAGTGATATTTAATTCAAAGTGGTGTCATGCGTCGCAGTGCACTAATTTATTAAGTAGTGTATGGGCTATACCTAACAGGTTCTCTTGTGATAGATAGGACATAAAAATTGCCTTCTATCATGAGATTGATTGCTAGCTTATACTCCTTCTTAGCATGTCACTTCTATTCACTCATTCACACTCATTCATCAGAAATCATTCTCATACTTGCATGTAAGATAAGTAATTATACTTATGTGATTTCCCAATGATAACTTTAAATGTTTAACACCATTGACATCACAATGAAATCTCATCCTTCCATAAACCATTCATCATACACAATCATATCTGTATGGATGACAATTAAGCATGTGTGTGCTTTACACATGATACATTCCCATCTGTTTAATCAATAATGAAATCACACATGACTCACCACAGGCATGCTCTCTTCAACGATATAGATTTATGTGATCATTAGGCATCCTTATGAGATTTACAAATGATGATTCCTCATGTTTAACAACAATGAAATCACACATGGATAACCACATCAACAATCTCATCAAATAATAGAATTATGTGATAGACCCAATCCACATTCATTCATCATGCATCATAACCACACTTGCATGGGGTGATGATTTGGCATTATTCTGTTCCTTACAAATGATCAATCCACATGTTTACAACAATAAAAATACCTTTGACTCACCACATTGGGTGCTTTTCACCAACCACACAAAATTATGATACATATAGAAATCTATGTACCTCTCATGTGCTCATGTACATTTCTGTTACACATTACACTAATTTCTCTTACCAGTGTTGGCTCATGTATAATAGTTTCTTCATAGTGACCTAAGTATTCTTAGCTTCCTAAATCTTAAGTTACTCACCAACTTCTAATTCACTGCTGACTGAGTTTAACTACTTAAGAAATAAATTGTACAACATTAGGTATACTGCTTACACTTGAAATAAGTTGTTTGACTGGGAGAAACAGAAACTCACTGTGGTTTATCCTAATCTACAGTTTATCCATGACTATGATAACTGAATATAATATTTAGTTTCTACTAAATTAATTTCTTAAGCACTAATCACGTGGTTTAGAACATACTGACTTACCAACTCTTCTTGGGAAACAGGCTCACAGACTAAACTAATCTAAAACATTATTGGTTTTACCTTCATTCTTTTTTAGAATGGCTCCAACACCACATGTCAACACCAAGATTTCAGGTCTAGATTTGGTTGTGTTTCCAAATACACTGGCTGCTGTTTTTGTTCCTTCTTTTTTTTTCTCTCGACTAAATAATTATTCATCTAGCGTGTGATAGATTTTAGAGGCTACAATTTCCAGTATTCACAGTAGGCCTTAATCTAGCGACGACGAGTCTGTGGTATCACAATGAGGCCGAGCACCGGTCGTTGCTGGTTTTTATCCTAGCTTTTCCAGTCCAAGTTTTTGGTTGAATCGTCGAAAATGAGTCGTTGTAAATTTAGGATTTTAGAAGCGGGGAACAAACCAGTCACTGTTGCGGTGTCAATCTCGAATTTTTTTACGGGAAATATTCACAGCGACGCTGACAACTTGCGAAAATATATTACACCACCAACGCATAAGTCAGAAAGTATAACGAAACAACTCACTGGAAAACATTACTGCACAGGGAGACAATTAAGAAACAGAGTGATAAAATAACCATCACCACGCATGTGGCAGTGCGGCAATCGCTAAAGAAAAGTGTGAATAGTCTGAATTTGTATGACTTCTCCCTACGGCTAAATATCAAAATCTAGCGCAGCTAGATCGACACAAGTTGAGGATGCGAAATCAGCCGCTACTATTTGGAAGCAAACTGATTTGCGTTGATTCATTCTAGTTTTGCCAAAAGTATGTTACTGACGGATTGATCTCAACCTCTGACTTATGACAAGCCATACAGGATGAGATTGTCCTAGGCAATCATTATCATCGTTCACTGATTTCGAAATCTGTCTCTCCGTGAGTTCTTTTAAGATAATGGGGTGATCTTCTTGCCGCCAATATTCACATGACAGTCTTATATATATGCCTTTGACAGCCATTTGAGACTTTCAGGACAAATAAGTGCCCTGTTCTGCTCTGCTCTGCTACACAGCTATCCATTTATTTATGTGGATACTCGGCAGTGGCGTAGCTAGAAAACAGGGGGTGGGTGGGGCAGTGCACTTGTATCTTATTTTTGCAGTGGTGTCAAGCTCACCGAGGAGCGGCTGGCCGAGTGGCTAGAACGCCGGTCTCCCCTTCGGGAGACCCGAGTTCGATCCCTCGGTAAGGTGCGGGATTTTTTTCTGTTGGGGGGTAAAAAGAAAATCCTAACCTGCACAGTTCGCGGCGACTGCTCTAGTCAGGCGGCCCTAAATCCACAGGTTCAAGACCCTCACTCCTCCTCGCCATACACCGAAATGTACTATATTAGCAGTAAATTACAGTTTTGACAGTTAAGCTCACTTGTCTAACCCACCAGAGTATAAGTAGGAAAGTGTAAAGAAACCAAGTACTGGGGAGATGGGGGGGGGGGGGGGGGGTGCTTTTAAAAAGAGATATTTGACCGCGGTGAGCAATTCAAAATGACAGAAAAAGGAGAAAAGAAACATTACAACAACAGAAATTAGATTCCTAATAAGAATACTCAATGTATCAAGAAGAGAGAAAATCAGAAATGAAGAAATCAGGACTAAATTTTGGGTTATAGCAGCACTAGATTTTATCAGAAAACAACAGGTTAAATTGTTTGGCCATGTAACTAGGTTACCAACTAACAGTATACCAAAAACAAGCAATGATGTATAGACCAGACGGAAGAAGGGGAAGAGGCCGACCACGTAAACGATTGATAGAGGGAATTACAGAGACCACGGGAACCTCGATATATGAGGCTCATACACGGGCGCTCTCCCGCAGTTTATGCTTTACCTCGATACCGCAAGGTACAATAGGAACCTGATGAGATGAGATGAGATTACATGAGATGAGATGAGTAATTCAAGCAAAAGATGGATTGCATATCTCACAGATACTTCACATCTCATGTTTTACTTGAAGCGGGCAAATCGCTTAGACCAGAGGTTCCCAAACCACGGCTCGCGGGCCACTTGTGGCCCGCCAGCTGTAAGAAAGTGGCACGTGAGGCCTCGTTGTTTAATATAATGTATTTTAATTTTAAAAAAAATTTAAAATGCACTCGGAGCGCCCCGTCAGCGTGCAATAATTTACTCTGCTCGTGGTTGTTATGCTTAGATATTATCGAATGCGCCTGTTCAGTTCACAACGAAACGTTATGAAGTTCCCATATCCCAGCCTTGTCGACCAATCAGAGTGCGCAAGGCGCCATGTTGTCGTCTGTTACAACTGTTTAGCAGAGTCGGTAGTATTGTGTTGAAATTAGATTTTTTTCAAATAAAAATTTACCGTTAAAGTCTATAAATATGAGTGTGGAAAATATAAAATCAAACAATGGTAAAAAGCGAAAATGTGAAGATGTTGCTTGTCACGAATTCAACGAAGATTGGACGGAGAAATTTATGTTTATGCCTAGCCGTGGTGGTAAACCAGTTTGCTTAATCTGCGGATTTTGTGTTTCTGTTACAAATTTTTTTTTATCTGGAACGACACTACACGACCACACATTCAGACATAAATGCTCAAAATCCGAAGGGAAAAAGAAGCCGTTCATCGATGCAGAAAAAATAATCAAGCCATCCCTTAAAATTGCTGCTAGAATGCTTGGCGATAAAACGTGTGAAACAAAATTTGATCAGATTCATTTGTCTAATAATACTATGGCCAGGCGAGTTGAAGAATTAGCCAACGATGTTCATCGTCAAGTAGCAGCACATATCAAAAATTATAAATTTTGTTTTTCATTGGCAGTGGATGAATCGCCTGACATGTCTGACAAGCTCAGGTCGCAGTTTTTGTTCGAGCAATAAACGATAATTTTGAAGTAATTGAAGAACTTCTAGGACTTGAATCAATGCATGCAATTACCAAAGGGATTGATCTGTTTGAAACTGAAGTTTTGTGTAGATAAAAACAACGTAGAATGTACCAAATTGGACAGTGTATGCACCGACGGTGCTCCGGATTTGACGGGTAAAAAGTCTGGATGTCTAGCATTATTGGAACAGTTTCTTGGCAGCACTATATTAAAATATCGTTGTATAATTTACCAAGAAGCTCTGTGTGGAAAGACTTTAAATCAGAAACAAGTCATGGATGTTGTTCTGAGATGTTTGTACGAAATTCGAAGTAAGGCGCTGAACAGGTATGAGTTCAGATAGTTTCTATCATACCTGAACGAGGAATACGGTGAGATACTGTTACACTGTGATGTCAGATGGCTATCTAAAGGGATATTTATGTCACGTTTCTGGGCACTGGAAAAAATAGTGTCTATCTGTTTCTGTCTGAAAATAAATGCATTGCCTACACAACGGGAATGTCTGCTGAACGATGACTGGCTTAATGACCTGGCATTTTTGGTGAGCGTCACGTCTCATGTCAACTCTTTAAATGCGAGGATCCAGGGAAAAAATAAACTATTCAGAAATTTGTGCTATGACATTTCTTCATATAAAAGCATACGACTGTTTACCGAACAGCTGACTGACGGGACTATAGAGGTGTTTCCAACTTGTGGTGGAAAATAAATATGACTTGTTACAGTACAAAGTAAAAGTTGAAAGTCTTCTGGATATCTTTCAGTCGAGATTTTAAGAGTTAAAAAGAAAGGAGGATAATGGTGCCCTCTTCATAAATCGGTTCGTATTTCCAAATGCCAAGCTCTGTCAATTACAGCAAACCTTCAGCACGAAGTAATTGATTTGAAATGCAATTCTGCACTGAGATGTAAATTTCTGGAGCTACCTGCTTCACCTTCAGCTGATCATATGATTTCATTCTGGCGACTATTGCCTGTCAAACAATTTGAATACTTGCGTTCATTTGCCCAGAGATAATTTGTCGTTTTGATTCGACATACAGATGCGAGCGGTCATTTTCCGCAATGACCGTTATAAAAAAAATAAAAAAACAAGCAACGTTCCAGACTCACCGACAGTAGCTTAGATGCGCTTATGACTTTGGGCACGACAGATTTGTGCCCAGACATTGATTAACTGGCATCTGAACTTAAGTAACTGATTATGAAGAACAGTTACAATTGTAAATTAATTACATTAATAGCGATTTTCGAAACTGATTAACAATTTATTGTTAAATGAACTTTTGATCTTAACCCCCTTCCCCCCCCCCCCCCCCCCCCCCCCCAAAAAAAAAACATGACCGCAGTGAAGTACTGAACCTGACTGCCTTTAAAGTTTTAGAATTTTGTTGACGATAGTTAAGAAATGTAAGAATATTGCACGACTTTTAAAAATTTTATAACGTTGTGGCCCGCTAAACTACCGAAAATAGTAGATATGGCCCTCTGCTTGAAAAGCTTGGGAACCACTGGCTTATACGGTGTGTGAACAGTCTGATGTTCCTTGATTTCGCACGGTTGAATGTCTGTGAGTGATAAAAACTCCGCCGCGGAGCAAGTGCGAAAGGAGGATTCTGATCATAAGAAGAGGTATCCATTCCCCGAATATTTCGGTCCTTTGCCTTCTTGCCACTCCCTGAGATGGGCCCACCCGAGTCATGACTCAAAGTGTCTTTCTCCTGCTCTGCGTGCGTACGTTTAAGGGACGTTCGATTCTTTTTCCACGCATGCGCATTGTGTCTGCTTCAAAGCCACCCCACCCTCGTAGACGAGAACATCGAACACCCAGTGCTTCGTGCCATCATATTCTAGTACACATGTGTCAAACTCAAGGCCCGCGGCCAACATCAGGCCCGGCGTACAATCATATCAGGCCCGAGAGGTCGCAACCGACGTACAAATATATTCAGCCCAAGAGAGAATTTTAGGCAAACATATATTTAATAGCAACGATATAAAGTGCAAATCAAATTCTCAAATTAGCAGCCTTGCCTACTGATAGGCTACACAAGAGCGTTCTCGCTTCGATCAGAATAAGCGAAAATAAAAGTTGTGTAGTGAGTGGATGTTCGTCCTTATAGTGACCTAGCAACGTTTAGCTGCTCGTTTTGGATGCATAAGAAATGAAAGTAGTGTAGTGCCCGGATATTACATCACATTTTCCCGCTACGGCTAACCTGATATCAACCAAGCGTCTGTCGGTAGATACACAATTTTTTTTAATTTCAAAGCTAGCATTTAAAATGATCAAGAGAAAAGTTGATTCTGAAAATAGAGCCTTTCAAAGCCGATTTGGGGGGGGGGGGGGGGCTGAATATATGATTACTGATATTGGCGGTAAACCTGTGTGTCTAATTTGTGGAGATAATCTGGCTGTGATTAGAGAATATAATCTGAGATGGCACTATGAGACTAAACATCAAGACAAGTTAAACAGCCTGAATGCAGAGCAGAAGCTACAGAATGTAGAAGAATTGAAGAGACATCTAACATCACAGCAGATTTTTTTCACCAAAGCAAAATCGCAAACTGAAGCTGCAGTGAAAGCAAGTTTTATTGTGGCGGAGATCGCAAAATCAGGCCGACCGTTTATAGAAGGAGAGTTTCTGAAGCGCTGCATGATGAAAGTGTGTGACATCTTGTGTTCAGACAAAAAGCAGATGTTTGCAAAGGTGAGCGCAGAAATACAGTTTTTGATCGTGTTTGTGAGATGGCCACTGATGTGAGAACACAGCTGATCGAAAAAGGCAAAGACTTTCCCCCTTGCTGTTGATGAAAGTAATGACACGACTGACACTGCACAGCTCGCCATCTTCAGTGGACTCCAGTTTGAATGATACAGAAGAAATATTGGACATGAAATCCATGCACGGGACAACGAAGGAAAAGACATGTTTGACAACGTATGTCAAAGTTTAACCAACATGAACCTGCCTTCGGACAAACTCGTTGGACTGACAACAAATGGAGCACCGGCGATGTGTGGCGAAAACAGTGGACTATAATTTTTTTTTTTAATAGTTAGTTAGTTAGTCGCGGTTCCAACTTCACGGCAAAGGGTTGTCTCCATTATGCTCCGTTCCTGTGCGCGTGAATATCACACAAAATGCTTCTTACTGCCCACTGTGAAAAGTGGAACAGACAGGAGTCTTGGCAAGCCAATATTCCGCACAGGTACACTGAGCATAATGCCACCGCCAGAATGCCAACTTAAAAGTCCTCCACGAAAAGTACAATTCATCGTCGATGGAATCGGCAGTCACCAGAAAGACTTCATTGACCCGGGTTTTATCCCGCATGGCTCGGGCTCTTTCCGCAGGGCGACCCGCCGAAAGCGCCGCACCAAGTTCAAACTCGGTAGCTCCAGCGACGACTTCCAGGAGTCTCATGAAAAATGAACTCGTGAACTGAAAAGGCAAACCAGTCAATTCAGCGACACCCAGCCATTGTTCCGATCATGCAGTTCACTGTGCAAACAAAACGGACAGATGTAAAAGGATTCCACACAAATATCACAGCTCACAGTGTCGCGCCACGCACTCACTCAGTAGCAGGGCGAATGCAAACTGTGACCACAAGCGTAAACATGCCAGAGGCCTTAACGGTCCAATACCTAACCGCCATGTTGGGGACCAGAAGTCAGGTAGATGATAAAATAACCAGTACTCACTTCAGATATTAATCATATTCAAGTCCATTACTCCATATGGACAACAATCACCTTCGGGTTAACAAGACTGTGAGGGTAAAACCAAGGGGCAGCAGATTTGGTGACTGACTAGTCACAGGACTATCATTCTGAGCCGGTCATGGACAATAACTATATAATAACTATCCTTGAGGGTGAACGGAGTTTGGGTAATGGTGAAATCGAATCGAATCGAATTCAGATATTTGATTGAGAGGCTATGTGTTACTGATTCAGTGCCGAAGAATAATATACTGCCAAATGTGATCTCCTATATGGATAGAAGGATCATATTTTGCCATAATAGGGTCATCGTTTTTTTTTCCGCGTTTCCATCCTGTTTCAGGATATTGCGGTCAACACCAGCATCTTTCAGCTGTATGTTGATTCTTAGGCTAGATTACGCTCATCAGCACGCCACGACTTTCTGAGCGACCAGCTCCATACTCTCATAAGTCACTGGCGCGACTCGAACCACTTCTAATTCTCGTGCGCTCACGTCAACCACGAGAGTATTCGGGGTTAACGGAGAAAGCTGCTAACCCCTCGGCCAGGGAGGGTCATCGTTGCATTTGTTTATTTTCACGGTATATTCCAGAATTTCAGTGCTCGGTGAATGGAAATATACATTATAATACGTGTACTATATTTGGTCCAAACCTATTTTTGGTTGGCACAGAATCAATTAAAAAGAATGCCAGTATGCCATAGAAGAAGTCGATGTGGTTCTAGAGTACACACACACACGCACACGCACACAAACAAACACACACAACAATAAACAACGGTGTTGGAATTATTTCCACGCAAGATCAAATACTTATATTTCAAAACAGTGTGCTCCTGTAGTTAATTTGAATAACAAATATACATCTAATAGATTGCACGATTTATTGCCTAGCATATTTCTCTGTAGATCGTCACAAACTGCAGAAATCAACACAACATAAACTAAAGCAATAAGATAATCTCAGATATACAACAAACGAGAATATATTCGCATAGTAATCTCAATTGTCTACTACGGTCATTTTAAACTGACTATCATGTCTTTAATATAATGAGAAATATAAGAGATGATATAAACAGGGAGCTATATGATGCCCTAAATATCGGTGGTCATGACATACCAGAGATTCGTTATGCTGATGATACAGTATTGCTATCCACAACACAGAATGGTATAGAAAACCTAATAGCCTCAACCCAAAGGAATAGTGAAAATCACAACTTATATCATAATATAGCAAAAACAAAGATAATGCATACAGATAAAACTACTTTGGAGAAAGAAATATATGTTAATGAGGAAAGATTGGAGGTGGTGGAAAATGTTGAATATCTTTGGTAATTGATAACAACAACGGTGGCACAATGAAAGAAATTAAACCATGACTATCAATTGCTCTTCAAAGACTAAAACAACTGAATAAATTAAGGAGTGGGACAGAGAGAACTACAAAAATTAGATTTTTAAGAGCATACATCTTTCCCATTGCAACATAGGGCCTACGCCTGTGAGACCTGGACACTTACTAAACAAACTGAACATAGCATAAATGCCTTTGAATATAAATGTTATAGACGAGTTCTAAGAATATCTTGGATAAGAAAAGAACAAATGCATCCATACTTCAAGAGCTGAATATTGAAGAAGGTTGGCTATTAAAGACGATAAAACAAAGAAAATTGAAATATTTTGGTCACTTGAAACGTCACGAAAGTTTAAAGAGAACAATAATGGAGGGGTATAGAAGAGAAGAAGAGGAAGGCCAAAGAGAAGAAGGGCGCAGAATGTGACGGATAATCTCCAGATGGGTGTATCGGACGCGGGACATCTTGCTTATGATCGAGAGGTTTTCCGGAAGGTTGTTATGGGAGCGAGGTTCTGCAAAGGACATATGGATGAATGAATAAATGAATGAATGAATGAATGAATGAATGAATGAATGAATGAATATCATGTCTTTATATTTCTCTGTGATTAGAATCTTCGATTGCTCATCCTGTTACTTAATCCCTTATGTTACTAACTTCTATCTCATGTCAACTGTTACTTAATCCCTTATGTTACTAACTTCTACCTCGTGTCAACTGTTACTTAATCCCTTATGTTACTAACTTCTATCTCATGTCAACTGTTACTTAATCCCTTATGTTACTAACTTCTACCTCGTGTCAACTGTTACTTAATCCCTTATGTTACTAACTTCTACCTCATGTCAACTGTTACTTAATCCCTTATGTTACTAACTTCTACCTCATGTCAACTGTTATTTAATCCCTTATGTTACTAACTTCTAACTCATGTCAACTGTTACTTAATCCCTTGTGTTACTAACTTCTATCTCGTGTCAACTGTTACTTAATCCCTTATGTTACTAACTTCTATCTCATGTCAACTGTTACTTAATCCCTTATGTTACTAACTTCTACCTCGTGTCAACTGTTACTTAATCCCTTATGTTACTAACTTCTACCTCATGTCAACTGTTACTTAATCCCTTTTGTTACTAACTTCTACCTCGTGTCAACTGTTACTTAATCCCTTATGTTACTAACTTCTATCTCATGTCAACTGTTACTTAATCCCTTATGTTACTAACTTCTACCTCATGTCAACTGTTACTTAATCCCTTATGTTACTAACTTCTACCTCGTGTCAACTGTTACTTATTCCCTTATGTTACTAACTTCTACCCCGTGTCAACTGTTACTTAATCCCTTATGTTACTAACTTCTACCTCGTGTCAACTGTTACTTAATCCCTTATGTTACTAACTTCTACCTCGTGTCAACTGTTACTTACTCCCTTATGTTACTCAACTTCTACCTCGTGCCAACTGTTACTTTAATCCCTTATGTTTACTAACTTCTACCTCGTGTCAACTGTTACTTAATCCCTTATGTTACTAACTTCTATCTCGTGTCAACTGTTACTTAATCCCTTATGTTACTAACTTCTACCTCGTGTCAACTGTTACTTAATCCCTTATGTTACTAACTTCTACCTCATGTCAACTGTTACTTAATCCCTTATGTTACTAACTTCTACCTCGTGTCAACTGTTACTTATCCCTTATGTTACTAACTTCTACCTCGTGTCAACTGTTACTTAATCCCTTATGTTACTAACTTCTACCTCATGTCAACTGTTACTTAATCCTTATGTTACTAACTTCTATCCATGTCAACTGTTACTTAATCCCTTATGTTACTAACTTCTATCTCATGTCAACTGTACTTAATCCCTTATGTTACTAACTTCTACCTCATGTCAACTGTTACTTAATCCCTTATGTTACTAACTTCTACTCATTCAACTGTTCTTAATCCCTTATGTTACTAACTTCTACCTCATGTCAACTGTTACTTAATCCCTTATGTTACTAACTTCTACCTCATGTCAACTGTTACTTAATCCCTTATGTTACTAACTTCTACCTCATGTCAACTGTTACTTAATCCCTTATGTTAATAACTTCTATCTCATGTCAACTGTTACTTAATCCCTTATGTTACTAACTTCTACCTCATGTCAACTGTTACTTAATCCCTTATGTTACTAACTTCTACCTCATGTCAACTGTTATTAATCCCTTATGTTACTAACTTCTACCTCATGTCAACTGTTACTTAATCCCTTATGTTACTAACTTCTACCTCATGTCAACTGTTACTTAATTCCTTATGTTACTAACTTCTACCTCATGTCAACTGTTACTTAATCCCTTATGTTACTAACTTCTACCTCGTGTCAACTGTTACTTAATCCCTTATGTTACTAACTTCTATCTCCTGTCAACTGTTACTTAATCCCTTATGTTACTAACTTCTATCTCCTGTCAACTGTTACTTAATCCCTTATGTTACTAACTTCTATCTCCTGTCAACTGTTACTTAATCCCTTATGTTACTAACTTCTACCTCATGTCAACTGTTACTTAATCCCTTATGTTACTAACTTCTATCTCATGTCAACTGTTACTTAATCCCTTATGTTACTAACTTCTACCTCATGTCAACTGTTACTTAATCCCTTATGTTACTAACTTCTACCTCGTGTCAACTGTTACTTAATCCCTTATGTTACTAACTTCTACCTCGTGTCAACTGTTACTTAATCCCTTATGTTACTAACTTCTATCTCCTGTCAACTGTTACTTAATCCCTTATGTTACTAACTTCTATCTCCTGTCAACTGTTACTTAATCCCTTATGTTACTAACTTCTACCTCATGTCAACTGTTACTTAATCCCTTATGTTACTAACTTCTATCTCATGTCAACTGTTACTTAATCCCTTATGTTACTAACTTCTACCTCATGTCAACTGTTACTTAACCCCTTATGTTACTAACTTCTACCTCATGTCAACTGTTACTTAATCCCTTATGTTACTAACTTCTATCTCATGTCAACTGTTACTTAATCCCTTATGTTACTAACTTCTACCTCATGTCAACTGTTACTTAATCCCTTATGTTACTAACTTCTACCTCATGTCAACTGTTACTTAATCCCTTATGTTACTAACTTCTATCTCATGTCAACTGTTACTTAATCCCTTATGTTACTAACTTCTATCTCATGTCAACTGTTACTTAATCCCTTATGTTACTAACTTCTACCTCATGTCAACTGTTACTTAACCCCTTATGTTACTAACTTCTACCTCATGTCAACTGTTACTTAATCCCTTATGCTACTAACTTCTACCTCATGTCAACTGTTACTTAACCCCTTATGTTACTAACTTCTATCTCATGTCAACTGTTACTTAATCCCTTATGTTACTAACTTCTACCTCGTGTCAACTGTTACTTAATCCCTTATGTTACTAACTTCTATCTCATGTCAACTGTTACTTAATCCCTTATGTTACTAACTTCTATCTCATGTCAACTGTTACTTAATCCCTTATGTTACTAACTTCTATCTCATGTCAACTGTTACTTAATCCCTTATGTTACTAACTTCTACCTCATGTCAACTGTTACTTAATCCCTTATGTTACTAACTTCTATCTCATGTCAACTGTTACTTAATCCCTTATGTTACTAACTTCTACCTCATGTCAACTGTTACTTAATCCCTTATGTTACTAACTTCTATCTCATGTCACCTGTTACTTAATCCCTTATGTTACTAACTTCTATCTCGTGTCAACTGTTTTTTCCCCCCCTTTCGCTGTGAACTCAAGCGTTGTCAATACACTTGCTACTGCTCCTAGTGTACCGGACTGATGTGTTTTGCGTATGGATTAGCTTTCCCTATTACCAGTGCCCCTCGCTATCAAGCGAACCCACTCCAATTTCAGAGGTACTTGTAATTTACGTCCCCAAGTATAAATTGTCACTGTAAAAAACTGTCATTTACTGCCAATAGTACCTTGCGGTGTATGGCCCGGGGGGGGGGGGGGGGGGGTGTCTTCGAACCTGGGGAATTAAGACCGTCTGAATAGTGCAGTCGCCGCGAACTGTGCAGGTTAGGATTTTCTTTTCGCCCCCGACAGAAAAAATCCCACACCTTACTGAGGATTCGAACCCGGGTCTCCCGAAGGAGAAACCGGCGTTCTATTCACTCGACCAGCTGCTCCTCGTGTCTCCAAGTATAATGAGTTCTAAATTGTTTGGTGTATGTCAGGGCGCTATTTACATACTAGCTTCCCAAGCTTTCGAATCTGGCTACGCCCCTGATACTCGGACCCCAACGCTGCATTTGCCACACCGTGTTGTGTTTCACATCCTCTATCACATGGAGGCGCAGTTGGAAATTGCCCTTCCTCGAATTATGCGACCATGCTGGCATTTCTCAAACTCTCCGAATTCAGGATGTTATAAATAATTTACACGTGCCTGCAACAGAAGCCAGCCATCTGGCTTATGATAGGGAGATATTTCGAAATACTGATATAGAGGGAAAAGTTCTGCATAGGGCAAGTCACTGGATAGTATCCAGCATAATGAGGTGGGGTGATTAGTTCTCTTCCACGTCGCTTTTCCGTTCCAATCTCCTGAAAAATATCGGTGTCTGTTTTCCGAGACTCGAGTGATCTCTTGAGCCAAGGTGGCAGGGTAGGTACAACTACCGGGAAATTGATCCCAAACCAACGTGTTTGTTAGTCATGACATTATCCAATATTCGATCACAGCTTCTATCATCATCATCATCATCATCATCATCAACATCATCATCATCATCATCATCGCGTGCCTTGTCAACTAGCGTGGGCGGTCATGATTCTCCACATGTTACTATCTACACCATAATGTATCCACGCCACATGTTTCATCTACAGTAATGATATTTTTACCATGCCATGACGAATGTTTGCCAACAATATTCTCTTGCTGTCTTATTCCATCTACGTTTCTATTATTGTTTCCAGCTGTTGCAACATGCTTCAGTTCTTTTGTTTTCACAATGTTGGCCAACAAATGTCGACGCGTGTCATGTGTACACAATCAACTGTGCAAAGATTGTTACATAAACAAAGTATTACAGCTGGCCAGAGACCGTACTAGATGCAAACATTGGAGGCGATATCAAAAGGGCATGCTGGTTGATTGGATGGTTAGTTGGTTGCTTGGTCAGTTGGCTGGAAGGTTGGATGGTTGGTTGGTTGCTTGGTCAGTTGGCTGGAAAGTTGGATGGTCACTTGGTTGCTTGGTCAGTTGGCTGGGAGGTTGGATGGAAGGGTGAATGATTGATTAGTTTGTTGGTTGATTGATTGATTAGTTAAATAGATGATCTGTTGGTTGGGTGGTTGGATATTTGTTTGGATGGTTGATTGGAAGGTTGTAACAAGTGTAAAATGTGTATCGGTTGCCCGTCCTATGTGCTAAAAGAATTTAGCATCCAACAAACAGACTTCATAACAAGGCTTACGATAACCTTTAAGAGCTTTATAAAGTCATCTACTCAAGTCCGCCCTGGAGATGTAGATTTACAGAAGAATATGTCGTATTTCACGGAAACTAAAACAATCACATATAGAGGTTCTAAAAGAACTGGTAAGGAAAAGAGTTAATAAAAGAAATAAAAAAAAAGAAGCAGGTTAAATATTTCCGATACGTTAAAAGACATAAGATAAACATTATTATAAAAACCCTATTGGAGGGTAAGACTGAAGGCAAGCGAGCAAAAAGTCGATAACGATACAAGTGGGAAGATAACATCAAGAGATGGATGAACAGCAACCTGACAGAATGTACAGTCATGGCGAAAGACAGTGTACGAGATCCATTGCAGCCAACCTTCATTGTGTTAACGGCACCTACTTGATTTGATTTACTCAAGTCCAGTGTGAATGGACTTGTTGAAAACTAAAGCTCATAAAGACGAGGCAACAAAATTCACTGTCTGCATAAAGACAAGGCAGCGAAATTCCCTGTCTGTGGAGAACTTGAGATCATACATGTTGTGAATCGCTAAATCGGAATAGTTAAATGTATTGGATGGTAAGCAATTATTGACAGATTTACCCAATCATCTAGGGAACTCAAACAATTGCTATTAATATAGTACAACATAATAATACATTGTCCCAAGACAATTTTCTGCTACAGGTTTGTGATGTCATAGCGCCATTACATGCTGTGAGCCTACATCAAGTTGGAATCGGTGGCCAATCTTTTCCTCCTTTTGGCAAACGGCGGCTCCGGCGCGCGAAGAACCACGAGACAGAATAATTGATTGGTGAGCACAGCAGACAGCGCGTGCATGCGATAAACCAGATACCGGAGGTATCTCTGTGTTATCCTTGAGCATTGTAACTTGCCTTTCTATATCTGGACTCTTTTTGACGCGCGAGTTGCAACCGCTGTTTCAGCGCGTTTATATCATCGATAAGCAGTGGCGGATTGGGCGTGAAATTATTGTTTGCTGGGAGGCAAAGGCGGCTCAATCACCGCTATATGGTTGTTATTTAATTGAGAGAAAACGAATAAGAGTTCTTACGAGCTTTATTGAACCAATCCTGATGTACGGAAGCGAATCGTGGATAATTAGCTGACAAATTAGGAATTATGTGGAAGTTGCAAAGATGTGGTTTTATAGAAGAATGACAAAAACATCGTAGACGAATATAAAGAGTAATCAGTAATGAAGATATCTTGAAGAGATAAACTCACTAAAAGAACTGGCTACTGGCATCAGAAAAGGACAGTCCACAGAATTGCATGTTAAGCAATTGATGACAGCTTTTTACAATCATATAGGGAATGTAAAACAATGACTCTTAATATAGCATAACATAATACTGTGCAGAGCTGATAAGGCAACCTCACCCGGGACGCAAGAAATCGTTTTTCTTATCAGAAATTCCTCTTATAAGAGACAAAAGATAAATTGTTCTTCACAACATAAATTCGCCACATCCGAGATCGCCTTAAGCGGTCTGCACTGTAATACAATGCCCCAAAGCTGTTTCTTGCTACAGGTCTCCGATGTGATAGCGCTATCACATATTGTTGGCTTGAGAGATTGGCCAATCTTTCCCTAATTTTTGCAGGCGACGAGCCGACATGTCAAAGCTGCGTCCGACCATCCTCGTGACATTACCAGCGCTGTTCGCCTTCAACTCCTCTAAACTATTCTAAAATATCCAAATTTGATTTAAAATATGCTTTTAAAGAACATAATTTTAAAATTTAAATGTAACCACCTATATTTAATAAATTACAGTGGTAGACAATTCAAATTACTGTGTGAATATGTATTGTATATTTCAGCTTGCAGGATATCTTATTGCTTTAGTTTATGTTGTGTGATTTCTGCAGTATGTACCTGACGAGATGCAGCGAAATATGCCAAGCAATAAATCGTGCAATCTATAGTTTGTGTCTCCGTTATTCGAAGCTACATTTAATCTTTATGTAAGAAGTCAGAGTGACCGTGAGTTTTGTCGCGCACGCGCTTAAACCTCCGGTGCGCTTTGAATTCATTTCACACAGCAGTCGGACTGAAACGTTGTCTTCTCTTTCAGAAAGCAATTGTAAACTACTAAACGTAAACTTTCCAGGAAATCAACACACACACACACACACACACACACACACACACACACACACACACACACACACACACACACACACACAGTATCATCATCATCAAGTGCCATGCCGGTAGCTGTAAGCGGTCATGATTCGCAATCTCACACGGTCACCGAGTCTCCAATCAGGTCTGTGTTCTTGTCCCGACCACGCCATGCTGCCAAACCATCAAGATATTTATCCCTGTGTCTTCCTCTTCCTCTCTTCCCGACAAGCTTGCCAGTTGTCACTACATTTTCAAGTCCATTTCTCCTCATAACATGTCCAACAAATTATGACTGTCTACGTTTAATTTCTTCAATGTCCGTTTTCATTTGTCTCTTCAAGGACTCTCTCATTTGATTTTCTGTCCGCCCATATTATTCTTTGCATTTTTTCTCCACAAAAAAACACACACACACACACATACACACACACACACACACACACACACACACACACATATTTCCACCGCCATTTGATGTTTCTCAGCTTGTCTGTTAATTGTCCGTGTTTCACACGCATACAACAATATGGATTCTATATAGCACTTCAGCACTCTTTTTCTCACTGCAGTTGACAACTTTGTAATAGTAAGTATGTTTTCCATTTTGCAGAAGGCCACCTTTGCCATGACAATTCTTGATCTAATCTCTATATACAATGTACTGCCAGTAATTCATCATCATCATCGCGTGCCATGCTGGTAAGCGTCATTGTCGTGCATCAGCTCAGTGTTTTTGTCTCGACCATGCCACGTGGCCAAGCCATCCAGATATTTACTCCTCTGTCCTCCCCTTGCTCTCTTCCCCTTAATCTTGCCAGTTGTCACCAAGTTCTCCAATTTATTTCTTACCATAACGTGACCACACAAAAAAATTGTCTGTCTACGTCTAATTTCTCTAATCAGTTTACGGTTTTCAGTTGTTTCTTGCAGAACTTGGTCATTGGTTTTTCTGTCTTTCCATGGTATTCTTTGCATTTTTCTCAGAAACAACATTTCCACAGCCATCAGATGTTTTTCAGCTTGTCTGCTCATTGTCCACGCTTCACATCCATACAAAAGTACAGGTTCTATGTGACATAATCATCCACCATCATTGTACAGTACGTCAAAATTTGCACATCAAAAACCAGAGGGAGTTATACAATTGACAGCACTAACGAGAACGAACACCAACATGACACCGGAGATGGACGGGTGTCGTCTAAATTTGGAAATTACAGCGTCTACAACTAGGGAGATCATTGGACGGGGTAGGTCACGTGATGACGACTCTGACCTGCCGCAAGCGTTCGATATTCAAATCGCGCACTTCTTCTACAACCGCCCTGACGAACGGTCAGATCGCTAGTGTGACCTGTGTTTTTCCTGAAAAAGACGACAGTTTGATCCGAAATCCGAGGTAAGCATGTGAATCCTCAGATCTATCTGATGCCCAGATGTATACAGTAGAGGTATCCAGTGTTTGTGCGTCAATTTAAATGTATTACTGATAAAATAAAACCTCTGAAGTGTTAAATTGTCGACTGCTAGCTTCTGACTACACAGAGCCTTTTCCCCGGCAAAACTGACAATCTCATACTTTCTCAAAACTGCAAACTCTGAAGTTCTTCAAGATATCTGTTAGCTTTAATGTGTGCATACTACAACATTCTATCACAGAAAACTGTACGAGGTGAGAATCCAAACGCACTCTTATGCATTTCATCAAAACTGCTTAAATTGCTATCTGCTAACCACAAGACAGTTTGTGCACAGGAACCACTGCCTCGCTTGAAAACGTACTTATTTCTGCCTATTCGCAATCTAAAGAGCTGAGAGAGAGATTATATCTTTCCTTTCCTCTTCATGAATTCAAATAATAGGGTTTGATAGAAAAAATAGTTGTATTTATGTCAGATTTTCACTTAGACAAGGCACTCATTAGCTGCACTGCCTAAAAACAGGTTACGCTTCACAGACGCCATTTGTGACAGACGGCCTAGATAATCTGTCCAGACCAAAAGGTAAATAAAACCTCGGTCTATAGCCAACTGTTGGTAGCCAACAGGATGGACATGATGTGCACTGATAACAGAAGAAGAAGAATAAAATAATGTGTAGAGGAAGAGAGGAGGATTAGGAGAGGTACATTTTGTGGCAACCTCTTACTAATGTATAGTATTGTTGTCATGATTTTGTATGGATTACATTTTGTAACAAATACACATCAGAAGTTATGTATGATTGCCATGATGAACAATGACTACTTGATGAGTTATACTCATATTAACTGATGAAGATGGGGGAAAGTGGTACAAACTATGAGAACCCCAATCAACAGAAGTTAACTCAACACACTACACAACACAGCACACCACTCAACACCACAACAACAGCAGGTAATGGGAAATGATTTATGAGAAGAAGAAGACAAGTTAGTTGATTTGGAAGGTGCAGAGAAACAGTTATCTACACTATGCATAACCACAATGAGTTGATGAAGATGTTGTAATTGTATGTCATTTATTAAAAATGCATCTTATTCTTGTCATGGTCTTGCACTATCAGCTTGACTTAAATGCTCAATGGAACAACACATCATCACTCCTATCAATGTCTGACTGTACACATCTCAATGAACCCAGGTACAATGAGAACATGCATACAGCAGGAAACAGATGATAGCAGGTGCATACAGGGTCATAATCTCTGACCACACACAAATTAACACAACACCAGATCAGAGGAGGGGGGAACTAGTTCCTACTTTCAGGGTGTTAGATTTCTTCCGACCTTATCCTTCCTGGTGTGTCTTGTTTATTCTTACTAGCATTATAGAGTATTACATTGGTAGGATTATACAAACATATGTGAATTTTACACAGTGATGTTCTTGGTGGCGACCAGAAGAGGGAGGCAGAGAAGATGATCCCCACACTTGAGATGGAATGATACCTCAGGCCTTGACCAGAGCAAGGGCAGCCTTCAGAGTAGCTTCACTGGCAAGTACTGAAACGGATCCATCAAGTCTATGGACCCAGGCTCAACCCAGTCTACCACTCAGAGGTGACATTTCTCTAGCCAAAACACACACAATCCCTCAGATGGAAAAGTATGACAGGACAGCCCAAAACCATATAGGGCAAATTAAGATTTGAATTTTCTTTCTACAGGAAAAGATCTTATATCACACTACACCATTACATTACTATTAGTTACTATTATTTATTGATTGGCTGAAAATTGATGGTACTGATATGCATTTACACATTGATTGTTGTCATGATAAACAACCATGTATCAATATATAAAATGTGAAATGTCTTAATCAAAAGGCCAAAAGAAACAGGCCCAATCAATAAAACTACACAAACAGTAACCGGATCTCATGATTTAATTCCAGTTCAACTTGTCTGTTAAAACTCTGTTTTATTTGTGAAAACAAGATGTTCTTTGTGTACAAGTAATTTAGATAATTATTTACCAAATTACTAAACTCAATAAAATGAAATAACAGATGGGAGAGAGAAGACTCTATATCTCATGATTGCTCAAGACCCATGCTATTCTCCACATGATTCATGCTGATGAAGTCTTTTTCAGAATTTACACAGACTATCTAAAGGGGGCTCAAAAGCTATAAGATCCCTGGTGAAGGGGCAGAGTCTCATTTGGTATTAATTATTCCCAAAAGGACCACAACCACCTAGACAGAAAGAAACCGAGTCTGCAATACTCAAGGGTCATATTCTTGATTATTAAGAATTAGAAGAGGATGGGGCCCAGCTTCTTTGACCAGAATATGGGTTATGCACACCAGTGATCCCCAGTCCCTTCGCAATATATGACACACGTCCATACAAAAGTACAGGTTCTATGTAGCACTTCAACACTCTTTTTCTCGTTTCAATTTCTATCTTTTTTATTAGCCAGTGTGGTTTTCATCTTGCAAAAGGCTACCTTCGCAATGGCAATTCTTGTTCTAATCTCTTTAAGGTATCTCCCATCAGATGTTATGACTGTTCCGAGATAACCGTACCTATTCACTTGTTTAAGAACATGCCCATTTACTTGTAAAATACATTGTGGTATTTCCTTCTTCTCAGTGACGACCATAATCTGTGTCTTCTACAATTTAATTCGAACCCAAGTTGTTCACTATGTGCGCAATAGCATCTACTAAATATTGCAGATCTTGTTCATTGTCTGCAGTCCAGCCTGTATCATCCGCTTATCTAATGTTATTTATCTTATGTCCCCCAATGATGATTCCTTTCATATCGTTAACATTTCTGAATATATTTTCACTATGCAGGGGGAAAATAAAAGATCTGGAGACATTAAACATCCCTATCTCACGCCTTTCTTAATAGGCTGATATTTACCCACTTCATTATCAATCTTTATGGTGGCTTGTTGTTTCCAATATATGTTTCTAATGAGTCTAAGGTCTTTCCCATCAATTTGTAGATCTGCAAGCATCTTCATCATGTTGACATGTCTTATTTTATCGAAAGCCTTTGTGTAGTCAATAAAGCAAAGATGTAGGTCTTTGTTTACTTCTATAGAACGTTCAATTAATGTTCTCAGCATATACACAGCATTTACTGTACCCTTGCCTTCTACGAACCCACATTGTTCTTCTCTTGTTTCGGGTTGTATATTCTTCCTAACTCTTTGCATGACGATTCTTAGCAAAATCTTTGTGATGTGGCTTATTATACTAATTGTTCGATGTTGATCACATTCCAGGGTCCTGATTTCTTCGGGATTGCAATAAATATAGAATTACATAATTCAGGAGGTATATCTCCAGTATCATATATTGTGTTCAACAGTCTGGTGAATTAGCATTCTGAGGCATTGATCATTTCTGTTGAGATGTTGTCTGGACCGGAGGTCTTACCAGATCTCATATGGTTAAGAGCATTCTGAACTTCTATCTTCAGAATCGATGGTCTTTCATTATTACTCCGAATATCATATTGTTCTTCTCTTTTATCAGCATAAAGGTTTTTCACATAATCTGACCATGCATGTAAAATCTCATGTTTTTCTATTATGGTTTTTCCATCTTATGTTTTCAGGGAGCCTGCTGATATAGGTGTTCTTTTATTAGTGAGCTCCTGAATTCTTATGTGTATTAATTTGGTATTGTTACTGTTGTGTTGTTTTTCAATTTCTATGCAACTGTTTTTCAAGCCATGCTTCTTTTGATTCTTTACATAATGTTCTTACTTTCCTGTGAATCTCTTCATATTTGTAAGGATTGTTTTTGTTGTGTCTTCTTATTTCCATTAGTCTTAAAATTTCTTCAGTCATCCATTTCTTACGACCTACTTTCTTTAATTTTGAGATAGGTGTTTATGCAGCAAAATTTTGATTGAATTTTTCAACATTTCCCATTGATCATCCACATCTTGAAATAAGATATCTAGATCAGACCTGTTCTCTAGATCAGACAAATGAAACTCGTAAACTGATTAGAGAAATTAGACGCAGACAGTCGGGATGTTTTTGGGCACTTTGCGAGAAGAAATGAACTATAAAACTCACTGACAACTGGCAATATTGAGGGGGCAAGAAGAAGGAGAAGGCAGAGAGGTAAATATCAGGATGTCTTGGCCACATGGTATACTCGAGACAAAAACACTGTTGATCCACGACTCTGGTGAGATGGCGAAACATGACCGCCCACGCGTATCGGCATGGCACATGATGAATATGTACAATATATGTACACTTCTAAAAGTTAGGTGCATGACCTTTACAAGACGTCGCCAAACAATGTGATTTTCTAGGCAAAAGCAGTAGTTTGACATTGCTTTTTGAATGTCCGACGTTCAAACCATTGCTAAATATTAACGCCATGCGGTCTGCTTCCAAATCGCCTGCAAGTAATATCGAACCCAGAAGGCGGGATCTTCTTCTTTTTTCGTTCGCCTGAAATATGTTTATAACTGCAATGTTGTCTCTTGTATGAATCTAACAGTCTTTTTTAGTTCACTCAGTGGTCCATAGAGTTTATCTTCCACTGTTGTCTCTCTAGGCCAGAAGGTTCGCCTGGACATGTTGTAGTTTGGGCAATCCTGGAGTATGTGCTCTGCTGTCTGCGACGCCGAACCACATGTGCACATGGCTGAGTCATCAATCTTGAATTTTGTATGCATGTGGTTGCGCAATCTATTGTGTCCTGTTCTGAGGCGCAGAAGAATGACCTGTTCTGGTCTGTCCATAACGTGGTGGTCGTCTTGAGTAAGGTTTGATGGCCTTCTGACTGATTTGATCATTCTTTTCTTTTGGAGGTATGTAATGGGCACATCTGGTTGTTCTTCTTTTGCTCCTTCCTTAGCCAATCGATCAGCTCTGTCGTTTCCGGGGACTTCACAGTGGGATGGTATCCACTGTAGGGTGACCTTACGCTGACTGCTAAGTTCAGAAAGTAGTGTCCTTAGAGCTGGCAATTTCCCAGACAGGAGCGCCTCTATTACGGATTCTGCATCTGCCAATATCACCACAGGTTGTGTACCATGGCTGGTATCTGAAACGCGTTCGCTACTCCTCAACCACAGACGCTGGAACACTATAATTACTTTTTATAAAAAAAGAATTATATAGATTTATTTCGTAGAAATGTTAATTGTACCTTTCAGTTCAGTATTTACGAGAGAGAAAAAAAATCGGCTTCGTTCAACCTTCCTTTGCAGCGTCGGTTATAACTGAGGTCCGTTTTTGTTGTGAACTTTGATATTCTTTCCTTTCTTTGCTCTCTATCGAGTTAGTCCTAAACAGGACTGGTTATATTTTATCCTCTCTGCTCTTTGGGTTCGGTTGGATCTTATGGGCCTCGAGCTGACCGGCATTTTCATTATTGTGTTGAATTGGTCCAGATGATGACCGGTCATGTGGAGGAACTGTCAGACTGTTCAGTAGTAACCCGTTCTCTGTGAGTAAACTTCTTTCAAAACATCTTCATTACTCTTTCTATCCGTCCACGTTTTCTCATTATTCATCCATGAAATCACATTTCTGCAGCTTCCACATAACTCCTCACTTGTCTGCTAATTGTCAATGATTGGCTTCCGTACATCAGTATTAGCTCAATATACTAGCTCTTAAAAACTCTTTTTCCACTTACGCATTACTTGACAATTTGCATTTATTTCTTATTTTCATTTTTAATTAAATAACCACCTTATAATGGTGATTAGGCCGCCTTTGTCTCCCAGCAACCAATAAGTTACAGACCAATCTGCCACTGCTTATCGATGCTTCAAACGCGCTGAAACAGAGGAAGTAAGGCGTGCGTCAAAAGAGTCCAGATATAGAATAGCAAGTATACAGCACTCAAGGACAACACAGAAATACCTGAGGTATCTGGTTATCGCATGCACGCGCTGTCTGCGTGCTCACTAATCAATTCTGCTTCGTGGTACTTCATGCCAGCCAGGACACACAGGAATTTGAATCCTGGCAATCTAATCTGGCATTAAATTTTGCTTTAGGCGTATTATGGTCATAAAATTGACACCCAAATTGGAATTTTTTCATGTTTGTGTGCGTGTCTTTCAGTCAACAGACATGTTGTGTGTGTGTGTGTGAGAGATAGAGTGTGTGTTTCAGTGTATATATATCTATATGTGTCTATGTGTGTGTCTGTATGTATGTGTGTCGATCAGTGTTTGTGTGTCTATGTATATGTACATCTGTGTGTCTGTGTGTGCGTGTATAGGCCATATCTCTTTGTATCTTTGCGTGTGTGTTTGTGTCTGTGTGTGTCTATGCGTGTGTCTGTGTGTATCTTCTGTGTGTGTTTATGAGTATGTCTATGTGTGCGTCTCTGTGCCTGTCTGTGAGTATGTCTGTATATATGTTTGTCTGTAAGCGCACATGCGTATATATGTATTATGTGTGTCTGTCTGTCTGAACGAACGAAATCACGCACGGACGGACATCGGCAGGCAAGCAAGCAGGCACGCACGCCTGTCTGTCTATCTGTGCTCAAGTACGCACTGGCGTGCGTACGTACAGACTGACAGGCGTGCGTACGTGCCTGCCTGCCTGCTTCCGTCCATGCATGCTGGTGGATACCTATTACCACGAAGTGTTTATACATAAAATCATTACGACAGTGTTGTAAGAATAACATACATTGAAGATAATGTTTGGAATTTATCGTCATCATTAAAGTTGTCAGTAAAAGAATAGCCGTTGCCAGAGAAGAAATTCCAAGACTTGAACCACTCAGCAACATGGTCTTTCCACGAGAGATCTATTTTTACTTGTAAAGTAAATATCTCCTGTACACACCTTAACTGGTGCAGCACCAAACAAAAGTAGGTTTGGACCCAACATCGTGCACGATCAAAAAAACAAGTATTATAATGTAAATTTCCGTTCAATGAGCATTAAAACTGGGGAAAATACCCCGAAATAAACATATATCTATGACCCTAATATGGCGATATATCGCTCTTGTGGCGAAATGAGAGGTCAAAATTGGCGATATATTATCCTTTGGCGCTGAATCTTTAAGGCTATTTGGGGTATTCAATGTTAGACCCATATTTATTTATTTTTTTAGTCTGCACTCGGCAGGTTAACGGCTCTTTCTGCAGATATGCTTTCTGTCTATAAAGTTTGTCAAAGGTCAGACTCCTTTATCAAGTGTCTTGTGACCGATAACTATAATACCACATATGACTGGTGATTTTTGAAATAGGAACACTGTTAAACCTTTACCTTTCAGTATCGACCTTGGTCTAACATTGTACAAGTCAAGGCCGATACGCGACCCCGCCATTTCGGCGCGCATGCGTATTCTACAAGTTCAGCGGCTTTCATTGCATTGCACACGTTTTGTACAAATCTGTCTGGTCTTGCTTCATGTCTACAGTAGCAGTTATCACGTTGTCATGCCTTTATGCCGTGATACCAGACAATGGAGAACAGTTTGTTTGTGTTGTCCTCTGTAAATTGCGAAATCATGACCCCACGTTAGTCAGTTAGTCGCTATTCCAACTTCACGGCAACGGGTCGTCCCCATCATGCTCCATTCCTGTGCCAGTGAATATCACAGGTATATATCACATGACCCGACGACATACAAGTATTACAAGTAGGGACACACGTAGAGGTACACATGTGAACGTCCTCACATTTCATATGTGAATACATGGTGACACACACAATCTCTCTCTCTCTTTTACACACACACACACACACACACACACACACACACACACACACAGATAGACACATTCGTAGAGACACAGGTTACACACTGAGGAAATATATGTTTTCTTCTTCTACCTCTTTTTCGTCTCCCCCTCTCTCTTCTTCCTCTTCTTTTGTTCTTCGTTCCCGTTCCCCCCCCCCCCCCTTCGTCCTTCTCCGCCTCCCTCTTCTTCCCATTCTCAAAGTAAAACTGCACAAAATGCAGGTATGTGGGAACATATACAGTGGGATCAACCATCACCTTGAAAACAGATTAGCAAGAATAAAAGTTTAAGGACAAATCAAAACAAACATGGAAAAAAAGTTCCCCCGCAATTAGGAGTTCCTGATCAACATTGTTGTCTTTTTTGCATATCTTATTTACAGGACATCGCTGTCAACACCAGCATTTTACTGCTATTGTTGGTGTCTTGGCAAGTTTACTTTCAGTAGTTTGCCATTGCTTTCTGAACGACCGGCTCCCGTACCAACAAGTTAAGACCCAGAACGACGCGGTCTAATGCTAAATCGGTCGCAGCTGTGTTTTGAATGCAGGTAAGCGGGCTAACAAATCCCGTCCGCAAGCCCTTAGCCACGGAGACTGGCAACCTTGTTACTAGCGTATATAAACGACATTACTGAAAATGTTCCAGCCAGAGTACACACCACCTCCTTTGCAGACAACCTAGCCATATATGTTTCTGAAGAATATATTAGTATAATGGCAGACCAGGCCCAAAGCCTTGGTCAGTAACTAATGGAAGCTCCCACATGCTCAGAGTTAGAGCATTGCTTTGCTGATTCAGCAAATCTGCAGCTTGTCTTCTTCCAGACGTACTGGTATTACCTTTCCTCTGGAGTAAACTAAGCAGGCTGAAAGAGGGATCATGCTGAATGGGCAACACGGGGTCTCTAAATTCAGCCCAGGCTTTGTGTTATAAAGAGGTATATCTCCATTTTACAAACTATCGTCTGGCAAGGTGTCAGAAATTAGTATACCAACATGATACAGCAAGCCTTATTAGACAGAACAATCAAAAATGTGGCTAGGAAAGTTAAGTGAGGAGGAAACAACATGCGCAGTGTTCACCCTTTCATTTAAAAAAAAAGTACTCTACGCTATTATTGAATGTTTGAAAACTGCGACAGGCAGAGATTTCAAATTACATAGGTGTCACCTCCGGCCGTCGCCTGACATGGGAGACACCGTGTGAGGCATGCCGAACCAGAGCAATGCAAACAATATAAAATAACACAAAGTAATGCAGCTTTACACAACACAATTAAGGAAAACACAGGACGTTGCGGTGACTAGCCTTCATCAGCAAACAGAAACATGCAGAAAACACAACATATAATCTCAGAGAAGACACTGCATTAAGGCATAAGAGCGAAATGAGAAGAATGGAAAAATGAAAAATAAAAGAGAACAATGAAGAGAAAATGAAAAACTTAAAAAAAGATTTGTTACTTATCTTAGAATCCCAGGCTGTGATGAATGGCAGTCATGAAAAGGTTTGCTGGTACAACGTAGGGAGCAGGCGAGAAAGTTATCAAGAAGTACTGGAACACTTGAGTCCAAAAGCAGAGAACACGATTTATTATTGGAGGTCAATGATAACGTCAATAAACAAACTAGAAAACATCACAAAGCTACAATCAATGTAGGATACAAGAGATAGATAACATTAGCCCAACAAACTAGAAAAGATCACAAAGCTACAATCAATGTAGGATACAAGAGATAGATAACATTAGTCCAACAAACTAGAAAAGATCACAAAGCTACAATCAATGTAGGATACAAGAGATAGTTAACATTAGTCCAACAAACTAGAAAAGATCACAAAGCTACAATCAATGTAGGATACAAGAGATAGTTAACATTAGTCCAACAAACTAGAAAAGATCACAAAGCTACAATCAATGTAGGATACAAGAGATAGTTAACATTAGTCCAACAAACTAGAAAAGATCACAAAGCTACAACCAATGTAGGATACAAGAGATAGTTAACATTAGTTGTATGTCCTGTTACGGGGCGTTATAACTAATCCGGCGCCTTGGCACCGTGGTTATGGACGCAATTCGTAATCCCACATACCGCGTTCGAAACAGCTCAGGTGATTTGAAAGCAGATCACCTTGCGTTGGTTCTCATACAATCGTATGAGTGCTGGTCGTTCAGAAAGAAATGGAAAACTATTAACGTAAAATTACCAAGAAATCACAAACAGACAAATAATTCCGGGATTGACTGCGACGTCCAGCAAAGGATATGCAATAACTTATAATCAAACCCAGCATCGTTTTGCTGTCTGTGATTTACTAGACAATTTGCACATTCAGTAGTCTACCATTGTCTTCTGAATGGTCGACATTCATACCATCGAAACCAACTCAAAGCGATCTGTTCCTAAATCGCCCATGGCTGATTTCAAACCTTCGAACCGTATGTCGTGGAAGTGTGAAACAGCGTTCACTAAATTTTGAAGCACAGACACCGACCGAAGAGATAGTAGAGCCCAGCAATAAACAGAAACAATTTGAACATTCAAATTACCCCACGTGCGAAATAGTTTTGTAAAATCACAAAAAAGACAGATTAGAAAAGATGCTGTCTTTAACACATCAACAAACACATAAGAATGCCGACAGGTTCTCAGCTTGGAGACGGCAGCCCCTGTCTGAGATTATAGAAAACACTCCTGACATTGTGAAAAAATAACACTCAGAATGAAGCAGAAAGAAGAAAAAAAGTCCTAAACTATATTTTAAAAAACAAACATTTGCCAAGTAGCACCTCAGTATATGCATACACACATTGATCAGCAAAAAACTTTAATAGACTATAGGGGTTGGGGAATTCTTCTAAATCTAGAAAACGGAGCAAAGAAAACAGTCAGTGGCAACTGAGACATTCTCAAGTAACTTCAGAGCAGAGGTGCAGGCCTTGAAAACTGCAGCAGAAATGCTATAGAAAATAAATATATATATATATATATATATATATATATATATATATATATATATATATATATATATATATATATATATATATATATATATATATATATATATATATATATATATATATATATATATTAAAATATTGATATAGAAAAATAAACATAAACAAACAGCATATTTTTAAATATGCGAAATCAGTGGTCTAAATCGGGAAGAGAAAAGAATAACAATGAAAACTTGCAGCACTCCATGGACTTTGACAGAAATACAGAGTTGTAATACAATGAATCCAATCACATTGCAATATATCTGGAAATAAAGAGGCTGAAAGACTGGCAATGGAAGGCGGACGACTACTTCAGCCTGATGTAAACATAACCTATGATGAGGCAAAGAGGTTTATAAGAAGCACCTATTTAAACAAGCGGAAATCAAGCGTACTGGCCACCAGAAAGATGATGCACACTATCATACTACCAACTCCACATAGGTGCACAAGTAGCAATTGTTTGACTCTGCACAGGCCATAACAGACTGAAATAGCACTTGTTCAATAAACTAACTACAGTAGCTGCTGATGAATGTGACCATGGTAAACTGACAACTAAACGCTTGTTGCAAGAGTGTCCAATACACGAGGAACAGAGAAAATCATGCTGGTCTAACTTTGCGCCATTTGAGAAAACACTCTATGGAGATGTCAATAACCTCAAGCTAATTGCTGCTTTTAAACATATATGTTCAGGTTGACGCCTGAAGATTTATAAAGAAGAAGAAGATGAAAACAAGCTCGCATTGCTACATTACAATGCGCCACGGTGCATGACGATCGTGATTTGCTTTCATTTGTGTGGTTTCGTTTGATAAATATCAACCATTTCTTGAACGCTTTAGACCAGTGGTTCTCAACCTTTTCTGGCCCATGCACCCCTTCACCATATGTTCAGAATGTCATCCCCCCCCCCCCCCACCCACTTTCGTATTTCCTCCCTATAAATTCCTCCACACAGTACACGTAAAATTGGAAGCTAAATTTAATAAAACATACTAGAACAAGTCTAGACGTCTACATAAAACGTTATTTGCAGGTCTGCTTATGTTATAAAACGAATTTCAGAAGAGCGAGAAGTTCAGAACTGTAAAGTATGGAGGGAAAAAACAATATCAAGTAATCGATTCTTGTATTAACGCGATCTTGAATAATCTTAACATACTAGAACAAGTCTAGACGTCTACATAAAACGTTATTTGCAGGTCTGCTTATGTTATAAAACGAATTTCAGAAGAGCGAGAAGTTCAGAACTGTAAAGTATGGAGGGAAAAAACAATATCAAGTAATCGGTTCTTGTATTAACGCGATCTTGAATAATCTTAATTCCCCCCCCCCCCCCGGAAACCCTAAAATTCCCCCTGGGGGGGGGGGGCGGTAATTCCACACCGGTTGAGAACCACTGCTCTAGACGGTCTAACAGGTTTAGGTAGATCAGAAATATTTGAGCGGTCACACTTAAACTATCTAAACCAGTTTCTTTTTTTTTTCTTTTTTTATTTAACGGAAGCACACGAAGGACATGAAACAGTGGTTTCGTCCCTCTGTTTTTTTGTTTTTTTCTTGGCTCGCTCGCTCGCTTTGACATCAAGCGTAGTCCATACACATTATTTATAGTAGTGATGGGCTGAATTTTGCGTTTGGATTAACTTTCCCTATTAACAGTGTCCCTCGCTATCAGGCGAAACCACTGTGACATCAGCGGTACTTGTAATTTACGTCCTCAAGTCAAGGACGACAGGTCAACATTGTAGTCCAGCTGCCTGGTGTAGGGGTTGAACCGCTTACCTCGGCATCAGCACAACGGATGTTTAAGAACGTGCGTTCTTACCCATTCGACCATGCTGACCTGCAGTCCCTCTGTGTATTTCTATAAGGTCTCCCACCCTCTTTTTTTTTTGCACCTGAACCATCATGAATTTTACCATAACGTGACCTTTAACTTCTCCGTCGTTATGAAAACTTAAAGCAGTAGTTCAGGTTAATAGGATATGTTTCACCGTGCACCAAAGCGGGGGACTCTGTTGAAGAAACGGATGCTTTCCTCAGGACAGATATGGTGAGCTTTGAAAGTGCCTTGTGTCAACTGTCTCTAGTTCGCAACAAGCTAACTGTTGACAGTCAATCAGGATTTCGACCAAAATATTCTTGCCATACGGCCCTAACAAACATATAACAGTCTATGTGGAACTATGTTTATTGATTTCAGGAAAGCATTTGATATGATAGACCATGCTATTTTAATTTCTTCTTCTTCTTCTGCGTTCATCCGGAATTTATTTTTTCGGACGTGATTGCCTGTTTACAGCAGAACCCGCGTTCTTGCGCCGTTAGGCCGACACATCCGACTTCTGCGGGGATTTGTTGACCGGGTTAACCTTCCCGGGTTATTTTAATTTAAAAACTTGAGACAATGAAGACTGGCTCTAAAGTAGTCACTCTAATAACATCTTTTCTGTCAAACAGAAAGCAGATAGTATCACATATTAAGTCCCTGTCTCAAACCACTACCATCAATACTGGAGTACCCCAAGGCTCTATTCTTGGCCCTCTATTATTTGCCATATATATTAACGATCTACCTTTGCATCTTTCGTCGTCCTGCTATCTATTTGCAGATGTCTGTACAGTGTATACAAACGCTGAAAGCTGTAATTTGTTGGAGTCGTCTTTGCAACAAGAATTACATAATGTAATTAGGTGGAGCTATGCGTACCGTATGCAAATTAACATCACTAAAACAAAATCAATGTCATTAACAACCAGACAAAGACTTCAAGCTCTTAATTCACACAGATCACTTCAACTTCACATCGATAACATTCCAGTAGAAAGTGTAATTGAGCACAATACATTAGGCCTAATCATTGATAGAAACCTAACCTTTAATCCCCACGTTCAAGCGCTCGTTAAACAAACAGCGAAAGAAAAGTATAAACACTCCCCAAAATTAAAAATTTCCTTGATGAGGACACAAGAAAAATATTCTATACTTCTCACATACAGACACATTTTGATCACTGCTCTACAATCTGGGGCGATTCGTCCAATTCAAGCACCAAGCGACTATACTCAGTCCAGAAACGGGCCATGAGTTTAATTTATAGCAAACATTTAACTGACAATCCTAGCCTGCATAAACGTCTTCAGTTACTACCACTCCGCAAACGCCTGCTTTTCAATAAGGCCAAACTAATTCACAAAATCCTACATCGGAATGCCCCAAATCACCTTTGGCCATTGTTTAAATATAATGCAGTAAACGATTAAATATATTACACATTCCGAAGTCTAGGATTGACTTATACAAAACAAACTTAACGTACTCTGCAGCTCAGCTGTGGAACAATCTTCCACAATAAATCAAAACCATCACCAATCCCTATTCATATAATCGCAAATTATTCGAACACAATCTCAGTATGGATTGCCTTACCCCTTAATAATAGAAATAATAATAATAATAAAACCCTAGTATAACAGCCAGTCCACTTTTGGTAGACCAGTATATTCCACATAGCTAATAACAAGTGCCACACCATTCATTAATATTACTGAGTCGTGTAGTATTGATTTTTGCATTTTCCCCATGCCTTTATAATGCATATCTTTTATATTGTTGCTGTTCTCAGTTAGCATTGAATGATGTGTGAATGAAATAATGTATGAAAGAGATTGAGAGAAGGGCGGAATGTTAGACGGGCCTGTGTGCCCAATTCTTAACCATTTAAAAATAAAGTTTGTTCGTTTGTTCGTTCTTCATATAAACTTCAATAAAGACATATTGTCCGTCTCTTGTCCTTTGCACACTGAAGAATCAGGCGGAGGACAAGAGAGAAGATGCTGGGCAGTTTGGCGTCATGGTATGTGGGAGCATCGGTGTCGGAAATGGTTGGCAACACGTAAGACATATGTGATCACCAACGCCATACAAGGACTATAAAACGATATATATATATATATGACTGAGCTACCGTATAACAGTAGACGGTACTACCTGCTTTCTGTTAGCGCCGAACATTGGGCGGCGCTTACCAAACCCGACACCCGACATTGTGCCAACGGCTTCGGGCGGAAGAGCGCAATGGGGAGGGTACAAGCCTTACCCTGGTGCGAGGAAATGCAAGCTAAAGACAAAATGTCATGGCAGGGCAGACCAGGCCCTAAGCCTTGGTTGGCGGCTGGTCTAGGATCGAAGCTCTGACAGGCGGACAGCTAGAGCATTGCTTTGCTGATCCGGCAGCTTCTGCAGCTTGTCTTGTTCCAGATGTAGGGGTGTTACCTTTCCTCTGTAGTGAACTAGGCAGGCCAAGAGAGGGATCATGCTGCATGGGCAACACATGATCTCTATATTTTAGCCCAGGCTTTGTGCTATGGAGAGGCAATAACTCCATCCCTGACCAATACTGATGATGTGAGAAAAACGGCTGTGATTGATGCCGAACTCAATCGTCTTAACATTGATATTGCTGGCCTGCAGGAGACTCGCCTTGCTGAGGAAGGGTCACTCAGGGAAAACAATTACACCTTTTTTTGGAAGGGAAGAGGGCAGGCAGAAAAAAGGCAACACGGTGTGGGCTTTGCAGTGAAGAATTCGCTACTGGGATTGATTGAAATTCCAGCAGGAGGAAATGAAAGACTATTATCCCTGCGCTTGGCAACCTCTTGTGGGTTTGCCACCATTATTACTGCATATGCACCGACACTTGCTTCCTCTGATGATGTGAAAGATACATTCTATGAGCAGCTAGACTCTGCGATCAAGGCAGTTCCAAAATCTGACTACATTTACATGCTCGGTGATTTCAATGCTCGTGTGGGCAAGGACTCGAGTTCATGGCCAGTGTGCCTTGCAAAATACAACATCGGTAGCATGAATGAAAATGGTCAAAGGCTGCTGGAGCATTGCACCAGTAATGACCTATGTATTATAAACTCCTTTTTTAAAACAAAAGAGATGCATAAGGTCACATGGAAACATCCAAGATCCGGCCATTGTCACCAGCTGGACTTCATCATCACACGGAGACAACATCTGAACCATATATCATTGACTCGAAGTTACCACGGTGCTGACTGTGATACGGATTATTCTTTGGTTGTTGCAAGGGTTAGACTGAGACCTAAGAGAATCTACACAGCTAAACACAAATCTAACCCCAGGATTAATATTATTAACACTCACGATCCTGAAAAGTGCTTTCAGTTTCAACAGCAACTTGAAGATGCTTTCACTGATACACCAGAAAATTGTACAGTAAATGAAAAGTGGGGTCAAATTAAGGAAACTCTTTATAGAACTGCCGTAGGGGTTTACGGCACTGTGGATCATAAGAGGCAGGACTGGTTTGCGGCAAACAGCGAGACTCTGCAGCCCTTGATTGATAAGAAGAAAAAAAGCTCTCTTAAGAAACAAGAAAAGACCAACGCGTAACACTCTGAGTGAGCTAAGGCAAGCTAGGAAGGATGTGCAAAAGGCTGCCAGGCAGTGTGCAAATGATTATTGGATCAAGTTATGTGAGTCCATTCAAATCGCAAGTGATAAGGGAGACATAAGAAGCATGCATGAAGGAATAAAGAAAGCCTGTGGTCCAGTGATCAAAAGAAGTGCACCATTGAAAACCTTGACTGGAGAAATCATCACTGATAAGAAACAGCAGATGGACAGATGGGTAGAGCACTATTTGGAGCTTTACTCAAGTGAGACCAAACTAGCGGATGATGCCCTCAATGCCATAGAGGCTCTACCAACTCTTGACCACCTGGACACTTCCCACCATAACAGAAGTTAAGTGTGCTATAAATGAACTTGCATCTGGCAAGGCTCCAGGTAAGGATGGGATTCCAATAGAGGTTATCAGGGGTGGGCAAGACACACTCACTCTACAGATCCACCAGCTAATAGAGCTATGCTGGCGAGAAGGTCAAGACCCACAGGATTTCAAAGATTCAAGCATCATAACACTGTACAAGAACAAGGGCGATCGGAGCGACTGCAACAACTATAGGGGTATCTCACTTCTGTGTATTGTTGGAAAAGTATTTTGTTCTGCGCAGACTTCAAGTCCTAGGAGATCAAGTCTACCCCGAGTCACAGTGTGGCTTTCGACAGAACCGGTCTACCATTGATATGATATTCTCATTGCGACAAATGCAAGAAAAATGCCGTGAACAGAATCAACCGCTGTTTATTGCCTTCATCAACCTCACAAAGGCATTTGATTTGGTCAGTCGTGAGGGTATGTTCAAGGCACTAAAGAAGATTGGCTGCCCACCAACTCTTCTGTCCATTGTGGAATCGTTCCACACAGGCATGAAGGGTATAATCAAGTTTGATGGTGCAACTTCTGAAGAATTTGAAATCAAGAGTGGAGTTAAGCAAGGTTGTGTACTAGCTCCCACCCTCTTTGGAATATACTTTTCACTTTTACTGAAATATGCCTTTCGTGATCAGGATGGTGGTATATACATTCACTCACGCTCAGATGGCGGCCTCTACAATGCTGAGAGATTGAAGGCCAAGACCAAAATTAGGAGGGTACTGATCAGAGAGTTGCTTTTTGCAGATGATGCTGCAGTTACGACCCACTCTGAGGAAGAATTGCAATGTCTACCATCTGCATTCTCCAATGCTTGTTCTGAATTTGGTTTAACAATTAGCAAAAAGAAGACAGATTATTTCACAAGGTGCACATGGGGTACCATCAATCTTTATTGACGACGCCGAACTAGAGATGGTAGACCATTTTACATATCTAGGATCAGTGGTAAATAGCAAATTATCACTAGATCAGGAAATCAACATCTGGAATGGTAAGGCAGCAACAACAATGAACAGGTTAAGAAAAAGAGTCTGGGAGAACAGGAAGCTTACTGCAAAAACAAAAGTCCTTGTCTATCAAGCCTGTGTCCTTAGTACTCTTCTTTATGGCAGTGAAACCTGGACAACTTACTCACACCAAGAGAAACATTTAAACAGCTTTCATATGCGGTGTCTGCGAAGAATTCTTGGTATTAAGTGGCAAGACAAAATCACAAATACTGAAGTATTGGAAAGATCAGGTTGTGCGACAGTTTATTCCATGCTCAGTCTTCGTAGACTTAGATGGATAGGACATCTTAGGAGGATGGATGATGGTAGAATACCAAAGCTCCCCCGATGTGTCTCCACCTTGCCGTGGTGGGGGAGCTTGAGTGTCCCGTTGACCCCATGTGCTTGCCGATGGGTGAAAACTACATATCGGACAGCGTATGGGATAGGGACCAGACTAAGAGAGACACAACCTGCTGCTCTGCAGAAGACTGAGGATAGCAGTCAAAAGTTTAAATCAGGCGCATGAAGGCAGTTCTTGTTTCGAACAATACTCTAAGGCTCTCTGTCGAGGGTTTAGGCTGAACGCCTCTAAGCCACAGACCCTCGGATCTGAGAGTCGGGCCGATATCTACCGAAAAATTGGAATCGAGATACTGAGCAAGCTACATGCCCAGTTCTGACACTTGTTTGAAGGCTCTCAGCTGAGGGATATGTTGGATTCCCGGATGAGAGGGCCAGGCCGTTTCTCGTTCACTGCTGCACGAAGGTAAGGTGCTGAGCCGGCAGCACATGCAGCCTACCTCGTGAGCGAGTACAAAAAGTCAGTAAAATGCCCCAGTCGAAGGAAATGGTTACGAAAACTGTCTGTATCTAACTCATAGAGAGTGTAGATAAAAGTGGAGAAACGTCTCAATAACGCGAAATGGAACGCACGGCGAGCGAACCTATTGCGTGGTCCAAAGTCAAAAGCAAAAGCTTACCGAGTGGATGTCGCCCGCAGTCTGACCGCCCCTGGAGCTCACTTGAGCGACCAGTGGCAAGCGAGATGCCCAATACATGGAAGTGAGGAACTAAAGCAGCCATGAGCAGGACGTGGCAACTCCTCGGGTGAGCCCAGTTTCGGAGCAATATGTGCCGGCTCTGCAATTATGGAAGCCTCCTTGGATAGCGAGGGACTGCCCATTGTCCGGCCCTGCCTTCCCTTGAGGGCCGACCGCGATGTCGTTGGTCGTTCTATCTTGACCAGCTGAGATGTGGGGTACATCACAACAGTCTAACGTGCCTCGAAATCAGAGGAAGGTTAACCTCATTAAAAAATGCCCGCCGGAAGTCGGAAGTGTCGTCCTACGGGTGGCAAACTAAAAATTGACACTACGCAATTACGTCCGAGTGAAATGTCTCGTCCGAATGTCTCTCGTGCTAGGAACAGCTCTGACTACCTAGTTTCCGAATGCCGCTCTTGTTCGGAACAGCTCTGACTAGGTAGTTTTCCGAATGTCCGCCGTGCCTGGAACAGCTCTGATGGGTACAGGGACAAGCACATGTCCGAAAACTCGCTTAGTGGAAACCAACCGCAGAGCTGACTGGTTTGTGCAGGAACGGCCCAGGGCGAGCGAAATGCCCAATATATTGAAGTGAGGAATTAAAACAGCCATGAGCAGGACGTGTCGATTCCCTCGGTAAACCCAGCACCAGAGCGTTATGTGCCGGCTCTGCAATTATGGAAGCCACCCAGGATGGCGGAAAATGCTATGGACTGTCCCTGCCCTCACTTGAGGGATGACCGTGTAGTCTTCGACTGTTCCAACTTGACCAGCTGAGATGTGGACGGTACCACAAAAGTGAGAGTCTCCCAGGATTGCTAACCTGGTCAAAAATGCACGCTAAAAGTCGGATGTGTTGGCCTGAGGGTTTCGACCCGAGGGTGCCTAACCAGACACACCGCAATCACATCTGAAAAAATCACTCCGGATGAACGCAAAGAAGAAGAAGAAGAATACCAAAGGACATCTTTTTTGGTGAATTACAGATGGGTAAGAGATCTCAGGGTCGGCCTCTACTACGATACAAAGATGTGTGTAAACGGGACATGATTGATACAGGCATTGATAATGCACATTGGGAGCAAGTCGCCGCTGAACGTGTTGCATGGAGGGCAAACATCAGAAATGGAATAAAGACAAAGGAGAAAATTATTGCAGATAAGTCACACACCGAGCGTTTGAGACGTAAGATGGTGCATGATGGTGGAAATGACCACGTGTTCACATGCACCCACTGTGAACGGACATTTACAGCGCAATTTGGCCTTATCAGTCACACTCGCTACCGCCATAGTTAAAAGTTATTATGCCTTTTTAAAGCACAAACTATCGTCTGTCAAGACGGCAAGGTGCCAATGGATATATATATCAAAGATAGCAGACTGCGACAGATGGGTGCATGTGTCACCACCCCTACAATATAATTAAGTAAACGAAGAGACATGATAGTCTCTTTAAAACTACCGTGGCGGCAGTGAAGCATTCGACAGTGTTTGAATATTTCATTTGAAAGAATTCATTACACTACTTCTTTTTAAGTTGTACTTGTTTCTGAATTATGCACTCCGCGTGATACAGCGAAATATGCCAGGCAATAAACTGTGCAATATATTGTTTGTATCTTCATTATAAAAATTTTTAAACAGCTCCACGATAGAACACTGTAAGTGAAAACATACTAACCAATCCTTTAATAGGAATGTTGCTTAACACATGTGACAACCCGGTGACGCACAGAGCCATCGCCCCCGTCAAGAAACCAGGTCAGATAAAAACAGAGGTTGAAATCTGGTGACATTGATTACAGTCTTGAATATTACAGTCTGTGACAATTAAGTTCAAACGCCTCAATTTTCTTCTTTAATGGTTGCGAAATGGACCATGATTCACATCTCTATGTTGTCACAGGACATGTGCTAAATCGCCCTCCCCCCTCTTCCGTCCTCTCCCTCTGTCTCTCTGTCTCTGTCTCTGTCTCTGTCTCTGTCTCTCTGTCTCTCTCTCTCTCTTTCTCTTACACATAAACACACACAGAGCTCGAGTGTTACGGGGACTATCAAGAGACGCAAAGAATAGTAACACTAACAAGCCATGCAACTGGTAAGAGTCGACTAAATAGTGTTGGCGTGGAAATGGCTGCCAAATACCTTAGAAAACTGTAGCTGCAAGCTTTTACCAACAGTGAACAATTCTAAAGATTCATTCATTCAATAGAATGTCCTTTGCAGAACCTAGCTCCCATAACAACCTTCCGGAAAACCTTTCGATGAGACGCAGAGGTGTTTCCAAGGCACCAAGGCCGGGTTATATACTGGCCAAGACCTACTGACGCGTCCTCGTCTGCACACCAATAAGCCAGACATGGGACAACGGATACTCACGCAAACCTCAGGTCCTGTATGACATCACACTGATGTTGGACAACAGGATACTTCATCCGACATACAGGAGCTCAAACCAACGAACACAAGCAAGCAAGCAACCTCTCGATCATCAACAAGATGTCCCGCGTCCGATACACCCATCTGGAGATCATCCGCCACATCCTGCACCCATATTCTCTTTGGCTTTCCTCTTCCTCTCTTCCCAGGCATATACCCCTCCATTATTGTTCTCTCCAAACTTTCGTGATGTTCCAAGTGACCAAAATATTTCAATTTTTTTGTTTTGTTTTATCGTCTTTAATAGCCAACCTTCTTCAATATTCAGCACTTGAAGTATGGATGCATTTGTTCTTTTCTTTACACACGATATTCTTAGAACTCGCCTGTAAAATTTTTTTGTTGTTGGAAAGGTAGAGGGCAGGCAGAAAAAAGGCAACACTGTGTGGGCTTTGCAGTGAAGAATTCGCTACTGGGAATGATTGAAATTCCAGCTGGAGGTAATGAAAGACTATTATCCATGCGATTGGCAACCTCCTGTGGTTTTGCCACAATTATTGCTTCATATGCACCGACACTCGCTTCCTCTGAATATGTGAAGGATTCTTTCTATGAGGAGTTAGACTGTGATCAAGACATTTCCACAATCTGACTACATTTATATGCTCGGTGATGTCAATGCTCGTGTGGGCAAGGACTGGAGTTCATGGCCAGTGTGCCTTGGAAAATACAACTTCGGTCGCATGAATGAAAATGGGCAAAGGTTGCTGGAGCATTGCACCAGAAATGACCTGTGTATTACAAGGAAAAAACAACACGTAATACTCTCAGTGAGCTGAAGCAAGCTAAGAATGATGTATAAAAGGCTGCCAGGCAGTATGCAAATGACAATTGGATCAAGTTATTTGAGTCCATTAAAAATGCAAGTGATAAGGGAAACATCAGAAGCATGTATGAACGGATAAAGAAAGCCTGTGGTCCAACGATCAATAGAAGTGCACCACTGAAAACCTTGACTGGAGAAATCATCACTGATAAGAAATAGCAGATGGATAGATGGGTAGAGCACTATTTAGAGCTTTACTCAAGTGAGACCAAACTAGCGGATGATGCCCTCAACGCCATAGAGGCCCTGCCAACTCTTGATCACCTGGACGCCTGTGCTATAAAGGAATTTGCATCTGGCAAAGCTTCAGGTAAGGATGGAATTCCAATAGAGGTTATCAGGAGTGGGAAAGACAGACTCACTCTACAGATCCACCAGTTAATAGAGCTATGCTGGCGGGAAGGACAAGTCCCACAGGATTTCAAAGATTCAAACATCATAACATTGTACAAGAACAAGGGCGATCGAAGCAACTGTAACAACTATAGGGGTATCCCACTTCTGTGTATTGTTGGGAAAGTATTTGCCAGAATTGTTCTGCGCAGACTACAAGTCCTAGGATTGATTGATTGATTGATTGATTTAGGAATCGACATCACAGCATTCGGGGCATTCCCATAAGTGCTCCGTCCCCACCCTCAGCAGCCAGCGAAGAGTTCCAACACTAATAGTACCAGTAGCAATCTGATTATAAGTCCGTCTCGCCTTTCCTTTGAGCGTTGAGCGTCGGCCAGATCCCTTCGTCACTCCTCGTTGTCTCATTCTTGCCAGACCATGGTAATCCATTTGTTCCTCCGAGGTGTGCACGTGCTCCCACAAGGCCGCAACCACGTCTGCCTTGTCATGTATCAATACTCCACCAAGTTCTGCAGAGCCAGCCAATCTGTCCGCCTGTTCATTTCCCAGCACACCGGCATGCCCCGGAGAAAAGATCCAGGCGATGCTTGTCACCCGTGACCTCCGAAGCGAAGCAAGCCACTCCGCACGAAGTCTGCCCGTCCTCACCCTCGTCAGCATGCTTTCTGAGTCAGTTACAATCACGATGTGTGTGTGTGTGTGTGTGTGTGTGTGTGTGTGTGTGTGTGTGTGTGTCGTATTCTCCATCCAGCGGAGAGCCGCAGTGACTGCCTCCACTTCCATTCTTAAGTTGGATGTTGTAGTATCATATGCCAGACTCTTCTGCCCCAAACATCGACCATTAGCTTTGGCTATGAACCCCCAGCCACTTCTCTCACCTCTTGACACTGAACCATCTGTGTAGATAATCACATCACTCGAGTGAGCATTGTCCTGAATTAGTTGCTGGATTTCCACTTCCGTGGCCCCTGCTGGCCACTCCTGCACTCCCGGCTTAATGTGATTATAACTCTGCACAAGTCTGACTGCTCCGCTGGCACTCTGACCCACTCCTCTCCACGCCTAATGTTCTCCAAGGGGCACACCTGTCTGATCGTATCCTCCGCCTGAGCCATCCATGATTTCCCTCTTATCAGTCGCTGACCCTTAACTGCGTCCAGCGCCTCATGCAGTGGGTGGTCTGTGTCTGCAGCTACTCTGAGGTATGCCTTCGCCTGCATCACCTTGAGCCTACCAGCAACAGTCGGCAGACCAAGGATGTAACGCTTACACACTACTGGGGTGTCTCTAGTGCATCCCAGAATGACCCGCATAGCTTCGTTCTGTATGCGCTCTAACTTCACCTAGCTGACTCTCTGAGACAGTGAGCAGACCTAATCCATATTCAATTACTGAGAGGATCAAGTGCTGGTATAGTGTGAAAAGCATTCTATGCTCTATGTCCATTGCAGCCATAGTTTTAAGTGCATTGAGTCCCTTTTGAGTTCTTGTCACGACCGTCTCCACATGGTCCTTGAAGGATAGGCTCCTGTCAAATGTCCTAGGAAATCAAGTCTACCCTGAATCACAGTGCGGATTCCGACAGAACAGGTCTACCAGTGATATGATATTCTCATTGCGACAAATGCAAGAAACATGCCGGGAACAAAATCAACCACTGTTTATTACCTTCATCGACCTCACAAAGGCATTTGATAGGTTCCAAATGTTGCTGTATGTAGCCGGGGCGCAGTGTTGGGGTGAGCGCCCAACATTGCTTAAATACCCCAATGGCTCGTGAATACATAACCTATGCAGCAAAAGTCCAACTCCTGGCCTTCACGTGGCGGAACTGTTTCTACTAACAGTAGAAGGGGCGACGGCGAGTATCTGGCGCCGGAAAATAACCAGTGTTCTCTAAATGTGTATACACATACGTGCATGTGCAGACACGTGTGTGCGTGTGTACACATCTAAACTCGAGTGAGACCACAGTCTGCTCTAGCAAAGGAAAGGTGCTGAAGACGGAGGCAACCAGCCAGGAGGCGCACCACAGAAATCAGGTTTCCACGCAATTACGCAAAATGGAATATGTCGACTACTGCTAAAAGTTATGGTGCTCGCCCTGCTTTGGACCCCCGGCAGGTGCAGTGCCGGGCCCTATGTCGCGAAAGGGTCCAACCCCTACTACTGGAGGTCCTTCTCAGATGTCCTGTGGAGCCAGGGGACATAAGAATAGAACGGCTGGCCATACTAAACAAAGACTTAAAATAATGCACTGGAATGCGGAGGGAGTCAGCAAAAAAAAAAAAAAAATAAGTAGAAAACATCCTGGACCATGAAAAAGTAAGCATATGTTGCTTGCAAGAAACTCAACTCAACGAAAATATAGCCTTCAAAATCAGAGGCTACCAGTGTTACCGATCTGACCGAAAGGACAGGCGAAAAGGTGGGATACTTATCCTTGTAAAAAAATAACATCACTGCTTCCCAAATCGAAGTCTATATGGAAGGGGATGAGTGTCACCGACCGTTAGGGTGTTTCTATTGAAATAGACAGAAATCCCTATCCAAGAGTTTGCCGACAGTCTCTAGAAATTATGGCTCGTTACAAGAATGTCTAAAGGGATGGTCCCGATAGAAGAGACTGGGATTCACTTGGTAGACAAAGGCAGAAGGTGAAGAACACTCGTGTATGTAGGAAGACCTAACACGAATGTCTAGTTTATCTGTCGGTGATCCTTCGTCAATTGATGGAGCCCCCTGTTTTAAATACTTGCACGCACTCACGCGCACACGCCTTGCGTTCAAAATGATCACGAGGGGAGTACGTTGGTACAAGTATAAAACAATAATACTCTTTAATAGTAAAAGAGATAATGAAAATTGTCGTTCACGTGGTGAACTATGATAGTTACAATTATGTTACAGGTACAAAAATAAAATAGTTTTCTGATGCTTAGACAGATAGCATATCATCCTTCACACCATCCAGACAGTGACACACTCAGAACACATGTAGACACAGAGTCACCTGAGACAATCTGATCTCTGTTAGGAATAGTGCTGGCTTTCGGTTGTATTATGTCTTGGAGTCGACCCTGGCATTCGACAGGTGTACGATGCTCCTCCGGATTCCAGGTTCCGTCTCCACTAGTTGGTGGCTCAAAGTTTCGGTAACCGGACCAGTTAGGTGTCAGCAGTATCAGCAGCGAGGCTCCTTAAATCAAACAAACAGTTGCAGACTCCTTAGTGTCTTGACAATAACAATGTGTCTGAGTGTTGGTGTTGTGTGTCTGTTGTGTATGTGTCAGATGCAGAACAGGAATAAAACAATTCCTCTCTGCTATTCTGTATCAAAAGCAAAGGCCAATAGTTCTTATCAGCTTGGCTATACCTTGTATGACATGATGATACAAGGTGAAAAAGGGTCCAGAAGTGGACACATTCTAAGACCACATGGTCCATTGGAATAGAACATGTAGACAAATCTTTGTTTGAAAAAAGCATTACAAAATGTACATGGTTGTAAAACTTGAAGTGACTCATATGCAATAATTACTGGTGTATTCCTTAACACCATGGTGAGGAAGTCCTGGGCAGCCAGGATGTTTCCCTAGATAGCTAAGGAAGGGCCAACAATAATTCAACCTAATCCCACATCAGTCATTAGGCATAAAGCAATCAAGTGTCGCCATGAAGTCGTGAGGTATACCCCACAGAATATACGAGCTAAAAGATAAGAAGAAGGCCAGCAGGCAAGCAAGGGGCTGAGATATTCCAGGCATTGGGCTTTAGGATGTCTCAGTTATCCCTTGTTGAGTTATTTACTCCCCAAATTCTGATTCCTCACCACATGGTATTTGCTTTGAACTTATGACCGTCAGTGTCGTGTAGTTCGGCATGGCGGTGAATTAGGGGTAAGCAAATTTATGTTTGAATATAAATCGCCTAGTAATATTGCTGGCATGTGAGAATCATGTTCCACATGTCTCTTCTACTTCTGCCCACATGGCAAAATCATGTTATCATATTTTCAACAAAATATACACGCAAATACCTTCACAAAATGCATATGAAAATAATCAGTAAGGTTTATACATTATATCTATATATTTTTATCTATAAATATATCTAGGCCTCACATGTTTTCTCTCAATGTCTTCCATTTCAAATACCACGTTTCATAAATATACATGGTCGGGAAAGTTTGTGTTTTCCCACTATCAGAATATAAATGTGTACACACTCCTTACTATAATCATAATTATTATGTTACTACACTCACCCCCAGTCTTAGTGCAGCACTTAAGATAGGTTTTGGTATAATCTACCAAGGATGCAATTGGATATGGCAGCTCACTTCATATAAGGTCTGCTTAGCACAGCAGCTATGGTCGTTGTGAACCGGACGGAAGTTGTTAGTCACAATTTCCGGTGCAGCCGTACTAATAGCATATCGCCGTATTCCCGTTGCTAGGGAGTGACGGACCTATGTCCCCAGTCCGTAGACTTGATATTAATAAGGGTTGAAGACAGGGGATTTCCCTTGTGACATCATTTGATGACGACGTGGAAATGTGCTGTCCCCAATAGTACAGTGTGTAGTTTTAGTGCAGCAAATGTCTGCGTCGCCAATATGACGTCATTATTAGTAATTTAGCTGCCTACTGAATCCAGAATGTAAATAGTAATTCCTCTAACGCAGTAGTGGTGGTGTTTGCATAGTGATCTAGACTCATCCCGTCACATATGCCGTCCCTAGAGAAAAGTACGGCTCAGCGAACTTTTAGGGTGGATGAGCCTAGATCGACTATGCATTCTCACCAGATTATATCTGAACCAATTGTTCCCCTCTAGAGAAGGATCTATTAGACTTCTTTCGACTCCGGGGCTGGCTTGGTACTTTGGTATGACCTGGCGTTTCTCCAGATAAGTTTAGTGAGGATCCAGTCAGAGGTGGGTATGGAAAGCTAAGAGGTTCTTCCCTCCTCCCTACTTTCTGAACAACATTTAGAGCTACCAGATGTACTGGTCGTTCTTTTGCTCTGTCATAATATTTGCGGAGCAATTTAATGTGGTAGATTTTCATCTTACCTTTCATGAAGATTTTATATTTGGTGTTGGACACTTTCTCCATTATGGGGAATGGTCCTTGCCACTCAGTCTCCTTATTAGTCCCACTAGATCTTAAGAGTAACACTTTGTCCCCTACCGCTAGCGAACGTTGTGAGGAAAAAAATTTCCCTCTCTGGAGAGTCTTCCTAGCACTAGGAAGTTGGGTACAGCCAGGTGTTAGAGTTGGGACATGGGTCAGTGCACTCCCTACTATCGTGGGAGTGGATGGTTCCCCTAAATAGACATATTTACTTCCCAGTATCATGTCATAGATAGGATCAGTCATCACTGCTGCCGATATAGTTCCCTTTACAAATCTAGAGTTAACTAACACTTGGGCTATTGGTAAAGTTAGGGTAGGCGAACTTCTTGTCGCACCCATAACTTCAACCCTGTTTTGCGTCAACTGACCAGGTTTTACTAAGTGCGATGCTATTATGGCATCATACGTTAAACCCGTATCATGCAGACACTCGACCAACTGTCCATTGACATTGATCTTCTCTACCACTCGATGTCCTCTCATTTCGGGAGGCGGTGGTAGTGTAGTGGTTTTCTTCCCTATCGAGAAGCAAGCCGCAATCTGGGGTTTTGCTCTGCGCTTGCAGTCTGCCGTACTGTGGGAATTATTATGACAATTCGTGCAGTATGGTTTTCTAGCCCCAGATGTGGTTTGTTTTTTGTTATGCTGCTGCTGAGGTTGCCTCTGGTCTGCTGGTATATTGCTAAGGGTTTGTCCCTGATTGTTTGGAGGTGGGTTCTGTTGAGGTTGGGGAGGTTGTGTTGGGACCGAGTCCCCATGGGCAGTCAAATATCTTTCAGCCAAGACTATCATTTCCCCCAGTGTTTGTGCCCCTTGTTCAATGATGAAAGTTTCCATCGGCTTCGACATACAGTTCCTCAGCTGCTCACACAAAACCATCTCCCGCAAGCCCGCATAGGAGTGTTCATACTCTCCCAATGTCTCCCATTTACAGAGATAACTCTGCAGACGAGCGGACAATTGTGAGAATGACTCACCCCTCAGACGTCTTGCGGTTCGGAATTTCCGCTGATAAGCAGCTGAGGTTAACTCATATCTCTTCAATAAAGCCGATTTCAAACTTTCATAAGAGTGTTCATGGCCTGGAGGTAGTCCCTGAAAGACTACATACGCTTGTCCCCTCAGTGCCTGAGAAAGCTTCAAGTTCCAGTGTTCCCTAGCCAACCCAAATGACTCAGCTAATTTCTCGAATTTCTGAAGGTAACTATCCAATTGTTCCTGATTTTCCTCGAACGGCATCAAAGGAAAACTCATAGGACCCACATGAGAAGTCGAATGTAGCTGGGTTTCAATGCTGGGTGCCGGAGAGCTGGCGTTAGAACAGGTTGCTGATAGAGCTTGGTTTTCTAGCTCTTTCATCCTAAACTCATGCTGTCGGATTTTTTCGTTTTCCTGTAACTGCCTAAGTTCTTTCTCAGCCTCGGCCTCGATTTTCTTAAGCTCTGTCTCTGCTTCCAGTTTCTTAAGCTCGAGTTCATGCCTACGTATTTTATCTTCCCTGTCTTCTTTCCTTAACTCCCTCTCCATATCATGGACATATTTGGCTGCTTCGGGCTCCGATAACCCCATAGCTACCGCTGCTGCGTGCAAATCTGCTGATGAACTCATGACTGAGTTTTGACTGAGAGGGTGAGTGATCAGTGGACTACAATTTCTATATCAATATTATACTACTTCCCAATTCAAGTTATACTAATACAATTGCAATAATTTACAAATCTTATTAGTACATACACAAAAATGGTTAGTACAAACAATGATACAAACACACTTTCACTCTCTCAATCGAATGGAAACAACTAATTACAGAGTTTCCTAAACTACTCTACCCTTTACTGAGATGAGAAAAAAAAATTTTTGTACCAAGTAACACAATTTATTAGAAATATTTCTAATTAGCTGGGTAGATCCCGGACCGAGACCACAGTTGTCACCGACCGTTAGGGTGTTTCTATTGAAATAGACAGAAATCCCTATCCAAGAGTTTGCCGACAGTCTCTAGAAATTATGGCTCGTTACAAGAATGTCTAAAGGGATGGTCCCGATAGAAGAGACTGGGATTCACTTGGTAGACAAAGGCAGAAGGTGAAGAACACTCGTGTATGTAGGAAGCCCTAACACGAATGCCTAGTTTATCTGTCGGTGATCCTTCGTCAATTGATGGAGCCCCCTGTTTTAAATACTTTCACGCACTCACGCGCACACCTTGCGTTCAAAATGATCACGAGTGGAGTACGTTGGTGAAAGTATAAAACAATAATACTCTTTAATAAGTAAAAGAGATAAATGAAAATTGTCGGTTCAACTGGTGAACTATGATAGTTACAATTATGTTACAGGTACAAAAATAAAATAGTTTTCTGATGCTTAGACAGATAGCATGTCATCATTCACACCATCCAGACAGTGACACACTCAGAACACATGTAGACACAGAGTCACCTGAGACAATCTGATCTCTGTTAGGAATAGTGCTGGCTTTCGGTTGTATTATGTCTTGGAGTCGACCCTGGCATTCGACAGGTGTACGATGCTCCTCCGGATTCCAGGTTCCGTCTCCACTAGTTGGTGGCTCAAAGTTTCGGTAACCGGACCAGTTAGGTGTCAGCAGTATCAGCAGCGAGGCTCCTTAAATCAAACAAACAGTTGCAGACTCCTTAGTGTCTTGACAATAACAATGTGTCTGAGTGTTGGTGTTGTGTGTCTGTTGTGTATGTGTCAGATGCAGAACAGGAATAAAACAATTCCTCTCTGCTATTCTGTATCAAAAGCAAAGGCCAATAGTTCTTATCAGCTTGGCTATACCTTGTATGACATGATGATACAAGGTGAAAAAGGGTCCAGAAGTGGACACATTCTAAGACCACATGGTCCATTGGAATAGAACATGTAGACAAATCTTTGTTTGAAAAAAGCATTACAAAATGTACATGGTTGTAAAACTTGAAGTGACTCATATGCAATAATTACTGGTGTATTCCTTAACACCATGGTGAGGAAGTCCTGGGCAGCCAGGATGTTTCCCTAGATAGCTAAGGAAGGGCCAACAATAATTCAACCTAATCCCACATCAGTCATTAGGCATAAAGCAATCAAGTGTCGCCATGAAGTCGTGAGGTATACCCCACAGAATATACGAGCTAAAAGATAAGAAGAAGGCCAGCAGGCAAGCAAGGGGCTGAGATATTCCAGGCATTGGGCTTTAGGATGTCTCAGTTATCCCTTGTTGAGTTATTTACTCCCCAAATTCTGATTCCTCACCACATGGTATTTGCTTTGAACTTATGACCGTCAGTGTCGTGTAGTTCGGCATGGCGGTGAATTAGGGGTAAGCAAATTTATGTTTGAATATAAATCGCCTAGTAATATTGCTGGCATGTGAGAATCATGTTCCACATGTCTCTTCTACTTCTGCCCACATGGCAAAATCATGTTATCATATTTTCAACAAAATATACACGCAAATACATTCACAAAATGCATATGAAAATAATCAGTAAGGTTTATACATTATATCTATATATTTTTATCTATAAATATATCTAGGCCTCACATGTTTTCTCTCAATGTCTTCCATTTCAAATACCACGTTTCATAAATATACATGGTCGGGAAAGTTTGTGTTTTCCCACTATCAGAATATAAATGTGTACACACTCCTTACTATAATCATAATTATTATGTTACTACACTCACCCCCAGTCTTAGTGCAGCACTTAAGATAGGTTTTGGTATAATCTACCAAGGATGCAATTGGATATGGCAGCTCACTTCATATAAGGTCTGCTTAGCACAGCAGCTATGGTCGTTGTGAACCGGACGGAAGTTGTTAGTCACAATTTCCGGTGCAGCCGTACTAATAGCATATCGCCGTATTCCCGTTGCTAGGGAGTGACGGACCTATGTCCCCAGTCCGTAGACTTGATATTAATAAGGGTTGAAGACAGGGGATTTCCCTTGTGACATCATTTGATGACGACGTGGAAATGTGCTGTCCCCAATAGTACAGTGTGTAGTTTTAGTGCAGCAAATGTCTGCGTCGCCAATATGACGTCATTATTAGTAATTTAGCTGCCTACTGAATCCAGAATGTAAATAGTAATTCCTCTAACGCAGTAGTGGTGGTGTTTGCATAGTGATCTAGACTCATCCCGTCACAATGAGTATCAGACACTTAACCTTAAAACAGGCTATACAGACCTACATCTGATCAATTACTACTGTCCAAGTGACCACCCACAGGCACGGGACACACTACCATTAACAGAAAAAATGATTGTGTGTGGCGATTTCAACAGCCACTCGCAGAGTTGGGGCTATGATCACATGGACCAGAGAGGAGAGAGAGTGGAAGACTGGCAGGATGAGAATAGATTCATCTTGGTTAACAAGCCGTCCGACCCACATACTTTCTACTCGAGATCATGGCACTCTATAACTACACCTGACCTGGCTTTTCATTCACCAGACCTGGAGTGGAACATTACACGAATTGTTGGGAAACAACTTGGTAGCAGCGACCATCGGCATGTCTTTCTAACTGTAGAAAATGAGCTTGTAAGTGAAAGCAGCACCCTCTCGAGGTGGAACTACAAGAAAGCAGACTGGGCAATGTACAGGAATCGCACTAGCTTACTGGTTAGAAACCTGAACACTGAGAAAGACATAAATAAAGTAGTTGAAGAGTTTGGGAAATGCATACTACAGGCAGCACGAGAAACAGTACCAAGAGGATCCCGTAAACAATATAAACCCTACTGGAGTAATGAACTGGAACAGTTGCATAATGATGTGAAAGTATGTAGAAAGCAAGCAGAGGCCACACCCAGCCAAGAGCACCACAATAAATTCCAGCATGCAAAAGCCAAATTTCAAAGGGCCAAGCTGCAGGCTAGACGGAAAAGCTGGCAGGAAAAAACAGAGTCTCTGAACTTTGAAAGAGACACAAGGAAATTGTGGAAGCTAATAAAACAACTTAACGATGAGGGCACACTGAGAAACTCAAAAATTGCACTACATAAAGATGGAAACATCTTAACAAGAAAGCAAGCAGCTGACCATTTTGCGGACTCATTCGCACAAGATAACAATATCAAAATTAGTCCAGAGAAACAACAAGAGATTAGAGAGAAACTGCAACATACAGGACAGAAGGAAATAGTACATGAGGTTCTGGAGGCACCCATCACAATCAGCGAACTGGAGCTAGCCATATCAAAACTGAAAATGAGAAAGTCACCAGGAGCTGATGGTATCTCCAATGAAATGATCAGGAACATAGGAACAGAGGCCAAAGCAAAGCTGTTGCAGATCTTCAATAACAGTTGGACCTTAGGCAGTGTTCCACAAGCCTGGAGAGAAGCAATCATGATACACCTCCTAAAATCAGGGAAAGATAGTTCCATTGCCTCTAGCTACAGACCAATTAGCCTCACCAGCTGTCTCTACAAAACACTGGAGCGCATCATCAATCACAGACTGCAGTGGTACATTGAAAGTAAAAACATCCTTGTGCCACATCAGGCTGGCTTTAGGCAGTGCTACTCTACGGAAGATCAGACAACCTACCTCTCTCAAGAAATTAAGGATGCATTCCAAGAGAAGAAGCTGGTGCTTGCGGCATGGATAGATTTGAAGAAAGCCTTTGACAAAGTCTGGAAAGAAGGTCTCATGAATAAACTGAGAAACTGCAAAGTCAATGGAAGGATGTACAAATGGGTGAAAGCATACTTGCACAACAGAAGAGCCCGAATACAGATAGACGTACTAAAGAGCAAGAAAGTACTACTGCGTCACGGTGTTCCCCAGGGCGGAGTCTTGTCCCCCACACTTTTTCTAATCTTCATCAATGATCTCGTTGCTAATCTACCGCATGGAATTAAAGCGGCAATGTACGCCGATGACCTGGTTCTATGGAGCACAAATCAACATGCATCAGTGGCCACCAGATTACTACAAAGAGCTGTAGATACATTTGTTGCATGGGCAAATAGATGGTGTGTCAGCATAAACACTGACAAGTGCAGCACCACCTGTTTACTCTCTCTCCAAAACAAAAGGCAGGGACCATCCAGATAAATGGAACACCCCTAAGAGAAGATAAAGAACCAACATACCTTGGAGTAACATTTGATGGCAGGCTGACATGGAGAAAGCACATCAACACAGCAGTAGCAAAAGCCAGAAGGAAAATAGCCATCCTGAGAAAGCTAAGTGGAACCACATGGGGAGCCAGTGGGAAAATACTTAGCAAAGATTATCAACAGAGCATACGATCACACCTGGAATACGGGTCAACTGCGTGGTGTTCGGCATCAAAAACCACATTACAAAAGCTGGACAAAGTGCAAAATCAAGCACTTAGAGTCACCACAGGAGGGATGAGATCAACCCCTATAGTGGAAATGGAGAAGATGGGGAGAACACAAGCACTGAGTGAGCGCAGAGATACGAAGACGCTAATACAAGCAGAAAAGTTCCTCAGTTTGCCAGGCCACCCTATGAAGAACAGATTTGAAAACCTAGCTATGGGGCGGTTGAAAAGAAGTAGTTTTATCCACCAGGTCAAACGACTCTGCAGAGAAACCACCGATCTGCCCACAGTTGGTATCCCCCTAACAACTATTCCAGAGCGAACTCCATGGAAAGATGAGCATAGACTATCATTACAAATCCAGACAAAAGTTAGAGGAATATTTGACAAGGAAGAACAGAACAGTGTGCAGCGCAGAACAGCCACTCTCAGCTTCCTTGATGAAGAATACCCACAGGACCTCTGGATCCGAGTCTACACAGATGGGTCAGCACAAAATGCTGTTCGAAATGGAGGAGCGGGAGTGTACATAGAATACCCAAATAATACTAGGGACACAGCTAGAGTACCGACAGGAAAGTACTGCCATAGCTACGATGCTGAAATTGAGGCAATCAAGATAGCAACAGAGAAATTACTAAATACCAGCAATGGTACACAACCTGTGGTGCTATTGACAGATGCAAAATCAGTACTCGAGGCGCTCCTGTCTGGGAAATTGCCAGTACTAAGGACACTACTTTCTGAACTTAGCAGTCAGCATAAGGTCACCATACAGTGGATACCATCCCACTGTGGAGTACCCGGAAACGACAGAGCTGATCAATTGGCTAAGGAAGGAGCCAAAGAAGAACAGCCTGATGTGCCCGTTACATACCAACAAAAGAAAAGAATGATCAAATCAGTCAGAAAGCCACCAAAACCTGCTCAAGATGACTACCACGTTATGGATAGACCAGAACAAGTCATTATTCTGCGTCTCAGGACAGGGCACAATAGATTATGCAACCACATGTATACAAAATTCAAGATTGGTGAAACAGCCATGTGCACATGTGGATTGGCGTTGCAGACAGCAGAGCACATACTCCAAGACTGCCCAAAATATAACATATCTAGGCAAACCTTCTGGCCTAGAGAGACGACAGTGGAAGATAAACTCTATGGACCGCTGTGTGAACTGAAAAAAAGCAAACAGTTCAATTCATACAAGAGACAGCTTTGCAGTTATAGACATATTTCAAGCGAACGAAAGAAGAAGAGGAAGGCATTTGATTTGGTCAGTCGTGAGGGTCTGTTCAAGGCTCTAAAGAAGATTGGCTGCCCATCAACTCTTCTGTCCATTGTGGAATCGTTCCACACAGGCATGAAGGGTTTAATCAAGTTTGATGGTGCAACTTCAGAAGAGTTTGAAATCAAGATGGAGTTAAGCACGGTTGTGTACTATCCCCCACCCTCTTTGGAATATAATTTTCACTTCTACTGAAATATGCCTTTCGTGATCAAGATGTGGTATATACATTCACTCACGCTCAGATGGCGGCCTCTATAATGCCCAGAGATTGAAGGCCAAGACCAAAATTAGGAGGGTACTAATCAGAGAGTTACTTTTTGCGGATGATGCTTGTCACGGGATACTGTGAGTTTAGTGATTCCCTGATAAACTGGAATATAAAATTAATTGCAATATATTAGAATGGAAAATTATGGACCGTGAGTCAGAATAACAATCGAGCCTTCAGTCTTGAGCGAGGACAAAGTGTGGGTTATTGACCGAATGATAAAGAAGGAAAATACAGTGGTGATAAGGGGTCATTGACTGACGATCTTATCGGACAAGAAACGGAGACGCGGAGACATCGGGTTGTGGAACACACGAAGACGGTGATCAAAGAGTTAGAACTCTTTGATGTACGACGAGTGGTGAACGCGGGAACCAGCGGAGGAACGGGACGGAGCGGGCAACTAACGAATATGTGACTTCACAGACTTTTGATGTGGAGAATTACGGCAAATTTGATCGTGGATCAAAAACGGAGAATTGGACACTGAATATAAATAGTGTAAACTTGTTTTTGTAGTTAGTGTGTGCTCCCAAACTGGGCGGAGAGTATCTATGTGTTCGTAATTCGAAAAGAGATATACGTCCCTTATTGTTTAAAGGCGATGGGATATTAGCGCATCTGCGTTTGTGTATTTTAATTCATGGACTAACATAGATTATATAAGGTAATCTAGCCTTAGCGTAATAGTCTAGCATAGGGAAATAGGTGTTTGTGCTTGGCTTTTACCATTTCTTTCTGTTAGTTAATCGTTTAGACTTTAGTGAACTCGTCTGTCTTATGTCAGAGTATCTTTCGGAAGTCTGATTACGGCTGGAGAAAGGCTCTCACATAAGAATTAGTATGAAGCAGACTCATATCACCTGATTAAATATATCTCCCACAGGTTTCACGTATACTCCTGACCTAATCAGAGAAGATTAAAGAAATTAACGGCCCTTGTGCTGTGAAAGTATTTCACTAGAGCATCTTCAACATAGCCATTCACTAATCGTGGGCTGACATAACGAATTGCAAATAACAGGGTTTTGAAAACCATTGAAAGGACTTTCATTATATACAGGCAGAGCGAAATAGGCTAAATATATTCGAATTGGGTACTCACCAAAAAGAAACATTGAAGAACTCAAGAACAGTTTACATGTATTCAAAAACTGTTAACTAACTGTAGACTGTGGTGATGTGTTTTCACGGATGGATTATATTAACGTAAAAAAGGAAAACTCTGTCTACTTAAAAGACTTACGGGATCACATTATTTTACGGTGATCCAGCTGTGAACAGTTTTCAATAAAGGATTACCTCCAGACTCAAGTGGAACGGAGCATCCAGGGTGAGAGCTGTCCATATATTTGTGTGATGTCTTGTGGCTTGGCCGTATGACGATGAGAGATCCGATACGGAGCATAGACATTCAGAGGCCTATCTTGCACTCACAGTAGAAGACACTACAAACTACATATACGCATTCAATACATACAACTGACAATTTTTCAACAATAACTATTTTATTAATTGTTGGAGGAAACTGTTGTCAGGGTATGTTATGAAGGAATAAGAGAGAGAGAGAGAGAGAGAGAGAGAGAGAGAGAGAGAGAGAGAGAGAGAGAGAGAGAGAGAGAGAGAGAGAGAGAGAGAGAGAGTGAATAGAAGACAGAACGGAGGAGTGTAGACAAAAGTCTGTCAATAATTCCCAAGTATTAGGATCTTAAAGGTGTGCTTGTTGAGTCCACGTTCCTCCCGGGACGACAAGCGACAGTGCTGCAGTTACGACCCACTCTGAGGAAGAATTACAACATCTACTATCTGCGTTCTCCAATGCTTGTTCTTAATTTTGTTTAACAATTAGCAAAAAGAAGACGCAGTTTATGTCACAAGGTGCACATGGGGTACCATCAGTCTTTATTAACGACGCCGAACTGGAGATAGTAGATCATTTTACATATCTAGGATCAGATGTAAATAGCAAATTATCCCTAGATCAGGAAATCAACATCAGGATTGGCAAAGCAGCAACAAAAATGAACATGTTAGCAAATAGAGTCTGGGAGAACATCAGGATTGGCAAAGCAGCAACAAAAATGAACATGTTAGCAAATAGAGTCTGGGAGAACTGCCAAATCAAAAGCCCTTGTCTACAAAGCCTGTGTCCTTAGTACTCTTCTTTATGACAGTGAAACCTGATCAACTTAAACAGCTTTCAAATACGAAGAATACTTGGTATTAAGTGGCAAGACAAAATCACAAATATTGAAGTATTGAACAGATCAGGTTGTTTGACGGTGTGTTCCATGCTCAGTCTTCGTAGACTTAGATGGATAGGACATGTTAGGTGGATGGATCATGGTAGAATACCAAAGGACATCTTTTTGGTGAATTACAGGTGGGTAGGAGATCTCAGGGTTGGCCTCTAACTACGATACAAAGATGTGTGTAAGCGGGACGTGATTGATACAGGCATTGATAATGCACATTGGGAGCAAGCCGCAACTGAACGTGTTGCGTGGAGGGCAACTATCAGAAATAAAATAATGACAAAGGAGAAAATGATTGCAGATAAAGCACACATAGAGGGTGAGAGACGTAAGATGGTGCCTGATGGTGGAAATGACCATGTTTTCACATGCTTCCACTGTGGACGAACATTACAGCGCGAATTGGCCTTATCAGTCACGTTCGCCACCGCCATGGGTTGTAGTTATTTAAGCCTTTTTGAAGCACAATGTGCCAAACTATTGTCTGTCAAGACGGAAAGGTGCCAATGGTATCTCATCACATCCAGGTGATTTACCATTCTTCAGGTTCTTTATTGGTCCATTCAATTTCATCTAATGAGGGTTCAGGTTCTGTCTCTGCTGTCATTGGCTCATGTATCTCATTCATATCCTCACTGACACTCATATCATACATTCCACTGCAGTACTCCTGCCATCTTTCTAGAATTTGTCTAGATTCTGTTAAGGTATTTCCCATCTTGTCACAGATAACAGTCAATTGAGGTTGAACATTTCTTGTAAATAACTTCATTTCTTTAAACATTTCGTAATCTCTTCCAGTCTTGTGATAATGCTCTATTCTGGTACAGCAATCTTGTATATATTGATAAATATTGTAGAAGAAGCATGACGTGATGCGGAGAAGAATGCTAAAAGGAGTCTAGATTGCCTATATGCCTCCTTATTACCAAAGACAATCTTCAGGACTGCCGCCTGCAATGTTAGAACTATGTATGCACTTGAACAGACAGCATATGTGGTTTAAAAAAAATGAAATATTATGTTACTAGCATTTTGGAAATATTATAAGATTAGCGTTTGGGAAATATGCGAAACAAGATGGAATGGAGTTGTCAAAAGGCTTATAAACACAGATGAAACGGTGCTGTTCTCATTCTCAGGCCGTACTAAGGAAAATGCCTTTACAGTGAATTAGTATCCCACATGTTATTTAAAGAGGCAGAGAAAGCACTAACAGAATGGAAAGCAGTGAGATGTAGAACAATATCAGCAACATTTAGAACCACAAAAAGTAAAGAAAGTAAACATGAATGCGATCCGGTGTTAAGCATTAAATATGATATAGAAACGGATGAATCGCTTAAGGAGGAACGTTATGTGAATGTTCAAAAGTACTGTAAATAATCAAATAAATTGTAATATCATTTTTTAAATGTGCCACCTGAATGCGAAGATAGGGTCGGATAACAAGGGTTCTGAAGAGATCCTGGGGAAACAAGGACTTGGTGGTAATCAACGAAAATGGAGAACTAATCACCAGTTCTTACGTAGAAAATCAATATGTCATATGAGGAAGTGTTTTCCTTATAAAAGAATACATAAAGTAAAGTGGATATCACCAGACCACAATGCAAAAAATAGTTTCTTTCCAAGCCACTGTTACTATAAAAATGGTCCAGGATATTCTAAGAACTTGTCTATCATATTTACGTTAAATAACACCAATTTATGGTCACAATCTCTAGTAAGTGCCAGGTCCTGCAACAGTTAGAAGACGAGTGGGTGCGAGAAACTGCTGGCAGCAGTTAAAACTATTTGGAACAAAGTATGAATTAAAACTATTTGGAACAAAGTATGTATACAAGACCCTGAAAACATGAAAAGAAAACAAAGCATGGATTTTTAATCTGATTAAGTGTCATGGCATCATTAATCGTTTGAAGCGACTTCCTGTATCAATCATGGGCTTATATACAGCATCTTCTCTCTGCGACCCCCTGTAATTTGTTATATAATACAAGATGTCTGCTACCATATTAACAACTTTTAAATCATAACTGTGACACATCCCTACTTGGACCCTCAAGGGAAGCAACGAAGACTATCACACTATAACCTACCATATATGTCGTAAGAGGCGACGAAGGAAGGTTGAACTTGGGGCTGGCTCCTGCATCCCGTAGAATAACTTTAGCCACAAAATACAAACAACTATGTACAGTGGTTGAGGAGCTATGCCCCATTAGAGATATAAAGCAAAAGAAGATTAAACAATGGCAAAATCAGAACTACTAAAGTCAAAACCCATGAAAAATACGCAATAAAGAAATGAGAAAGTGGGTAGGAGCGGATACAAACAATGTAGGGATTGCATAACAGAAGTGGCAGAAGCATGAGCAGCGAAAAGAAAACCCCAGAGATCTTTAGAAAACCACAAGCACAAGTATAATCAATCAAGTGGAGGTCAGCATGATTGAATTTCTCTTAAACTTCCGGTGTGCTGATGCCGAGGTAGCAGGTTAAACCCCTACATCTTTTCGACTAAAATGGTGACTTCTCGGCCTTGACTTGGGTACGCAAATAACAAGAACCTCTAAAGTCGGAGTGGGTTAGCTTGATAGCAAGGGACTCTGATAATAGGGAAAGCTTATCCACGCGCAAAAAAATAATCACTCCAGTGCATTAGAAGTAGTGTCATGATCCAGGTTAAGTCTTCTTGGGACGCTTACTGCATACAGGTCAGAGCTTCACGTCGAGCTAGTAGAGAGTTGCGCCTTGCACGAGGAGAGCAGGGCGAGTCGCTGAGCAGGGGACGACGTCTCCTGGAAGCCTTGTTCACGTCCGGATAGAGTTCGGAGTCGGCCTGAAGATGGCGAATGGCAGCATCTCATCTTGCCACCACGTTGCGTATATGCCGAGTTTGTGAAACAGAGTTTAACTGCTGACGTCGTCTGAGAGATTTGTCAACAGAGTTTGAGTGCAAGCATTATCTGTTTGAAGCTTTTAGTACAGTGTTTATTGACATTGATGAGATGATATCGTGAATTGTTTTATAGAGGCGATAATACGCTGTTTCGAAACCACTCTGCTGTTGTGTCATGAAGAGTCTTTATTGTAGTGGTGTTCATCGTCACTGTTGCGAAATTCCCTGTATATCTGTCCTTTCGGCATTTTTAATGACCGAGAATCTACAGGCTCAGTTGAGCAACAGGAGATCCCAGGTCAGAAAACCTAATAAAAAGTTGGCTTCGGTGGGGAAAAACTTGTTCCTTATGGATTGTGTGAAGTTCAGAACATCCTGTTCATATGGTCTCTGAATTTACTCCATATGACGTCATGTAATCTCGTGTCAAATGCTAGCGAGGAAATCCCCGGGCCGAGAATACACAAGAACGTCAGGGTAGGCAACGCACTAATACTGCTGACGTCACGGGTTTGTGAGCTGCCGTGGAAAGCCCAAGAAAGGAATTGGGCCAGCCTTATTGTTTCTGAAAAAAACTGCTATAGCTATAGTTTAAAGCTTGGCATTCAATGAGGACATAGACCCGTGGTGGGTACTCCTCCAGACCGTATTCAAAGTGATCAAAGGCACACGAACGGATCTGAGGGCTGTGGGTATGGCAGTTTTATCTTTGAAGGGTCAGCTTTCTTATGTGGTGCAAGAGGAATGGGAGCGATGAAACGAGGGATGTCGTGGACGCCAGTTGATACTGACCAGGGTGTTTACTCTTGCTTATCCGCTCGGAAGTGAAATACCGCTGTACGGCGAGACAACAGTTTGGTTTTTCACACACACCTAATCATCACCGAACTACCACCCTACGAAAACACCGGGAAAATCAAGTAAGGCGTATTGTGTCCGTATATTGGCAGTCCTGGCATTCAACGAACTGTTGCTTAATGGCACCACCATTACTATTAGCAATTTTGGTCAATATTTAAAAATTGGGTTTTTACTTATGAAATCATACCAGTTAGATAGAGCTTGACGAGACGAATCCAACGGTATCTCAACGAAGACTATATGTTGATTCTAAGCGGAGTTATGAATTATATGGTGACGTAATTTAATACCAGGAAGTACAATGATGAATTAACTGATAAGTCAGGATTTATCGCGGCCCTAAGATTGGAAACTGAGAAATTCTGCCTTCTATTACCGTGGCTTGTTTATTTGTAAACAGACAACGTTGTGCCATATATCATTGCGTCCGGGGCGGCGAGGCCTAACTTGACGTATTATTTATTTTTTTAATAGGATGTGCCATGACCTAATTAACAATTTAAAATGGCCGCCAACTGTTTATTATTTGCCTTCTATTACCGTGGCTTGTTTATTTTTAAACGGACAACGTTGTGCCATATATCATTGCGTCCGGGGCGGCGAGGCCTAACTTGACGTATTATTTATTTTTTTAATAGGATGTGCCGTGACATAATTAACAATTTAAAATGGCCGCCAACTGTTTATTATTTGCCTTCTATTACCGTGGCTTGTTTATTTTTAAACGGACAACGTTGTGCCATATATCATTGCGTCCGGGGCGGCGAGGCCTAACTTGACGTATTATTTATTTTTTTATAGGATGTGCCGTGATCTAATTAACAATGTAGCCACTGCAGGGTCTTCTCCGTGATTATTTATTGTATTTTGTGTAGGTATTTGTTTGCTGATGAAACTAGTTAAGACATCCTGTGTTTTTCGTTATTCTTTTATGTAAGCTTCATTACTCTGTGTAATTTTATATTTTTTATATTTTCAGATTTGTCGCAGTACAAAAAGAAAAAAAAAGAGACAAGTGAAATATTTCATCCAGCTAACCTTCCGAGGAGATGAATAGGTCCAAGTGGGCTGCCCATGGCCACTCGCTCAATTTGGCGATATGACTTGTTTAGACAGTTGAATTGAATGTCGGCGGTACATAATTTTAATAGCTACACATTCCGAATTGGGTGGACAAGATACTACACACAGAAGATGGTAGCCTAGGCAGGCCGACACACCGGAACAGTCCGGCTTCATTGGTCGGGAGACATGTGTATATTTTAGTTTGAAGGATTTATCTAGTTAATTCACGTAAGTATTTGATTTCTGCAGTATCTACCTGACGAGATGCAGTGAAATATGTCAGGCAATAAATCGTGCAATCTATTGTTTGTGTCTTCGTTATTCAAATATATAGAAACTCACCGCAGGAAGGTGTGCACCTGAATTGTTTTATCAAATTGACACAGGCTGTGGCAAAGTAGGTGTGACAGGCAGAATCTTGAATGTCACAGGAAATGGTTCAAGAAAGAGTGTCACAAGTGATGGCCATTCTTTGGTTAATTGCTTTTTAGGTTTCACAACTAATTTTTTAAATATATGTAAATTATTAGTAAGAGTACTTTCCTGTATTAGCTTGTCTGGTTCGTTGGCATGAACGAGACTCCTCACTTCTCTCAGGTGTATAACGCAGGTGTATAATATAATTTAGTATTAGGATCTAGAACACCAAAGACCGAGATTTGTGGAAAGCCATGAACGCCTACGTTAGCCGGCACTTGATGATGATTATTATTAGTATTTGCATATACAGAGAATATTTTAAAATGGGGTTTCTACTTATGATTTGGTAACAGGAAAGTAAAGGTCACATTCCTCTTTCGATAGAATGTCGAGAGGAATGAGAGGATCAACTTCATTGCACCAGGTTTGCTCAGTCTCTTTCCACACGACGGCCTGGCGAAAGCATCGTACAAAGCACAAGAGTCTCAGAGTCTCTGACAAAGATGCACTTGACTTATAAGACTTTTTGTTATGATGTGCTGTGACCTAATTGCTAGTTAAAAATAGCTGCACATTTATTATATTAATTAAATGTTATGTGAAATGTTCGTCGTTAGTGAAAGAACAATTCATGAAAATGTATCATATTGTCTTAATGTACTAACTGCATTGCGACAGCTTTCTTTTGTTGATTAAATATTATAAACATTAATGTAAGTAACTGTCATATGGCAAATGACAGTGGTGCAACATTCAAGTGATGAGCTAGCGCATCAAAGAAGAAGATACAGAGTGTCACAAATGTTGAACATAGTGACACCAACATTGAACGCAATTTAGACGTCATGGTACGACGTCACATAACGCCGTGATGGCTCAAGCATTAGGGTGTGATCCAGCAAAGACAGCGTTAGGACGTGTTTCACCAGCATTCACGGAATACCGACCGTTATACTGCGGCCAGTCCTCAGTGTCCACATGAAGTCACGCTGGTTTGTGTCCTGCAATTGACTACAGGCATTCCTGGCTCTACTGATGCCACGGTCGCTGGCATTTCTGGTATTCGCACGGGTCTAATTATGACCGGGCCAAGGACATGGGCCGTTGGAGCTCGATTAGGGTGAACTCCGGTTGAAGGTAGGAAAGTGTAGTTGATTAGCATTACCAGGATACTAGGCGGCAAACTCTGTTCTCAACACTCTCACTGGTCTGGGGAGATGATGTCTGATTGAAGAGCGGGAGTGAATGTTGCGCGAGAATGACTCAAGTCTGAATCAGCACAACCACTCATAGCCGTCATCCAAGATCAGCTGTGGTAAAATACATCGCAGTTCACTCCACTGGCACTCCACCAGTTCTAATTATAAATAAATACAGGTCCGCTATTGTTTATTTTATGGGCGCTGCAATCTTACATGACATGACGGCCATGGCGATGTCACTAATTTTTTCCCCCTGAATTTCAGCTAACAGCAGCTGTGTTAAAACTTTTCATATTTATGTAAAATTGGACGAGGCATTCAAAAATACAATAAAAAGTTTTAACTTCTTTAAGCTACATGGAGTTATAAGACAAATTACCGTAATATTCGTGAATATCACCCCCAAAAATCCTTAGAAAACGTTTCTTTCGGCTGAATCTTTTTCCCGCGTAGCAGAAGACCCAGTACTTAAAATATTAGGATAACTTCCCCTTTCATTGTACCACGCTTCTTTCGTTTTTTTGATTTTTTTAGAAGGACATGCTCAGACCGGAAGTAAAATCGTTGGTCGCGACTAAAAGTTCGCGAAAATACGAAAACGAAACAGGAAGTAAACGGGAAAACCCGATGACTCTGACATTGCTATTACTATGTAGTGAGCTGACTGGACAGAGTATGTTTATAAGCGCAACACTGAATTTTCCATTGAGGAAACTGAGGATCGGAGGATCTTCTGTCTCAAGTCTGTGAGTTAGGAGCGGCATCCAGACAAGAGCTCAGCCGTCCAGCAACTACTATTGTGTACCAGTGGGACAATATTACTCCTATTTCATTCTTGAACATTATACATTGGAGTCATCGGTCATGTCGACGTTGTCTTCAGGACCGGATTTAGAGAACTACTAGGGATAGCCTACCGTCGCCTAGACTTCATACTTGGAAATAAGGCCCAAGAGAAGCCCGGTGAGCGTATTCCAAACTATAGACCAGGGGTGGGCAAACTACGGCCCGCGGGCCGCATGCGGCCCGCCAAGTGATCTTATGCGGCCCGCCAAGTGATTTTATGCGGCCCGCGAGGACATTTAGAAATAAAAAATTTTAATTCGTTTTTAAGTTATTTTTTTGAATTTTACAAAATTTCATGTGCCGTTATGATTAGTGCCAATAACAAACGTAAGATTGAAGATGAATGCCGTGTTTTTAATGATGAATGGACAACTAAGTACTGTTTTATAAAAGTTGGTAGCAAATTAGTTTGCTTGTTGTGTCGTGAGTCAGTGGCTGTCTTCAAGGAGTACAATTTAAAAAGACATTATCAAACAAAACATTCCGATTTCGGATACAATTTAACGACCGAAGAGTAGGAAAGGAAATGCCTTGAGTTGGTGAAAACTGTGGAGAAACAGCAAACTGTTTTCACTAAACAGTCTTCAATTCAAGATGCTGCAACTGAAGCTAGTCTTGTGCTGTCACACAGAATTGTAAAACAGAACAAGCCATTTTCTGATGGCGAGTTCATCAAGGAATGTTTGCTAGATGCAGCAAACATTATGTGTCCAGAACAAAAAACCAGATTTGACAACATTACTTTATAAAGGAGAACTGTGGTCAGACGTGTTGACAAGATCAGTGACAATTTGACGCATAAACTTCAAGATGCAAGTAAACAATCTTTGTGGTACTCTCTTGCATTGGATGAGAGTACCGATGTACATGATACTGCCCAATTATTGATATTTATACGTGGAATAAACACTTTTTTCAAACTCACTGAAGAGTTAGTGAGTGTTGAGTCACTCAGAGACACAACCACAGGCCATGATATATTCAATGCTGTTACTAACTGTATTGAAAGAACTGGGTTGGTTTGGAACAAGATGGCAAGTGTTACAACTGACGGAGCTCGTGCTTTGACTGGAAAAAATGTAGGTCTGGTAAAGTTGATAAGTGATCAGATTAAAGCAGAATATCCTGACCACACATTATTACCACTTCACTGTGTGATCCATCAAGAAAGTCTGTGTAAAACTGTTTTGAATATCAAGCATGTTATTGACCCAGTTGTCAGTGTCATCAACCTCATCAGATCAAGAAGACTTAATTACAGACAGTTTAAGTCATTACTTGACGATTTGGAAACTGAAAATTCCGATGTCCTGAACCACACCAATGTTTGATGACTGAGTCTCGGCAAAGTGTTGAGGCGAGTGTGGGAACTCAGAGACGAAATAGTGATGTTTCTAGAGATGAAGGGCATTGCATGTGACTTTAATACTAACATTGTCAATAAAGAATGGCAGTTAGACTTTATGTTTTCCATTGAAATTATGGAAAAGTTCAATGAACTGAATGTCAAACTTCAGGGCAATGGTGTGTTTGCACATGAATTGTATGTATATGTAAAGTCATTTTAGGCAAAACTCTCACTGTTCTCCAGACGAGCAAGTGAAATTAGATTTTGTCACTTCCCTTTGCTGAAACAAGAAACCATTTCTGGTGAAATGACTGAAAAGTACAAAGCCCAATTAGATGCATTGATTGAAGAAGTTGGATGGAGATTGCAAGATTTCAAGACATTAGAGCCATAGTTCAATATTCTCAGTTCCCCTTTTAGTGCAGAAGCTGATACAGCCGCAGAGGACATACAGTTGGAGTTGCTTGACGTACAAACAGATCATGACCTGAAAGAGAAATTCAAGACAGATGGTTTGCTGGATTTCTATGGATCTTTATCACAAGAATCATTTCCCAACTTGAAAAACGTTGCAGCTAAACTTTTATCATTATTTGGATCAACATACATTTGCGAACAAGCATTCTCTTGCTTGAAGATCAACAAATCTAAGAATAGGTCTTTATTGTCGGATTGCAACTTGCATGCTGTCATGCGAATTTCAACAAGTAAACTTGCTCCAGATTTCAAGAATATTGTCAAAAATTGCAAGCAGTTACATGCATCTCATTAGAAATCAACAACTGTAGTGACAATTTAGTCGCTGTGTGTCTAAATTAGAATCACGCCTGGACAACAGAAGTGAAAGTAAAAGGGAAGTTAGACAGTCGTCACAGGCTGGAAGAATATATATATATATATATATATATATATACATATATATATATACATATATATATATATATATATATATATATATATATATATATATATATATATATATATATATATATATATATATATATATATACATATATATATACACACACTAGCTGACCCGGCCCAGTTTCGCCCAGCTCCTGGCGGGGATCAGTCTATCTATCTATCTTTCTATCTGTCTGTCTGTCAGTCTGTCTATGTTTGGCCCTTTCCCATTCCCGTTGTGGGAAACATGAGTTCGAAAATTTTCGCGTATCTAAAATAGATCCATTATTTTTACGAAAACTTTGAAAATGCCTTAAAGATTATAACGCATATTATATTATAACGCATATGACTGTAGATAACTACTTTAAACATTTTATGAAACTTAAGAAAAATACAACAATTATTTAAATTACATAATACTACATGCTACGAAAGGTTATGTCCCATGATATAACTTTTCTTAAGTTAAGTCCCCTTGTAATATTTTAATTAAATTCAATTTAATACGGAAATAACTGTTTTTAAACGAACAAACTATGCCATTTGGCTTGGCGGGAATGATAAGAACATCTGTAGAAAATTCCATCTCAATCGGACGGACCATTCGCGAACGTATAGAGGACACACAAGACACAAACAAAGACACGCACAAACATTCTCTTATATAAACTACTGAGCCTAATCTTGCCAAGAAATCAACATACAGCTGAAAGATGCTGGTGTTGATAGCGATGTCCTGTAAAGGATATGCAATATATATATATATATATATATATATATATATATATATATATATATATATATATATATATATATATATATATATATATACGGGTGGGGTACGGGGTGTCAGGCATTGGTAGCACTTTGGTAAGGATGACTCTCATGTCCTTTTCAGGGCCCATCCCCCACTGGTCCAAGCCTGACACCCAGCTCGTGCCTGTGGCTCCTAGTAGCTGTCAGCATGCGACAGCGGCCACCCCACGGGCAACAGCTGTGAGAGGCTGGCTAAACCAGGCATGGGTATCCGATTTGGTGTCAAACCAAGAGGTAAATAGGGTATGCCTACCCAGCACGTGAAGACAGGATTCGGCAGACTGCGCGGAAGAAATCATTCCTGATTCAACGGGCAAGACGGCGTTTACCTGCAAAGCGTTGTGGAACGTAATGAGCACGGCAAGGCACGTAGAGCGCCCTGGTCATCCACTGCACCTGTATTCGTCTCCAGTCGTCTCGACTTGTCTTGCCACTGGACTCAGATGGACTCAGGCGAGAGAGTGAGGTCGACGAATTGCGCAACTCTTCCTCACTTTAATCCAAGTCATCGCGCAAGTCATTCTTCATCAGGCCTTATCAGCCATCTTAGAACCCGCGGCTCCATACCTTCAACCCCACTGGATGAAATGAATGGTCATCATCATTCTTGATGGACAAACAACACACATATATATATATATATATATACACTCCAGCCATATGGAGTGTAACTATAAGTCCACCACAATAAATACAAATATCACGGTGGTTTACAAGAATTGCCCTGCCATGAATCAAACAGATTCAGTGAACAGATCCCTTAGATCCCTTGCATGTAGTAGCACTTGTATGGACTACGCTTGAGTGTAAAGCGGTGTCGAGGTGAAGTATAAACAGCGGGAGAGTGCCCGCTCATGGGCTTCATGCATCGATATTCTCATGGATTCTTCTATTCCATCCGTCCATCGTTTACTCTTCCTCTGCTTCCATTTGGTCTGTACATCATTGCTTGTTGTGGTCAGTCCGTTTATACTTCTTAGTTTTTCTACGAAAGTATGAAGATCCCCTGCCACCTTGCTAGGCCATTCACAGGTTTGGGACAAAACGAACGAACGAAAAAAAAAGTAATAATAATAACAATAATAACAAGAACAATAATAATAATAATAATAATAATAATAATATAATAATAATAATAATAATAATAACAAAAGTACAGGTTCGATTTTCACGCTTTAAAGTGCATTGGCCATGTGGTGCTAGACCCATAATTTTATAGATTAATAGGCACTTCGGGGGGTGCTTGGTGAGTGCCCAACTGGCTACCTTTAACCCCAAGACATTTCCCATTTTAAGCTTGGTGTCACGAAAAACACCGTGATTAACCAGTGATGACAATAAAAGGCGTTCGGATTAACGACATGTTCGAGACCACAGGTTGTTTCAACTAATACAGAAGAAAAACAGTCGGGGTTGCAGCTGCACGTGTTTCCATCTGGTCGGCAAAATAGGAACATTCGGTGGCGAGTGAGATGAATCTATACACCACTTTGACAGTTCATAAACAGACAGATGCAAGTAGAATTGCCGGCTCGGGACATGAAACAGTCCCGTCTGTCATTTAGAGTTCCGAACATCAAGCGAAATGGCGGCTGTGATTGTCACCACTCGACAGAAGATTGGCGGCTTGTTACTGAAAACTGTTGTTGGGACCATACAGTAACTCGCTAGCTTGTTGTGGATGTCAAAACATGGGAGGACGAATCTGACATTGATTGAGCCAGGGAAGATAGATTCCTGACAAGGGATGATCTGCCCAAAATAACACCTGTGTGGACATAAAGAATAACGTCACGAGACCAAGTTTAGGCGTTTGCCAAAAACCCGATTTGGGGACAACTAGTGTAACTCGAAACGTTGATCGAGGCAGACGTGCTTTGGGCCTGCAGTTAGGAAGTTAAGAACATCTAACGTGTGCGGGATTAATTAGATTTATTTTACACGTGCCTGGCATGGCAAACTTAGATGTGATTGAGTAAAACTGCAGTGCCGTATAAGGTAGAACATATTATCTAATTAGTTCTAGTTAATATAGGCAGTAACCTTGTTAAAACTAGAGTGTGATTATTAGCACTGTTAGTGGAAAACTAGTTAGAGGATGAGTGATGATTAGCTCTGCTAGGGTGAATAGGATAGCGGGGTGATAATTGGAGAGATTTAAGATGGGTTGGGAGATGGGGAAAGTGCCCAATGGGGAGGGATCTTTCAGTGGGCTGCCCACTGAAGTTTTGCACTCTGTTATTGGTCTTTCCTTGTCATCGCCTGATTCGGACGTAGGTGAGGAGCTAATATGCTCTATGACAGAGTTTAGTTAGCTGTGTAATAACTGAGCAAGGCAATAGGCTTACACTCAACCGGTAGGATCAGAGACTAGTACTATCACCAGATGTGTTGTTTCTCTCACAGGTTCCCTACCAGTTACGAGGAAGCTCAACCTTTTTTAGAAAAGGTTCAACTCCAATTTGAAATAACCTCAGTTGAACAGTAACCTGTTTCTTACGGAAATTAAATAACGCTAGAAGGAAGATGGTTCACCTAAGATGGGTGTTGATTGTTGATGCAACACGCAGCATAAGAACATTGGTACCTAAACAAGAACATTAAAATATAATAGTCACATGGTGTGATATATTCTAGTGAAATAGTACAAAAGACATGATACTTGAAACTAGATAAACACTAGTTAGGATCAAGTATATTAACAATAACAGTGATACCTAAATACTCACTACAAAGGATTTGTGCATTCTTTAGGAACGATAGGAACTTATGTGTAGTGGGTAACCGGTCCATGATCAGCTGTAATTTACAAACAGTATCTATTTCGGATGATCAGGAAGATGGATTACCAGGTAGCTACAGATGACAGTCGGTGTCCGGCAGGAGGGATACAGCAATGGGTGAGATTGACTTGTTCTGACTTAACGTGCTGTGGTGTGTCCTTGCAAGGATGAACTGACTATGCTATTATCTGAGGGTCCGATCCTACACACATTATAAACCACATCACACATTTTCTTCGCATACACGTCTCACGTACATTACACTTTTTCTTTTAATAAATTAATCTTTATTGATTTTTAGAAGCAAGAGTTGTTGAATATGTTATGATGCGTGGGGAAGTATGAGAGGGGCCATAGTGCGACAGTGAGAGAGAGAGAGAGAGAGAGAGAGAGAGAGAGAGAGAGAGAGAGAGAGAGAGAGAGAGAGAGAGAGAGAGAGGGGGGGGGGGGAAAGGGTGTCCACGGGCTAAAGGAGTGTGTTGGACGGAAGCTGGTGGATTCTCCAGGATATTGATAGGGGGAAAAAAATTATAATGTGGGTGTTGACTCCCCTCACTCCAGGGACGACACTTTAAAGGAAGACACGACACTTGGTCAAATCAATTTTTAAAATTCGAATCCACCCCGATGCGGATTGAAACTTGATCTTCGGGAAGAGAAACATCTGAATAGATCAGTCCTGAAAGGAATCAACCTTTTTATGTCTTGGCTTAGAAAATGTGAAGGTCTTAACATCTCAAACACAAGTTGTATCCGCGATGGGGCTATATTTACCTTGTGCCCTTTGCGTGTCCCCAAAAGTATGTCTCATGTTTACAGGAGTTAGTTTTTAGATGTATTTCTGGGGTCAGCATGACCGAATGAATACGAGTGTTCGGCTCGTTATTAAACATTCGGTGTGCTGATGTCGAGGTAGCAGGTTCGACCTCTACACCGGTCAGTTGGACTAGAATGTTGACTGCTGGTTCTTGATTTCGGGACGTAAATTGAACGTATCTCAGAAGTCTGAGTGGTTTCACCTGATGACGAGGGACACTGGTACATAAAGAAAGCTAATCCACACGCAAATATCAATCCAGTGCACAAGAATTGCTAGCACATATTCTACATTTAAGTTCAAAGCGAGCGAAAACACACACACACATTTTCTTTTCTTCTTTGTCGTCGTTCTGCTGGTGTTTGTTGACCGGGTTAGCCTTCTCTTTAAAAGCATTCTTAAATATTATTTATGGGCCTTCTTAACCTTGTGATCGCGAATCAGAAATCTTCCTGGTTCGTTCTGAAAAACACTTTAAACTATTTTTGTGTCGGCTTACTGCGAAATTACTATTCAAATTCTAGTCGACACCTCCGATACGCATGTAATTTTGTATGTTTACTTTCATTCTTCGATCCCCACTGTCTTTGCCAAACTTCAATTGCGCAACCTGTTTCCTGTATCGTGACTTAAAGGCGTAGTACAGTGGTTCTCAACCTTTTTTGGCCCATGCACCCTTTCACCACATGTTCAGAATATCACCCCCCCCCTCCTTTCCAAAATGTCACCTCCGCCCCCCCCCCTTTTTACACACACACCCATATATATATATATATATATATATATATATATATATATATATATATATATATATATATATATATATATATATATATATATATATACTAGACAACCCGGCCCGGCTTCGCCCAGTCGCTAGCGGGGAGCGTCTCATTTAATTCATATATAGTCATTATACATTCAATTACATTTCTATAAGCGCACAGAGTAACGCGTTCAGCCCCTGTTCCCGTCCTCGTTGCTCGTCTGTTTCTGATGCTCCCGTTCCCGTTGCTCGGTTTTTCTGATGCTCCCGTTCCCGTTCCCGCGGGAGTGAGAACAACATCTGTACAAAATTTCATCTCAATCGAATGGACCAACTTTAAGAAAAATACAACAATTATTTAAATTACATAATATAGCAATGCTACTAAAAGTGATGTCCCTTGATATAACTTTTGTTGTTTAGCCCCCTTAATTATACGTCTTTCCTTTAAATGTTGTTTTATTACGTACAAAACTGTTTTTAAAGTAACTAACTATGTCAGTTGTATCCGCGGGAGTGAGAACAACATCAGTAGAAAATTTCATCTCAATCGGATGGACCGTTCGGGACTCATAAAGGACACACACACACACACACACACACACACACACACACACACACTCACACACACACACACATATATATATATATATATATATATATATATATATATATATATATATATATATATATATATATATATATATATATATATCAAGAAAGGGGGGACGATCGCGTTTTGTGTGGTCCTGAAGCCAGTTTGGCCCTGCCAATCTGTGGTCTTAATTGCCCCATTATTATTATTTTTATTTTTGCATATCATTTACAGGACATCGCTGTCAACACCGGCATTTTACCGCTGTTGTTGATTTCTTGGCAAGATTACGCTCAGTAGTTTGCCGTTGATTTCTGAGCGGCCGGCTCACTAATAAGTCACAAACGCGGCGAGATCCGCTACCAATTCTCGCGTGGAAACCATAAATTTCCCCCTGGGAGGTGGAGGGAATTCCCCACCGGTTGAGAGCCACTGGTATAGTAGGATCCTGGTCACCTTTGATTGGTTAAATCTGACGAAACAAATCAAGTTATGAGTAACTAACCGGATGTATCTGTTGTTTTGTTCTTTGGAGGTCAGCATGGCCGAATGGATAAAAGCACTCGCTCATAGACTGCCGGTGTGCTGATGTCGAGGTAAACAATATAAAATGACACAAAGTAGTGCAGCTTTACATAACAGAGTTAAGACACTTACAGAACGTTGCGGCGGTTAGCCTTCATCAGCAAACAAACACATTCACAAACACCACATACAGTCAAGGAGAACTCCTGTGACTACATTAGAAGGTGATGACAGGACGAGAGGAACAAATGCATGGAAAAATAGAAGCAATGAAGAGAAACTGAGAATTGAAAAAATGTTAATTGAAAAGAATGTTAGTTGAAGAAAATGTTTAATAGTAAAAATGTTAATAGAGAAATAAACCTGTATACTCACCTCACGTACGGATCTGTAAGTGACTGAGAAAATCTCGGGTGTAGTTATATCCGGTGCTGGGTGTTACTGTTCAGTGAGCACATAGAAAGAAGGGGGCGGGGTAGGAGGCGTGTAAAATTGAAGGTTGTATCAACTAAGACCCCATTGTATTACCGCAGGGGCGAGTCCCAAGGTCCGGGCGGACCGATGCGCATGAACACGCGTACACACACAGACACACCCCAACAGTTGGATGAAATGTTGACTTCTCGTCCTTCATTAAGGGACTAAATTACAAATACTTCAGACATCGGAGTGGGTTCGCCTGATGGTGACGGACACAGGAAATAGGAAAAGCTAATCCAAAAATCAGTCCAGTGCAACCAGAGATAGTAGCACGTGTATGGACTACGCTTGGTGTTCAAAACGAACACGCAAAAACAAAAAAAAAATCTTTTGCTCACCGGGTGTTCCTGGGGCCCCATTAGGGAAGCTAAATACAGCAACGCTGTAATCTATCATGCATGTCGTAAAAGCGCCTAAAGGAGAATTGGTGCGAGACTGGCTACCACAATCAGTAAAATACTTTACCTGCAACACGGTTCCGTCGCCCAGCTACTGAGTTACGTGCGTGGAGCGACACTGTGAGCTGTAGATTTCATGTGGAATGTTTTTACATCTGTTCGCTGTTGTTTATATTGTGATCTGCATATTCAGAAAAATGGCGGCCGGTCGATTGCTGAACTGGCTGTTTTGCCTAATGCAGTAATGTCTGCGCAACTGCTGATCTTCTAGTGACTGTCGTTTCCATCGACAATGAACTGTACTTTTCGTGGTGGACTGTTGTGTTGGCATTCTGGTAGCAGTCATATGCATATATGCCTAAGCATGCTGTTGGTTTTTCAGAACTGCTGTATGTTCCACTTTTCACATGCGACAGTGAGGAGCATTTTGTGTGATCTTCACTGGCACAGGGACGGGGCATTATGGGGTGACCCTTTGCTGTGAGGTTGGAACCACGACTAACGACTAACCTGCTTGAGGATTTATGCTTCATTGAGACATAAAAGGCGAGGGTGGCCATATACTAGCATCTAGAGTCAGTACCCTCTTTGGACAACAATCATCTTTAAATTAATACCCAACTGTGGCTGACTCAGTCACAGGTTTATTAATCTGAGCCAGGGATGGACCCTAATATAACTTCTCTTCTGATGTTGAAAGGGGTAGGAGTAATAGCAGAATTGAAAACATCAGCCACCGCTGTCTTCTTCCATCTCCCCCCCCCCCCCCCCCCTTCCGTGTCTCTTCGAACCCATAGAGTCGGAAATAATAGCTGCCTTTAATGTTGATTGATCAGTCAGCTGTTTCAGAGATGCAGTGACTGTCCCTATCTTCATTTACAAACCTAAGCCACTCTCTCAAATGCCTAGCTCAGCTCCAGGGGTTGATAAACTGTTACGCAAAATAAATACGTGTTTAACGCACAAAGATAAGGGCACCAAGAAAACAACACCGATGATGATTGTGATGATGACCATTCTGCGTTAAGGTCATTGACACAAACACGCAGAGAGAGAGAGAGAGAGAGAGAGAGAGAGAGAGAGAGAGAGAGAGAGAGAGAGAAGAGAGAGAGAGAGAGAGAGAGAGAGAGAGAGAGAGAGAGAGAGAGAGAAGAGAGAGAGAGAGAGAGAGAGAGAGAGAGAGAGAGAGAGAGAGAGAGAGAGAGAGAGAGAGAGAGAGAGAACTACCACACTATGCACACCAAGACACTCAAATTGAAAGTCGATAAGGATTACTTTGTGATCTCTAAAGGAGAAAATTTGAATTTTTTAAAACTCAAACGGCACAGAGAAAAATTCTAAGAATATTGTGAACCAAGAAAAGTAGAAATATTTACATTCTACAAGATCTGAATATTGAAGACAACTGAAACAGGTTCGCGCTGCTGAAACTTAAAAACTTTGGCCATATTAAAAGTCACAGTGGCTTGGAAAGAAAGCGTGGTTCCTGGAAGAAGAGGCAGGGATAATCCAGTACGATGATGGACACAGGACATTGCAAACACCATGGGCATGAGGCTGGAAAAATTGCATGAGATCGAGATAATTTTCGGCACTCAATTCCATTGTCTTCCCCAGCTCAGTTTGGGATACCCACAAGTTGTGCTTCATATTATCTGCATTCTCTAGTCTAGTCTGGCATAATAGATCTTCGTATTATGGAATATGACATCGGAAATCAACATCATTGCCTTCGGAACACTTCCACACGTCTCCGTTTCCTGCTTCAATAGCCAATGAAATTCCTGACTGATCCTCAGCCTGCATTTTCTTCTATTGGTTGAGTGTCGTTAAGACCCCTTGTTCACAGCCAGCCCGCTGAATCAGCTTCTTCTTGCTTTGTTTCGCTGCACTTTCCCCTCGATCCCGGACAGCCTTCAATACCACAGTCTCGCCATAACATAGTTCGCTGTCCAAAAGGAGCAGCATCAGCCAGTCTGTCCGCCTGTTCATTTAGATCTCTGTACGCTGAGCATCTCCAATTCATACGGGTGTTCGTCTGTGCAGAATAATATGCAATGATATATATTGCCACACGTAATAATAATAATAATCGTTTACAAACTTAATAGTTGTATTGCTCTTACAGTTTGTCTTTAAAAAAGTCGGAGTAATAATTGTCTTCAGTTGGGGAAATATGAAGTGTAGTCAGCTTTGCAAGAATACAGTCACACACAAAAATAAAAATAAAAACAATAAGAAACAAACAAACATAGACACAATTCACAACAAAACACGATCGGAAATGACGTGTGTGTCAGTTAACCAATACAGAACTGGTAACTAACCACTTAACTAAACATCTTAATTATGTTGTAGCTCAGAAACTTCGTGTCTCTCGAGTGTCAATCTCTAATCACGAACCTAATAGTTGGTTCGTTTATTAAGAAGCATGTTCTAGGGAAGGTCCCGAGAGAATTAAAGACTATGACACGGGTGGTGGACCGCTAGACAGGTAGATAATTCTCACCGTGAGTAAATAAAAGTATTTTGCAGGAGAATCTGGTCCAGTATGGCGGTTAGGCGGGCGATCTGTAAAGGACTTGGAGTGTTATTTGCTTCTTGCCACGGTTGTCTTTATGCATTTTCTTCATTCGAACTTGTAGTTCGTCGATCAAGTTACTGAGCTGAACGCTTGGTGCGACACTGTGAGCTGTGGATTTCATGTAAAAGGCTTTTTCGCCTATCCACTGTGGTTTATGTTGTGAACTGCATATTCAGAAAAATGGCGGGTGGTCGCTTGCTGAACTAGCTGGTTTGCCTTATGCAGTAATGCGGTGTGCAACTGCTGGTTTTCTAGGGACTGCTGCTTCCATCGACGACTCACTGTAGCTCTAGTGGCAGCCTATTGTGTTGGCATTCTCAATAATCCAGTCTGTTTCGTGTCCTGGATGAACACGTTAGCCTGAGATATCTCGAGGTCTTTGGACTTGCTTAAAATACACGACGGTCACTAAAATAAATCTATAAAGGCATAATAGTAGTGTGTAATCATGAACAGTGAAGTTTTTTTTAAAAAAAGAAGAAAATTACGTTTTAAAAAAAGTGTCTTAACCAGATGTCCGACTGTTCTGCAAAAACTGTTTCCTTACATAATACTAGTAGTATGCATTAAATGGCTGTTGTTGTGTCATGTATTCCCCTGTGCGTTGTCATTTTCTGTCGCTGATGAAGGTTTCACGCTGTGATGTCTTCCACTTTTTTCTCCTCATTACGTGCATGGAAAGGTGACGTTTTATACTTCTTGCATTTGTTTCTATTATTCATTGCAACAATTTTGCTAAGTCGTGTGAGCCCTCTCTCGTTTTCTCCTGAATTCCCACCCTACTCCCTTCCTGCAGAAATCGTCGACAGAGCACGGGCACCGTGGCTCACTCTCTTGTTTGTGATCATCGATTTGTAGAGGTTTTACCCAGCGCCCCGAGCACAGCCACCATATCAGGTAAGAGAAAGAGGTAAGGGATGCCCTTGTAGAAATCCTGCTCGGCTTTTATTGCTATCTTTTTACTTATTGCTGGATTTGTATTAAATTTTAATTGCTTGCTCCACTCTTAATGTGTATTCCGGGGTTTTTGTGTCTTTCTTATGTCATTGCATCATCCGCGTGGGCATATTTGTATTAAAAACAATTCGCTCAATGTCACCCATTTGATTATCATACTTTAAAGATGGTCGTTGGTTAGTCTATTTGATTTTTCGTTTTGACATTTAACTGTCAGTAAATACGTTTTATGTTTTTTCTAATGATTTTTATGTGTGTGTATTTTGTTTGTTTTTGTTTCATGCTAGCCTTCCTTATTCAGCCGCCTTTAGCACTTTGGCCTCTTTCTTTAGGTTTTAATTTGAAATCTGCTTCGTGTTTCCAGCCTAAATGAGACGGCCAGGGTCATCAGTTCTGGTTTATCTCGTAGGATTATTAACTTACCCGTTAATTACTCCTTCATAAAACCAGTTAAGTGTTCATTAAATTATGAAGCCACACCGAAACAACAGACATTGTTTGGTTGTCAGTTAGAACAAGCAGACGTGGCCTTGAACTCTGCCATGGGGGGTCACCTGGGGTCACGATGACGTTGTTGACGACCGGTATTGACTGGGGGTTACATCACTCTACACATCGCAGGACCAAGAGAAGGGCGAACGCGCTTTTAGAAGTCGATTGAATCGGGTTTGTTTTATATTGTTCTAAGATATAACGAGTAAATTTCACCGAACTGTCATGTAAGTCTTTGGTACTGTGAATGTTTTCAAGTAAACCTTCGTTTTGAGAAGTAAAAAACTACTCACTAACCTTCCTTTTCGAAGCCGGTGTTTTGCCGGTATACCGGTACTATTACTATTATTATAAATATAATAATTATTATTATATTATATTATATATGGCGCGAGAACTATAACTATATTTTTTATAAACCAATCGCCACTCGAAGGGTTTTGTCATTAATACGGCGCCGGCAGACTTACTTCCTAGATCAATTCCCGGTGCCCATTTATAGGATGGGTCGACGTGAAAGCCCAGGTCGATTGTTTTTAAAATTTCCGCCTCGGTGAGGGTTTAAACACACGACCGCCGAGCCGACAGGCAAGTCACTGCGCTGTCGTGGCTACTGAACTTCGTCCGGCTTTGGTACTCATGTCTGGCCACACAGCCTTCTGTTTCGTGTACAACCAATAAGTTCTGATACTGATCTTCTTTGCCATGTCAAACTGTCCATCATCTCCTCTATTAATCTCTCCCTGCCTCTCCTCCCGTTCAACACCCTCCCTCCTCTCCACCCACCCCGCCCCCTCTCCACCCACCCCGCCCCCTCCATCGGTTGTGATGACATACTCCAACTTTCCCCTTCTCATGACATGCCCAAAGAATGTTTATAATGTCACAAAATAGAATATTGACAGAGGCAATTGAGGAAGTGTCTTCTTTAAGTTTTTGTATTCACTTTGCTAATCCTATTCACGTTTGGATCAGGATGTGTGTGGGTCATTGCCACTCCACCTTTGTGAAATCAATAAATCAGCCCTACAGGTTTACCATTTAAAGTTAGACTACTTCCTTATAACAACCACTCAGTGTTGACAAGGTGATTACTTCTAGACTCATCTATCTAGTAATGTTAGTATCACATTTACAGTGACCAGTGATTATGACTCCTACCTAATAACATAGTCTTTATCAATTATTTATATAATGTCATGATGATAATGATAAATTGATTATGGTTTGTGTATTTGAATTTTCATGTTATCAGCATTGATGTTAATAATAATAATATTATTATTAATTATTAATATTTCACATTGCGATCACATGTTCACTTTCACAAATTTAACAGTGACATAACAGGCCACAAGCTTCACATATTTAAGAGTGGTTGGCTTTGTTGTTTTCTTTCAGCATTTAAGAGTAAATTTTCAGCTTAAATGTATAAATAAATATATTTATCAGCAACTTTTGAACTTATAAGCTAAGTTGGCCGTTATTTAATTATTCTTTAAACTACTGCATTTTGCCGTATTATAGTTTTTGCTGTAGCAAATTAGATTTTCATTATAGTGTAAGGTTCTATGTTGTTTGTACGTATACATATATACAGAGTGTTTGTAAAATCTCACTACATTGTGTATGTAGAACAAATTTGAAAAATTAAGTAATGATGTCATCAAAAAATGTGTATAAGTTTGTAATGTACAATTTCTTACTTTTGTTTGGACTGTAACAGTTTGTAATGTACATTTTGTACTTTTGACTTAATAGTATACGTTTGTAATGTACATTTTATTGCTTTGGGTGGTACAGTGACAGTTTGTTCTACATACAAAGTGTAGTGAGACTTTACAAACTCCCTGTATATTCTTCATGCTATTTTTCTTGATCTGTCAGTGTGATGTTTCCCAATCTTCTTTCTGGAGTACTGTTGTTTTCTGAAATCTTCCTATACTGTGGTGCCAAATGATAAAGTACATTTTCTGTCTTGCCACCTTTTCCTACTGACTGACTATGTCCCAGGGCTGTATACAGTTGTGGGTACATGTCTCATCTGTTTGGGATTGAACCAGAATCATTGTGGTGGAAACCTGTGCATCATACACTTTGTCGAGGAGAAATCTGCCATCAGATTTGAATAAATAAAATTGGTTTAACTGTAGTAACGATTTCCCCATACATCTTTCTTAGCTTCTCCTGGTTATTTTCCCTCATAAGTTCTCTATTCTATATGTGAACAATTGGAAAACATGAAGAGTAGGTCTTTGGTAACAATTTTATAATTACAAAAATCGTGGCAGCGACAATCCGAGTAGGCTAGGTATCCAATCTCACTACCCGAGAGATCAGGTGGGACATGTGATATCATTAGATACCAGTGATTCTTGTTCAAAATCACAATGTGAGATGCGTTCACAATCACAATGTAAGATGTGTTCACAACAACCACATTGTGAGATTTGTTCACAATCACAAATTTAGATGTGTTCACAACTGTGGATCCAGGCCTACAAAATATGATGCCTTGTCACATCACAGCCCTATAACAGCTTCCTTTCGTGGGACATGTTTGTTAAATGTACCATTATATACAGACACAAGCATACTTAACTTCATAACATCAAAGTGTGTTTTATTTTTATATCTGCCAGAAAACAGGTTGAATCTGCTACATTCACAATGCTCCCAGTTACCAGACATATATCTTCAGCCTTCAGGATTAAAGGCCAAAAACTGACAGTACTCAAATTACAGCTACTGCGTCAACTGGACAGATGGTAAGATGTTAGCGGGTCATATAGTTGTATGAACGAAACGTGTTTATATATGATTGTCTATTAAGACTATATGTGTGTGTTTATATATCGTTCTCTATTATGACTATATGTGTATGTTTATTACAAAATGTCACATGTTTGAGTAGGCTAAGATTCTATAGATAAACAACTAATACACACTCTACATACCTCAGCATGGATATTTCTATAGGTATTATGGTAGCCACAGTAGTGTAGTGACTAGATACTTGATTGCCGACATGGTGGTCATGGGTTTAGATTCTCATTGAAGCGCATTTAAAAAATTTATTTTGGCTCCCTGTTTGACCGAGCCTGAAATGGGTACCAGGACATTACTTGGGAAGTGAAAGTGACCGGTTTGGTATTGACAGCAGCCCCGGAGTGCCAGTTGGTTTAAACAAATGTGGGACTAGCACCGTATCTCCTGTGTCCCTCTTGGCATAGGATAGGGCCATGTTCTTACTGTATCAAGATGTTCAAATACAGAAATTACAGAAAACACCTATGTAATTCAGCTGACATCCCACACAGGCTTTTCCTAGAATACTTGTCTCCCTCAGTTTGGGAACCATTGTTCTGGTGCCTCACTTGGGCTACGAATCCAGATATTTCCTGTGTATGTTGGCTGAGTTATCTGTATACCTAGATGGACTTGCATTCACTGATGCAGCACCATATATTCATTCACATATTTATGCATCTCAGATGCACCTTATATTTATAAACAAAAAGTAATGATGTCCGAATTAGGGAGAGCTTGGAAGCAATGAAGAATGGTTTCAGAGACGAATGTTGCGAATTACTTGGACTGCCAGTTTAACAGCGATTGCCTGAAAGGAATGAAAGTGTAACATTATATACAACAATAAGAAAGAGACAAATGCCATTCTGAGTGGCTGGCCGAGTGGCTAGAATACCGGGCTCTCCTTCAGGAGATCCAGGTTCGAATCCTTGGTAAGGTTTGGAGTTTCTTCTGTCCGGAGCAAAACCTCTAACCTACACAGTTCACGTGGCTGCACTAGCCATGCGGCCTTAATTCCTCAGGCTCAAGACAACCCCCCTCGTCCTAAACCGCAAGGTATTATAGGCAGTAAATGACAGTTATTTTTTTAATGAACACTTTTACGCATACTGTATGTACGATGCTAGTCCAACTTAGTATTGATTCACATATTTATGCATCTCAGATGCACCTTGCATATGTTGTTGTCAGTTCCTACATCTTAATGTTGTAGATGTGTCTTGTATGTGTTAGTTCTTTTATATATGTTATTTTTTAATCCTCAGCTAGACATGAGTATTGACTCTTAAGTTCTGTGTAATGATTAACACTAGAATAAGGAGAACTGCTGGACAGCTTACAAAGGCAATGAATGAATCACCAAAAAACAAGAAGTAGATAGTGAGCTTTACTAGAACACAATTACTATTAACAAAGTGGACGTAGCGCTAAAGCCTTCGTCAGCACAGAATAAACAAACACAAACCAACACAACTACATGAAAATCACTACATGAAAATATAAATATAAAAGTTATCTGCATCCTTGTTGAGGGCTAGATATCTCTTTTAAAAGGATCAGCATGTATGATTACAATGAAGTGAATGCACTGGATGTGTGGTTAAGGCACTCAATAGGTTAAAGGTCAATAACGTCACAAGTCCAGGGATTGACCTAGCCACCGGAGGGGAGAGCACCAACACCAGGAGAACACCTGTGCTCTCAGATTGGTCAATATCATGCAGGCACTGCCCAGGACATTGTATGAGGTGACCCTGGCAGCCCAGGTCTTAAGTCTACTTCAATGGGGGATTTGAACACAAGACCCCTTGGCCAGCAGGTAAGTAAAGATTGTAGGAACCAATAAATCATTGAACTGTTAAAAGTAGCTTGTATACTTTTGCTGTTTCATCCTATTATCTGAAATGCCCCAATTAAAGATCATAAAAATGTGGGCGGGCGCTGAATTTGATTGATTATTCTCTAGGAGCCCGTCTGTGAAAGATTCAATGGGAGCTGCCATGATGCACACCACAGCTACACGGTGTCTGCACCCGAACACACAGCAGCCATCTCCCAACAGAGTGTTTGATGGGAAGTCAGATTTGACCCGTTTTCTGATTGAGGTAATTGTTCACAACTCTTACGTCTGTCTTGGTGTGTCTGTGAGTACTGTACCGGTGTTTGTTTTCATACACTAATGATAATAAATAGCATATTCACACCAGTAATAATAAATAGCATATTCACACCAATGATAATAAATAGCATATTCACACCAATGATAATAAATAGCATATTCACACCAATGATAATTAATAGCATATTCACACCAATGATAATAAATAGCATATTCATAGTATAAAAAGCAAGTGCTCTTATATATCAACTATCGCCCATACTGAAACATCTAAATATACCTATGTCTGCAAAAAGACATACTAAATAGCATATTCACACCAACCCTATGCTACCAATCTCAAACTTGAACATTGTCCAAATCACACTTACGCAAAATTAACACCTGCGAGATAAGATGCTTGAGGAGAGCTGCCAACTTAACTAGCCGAGACCAAATAAGAAATGGTGTTATCAAACAGTGGGATGAACACCTTGTGCCACATATATTGAAAGGTGGAATATCAAATGGTTTTGCCATCTTGTTAGAATACAGCACCATCAACTACCAGCACTGGTGCTACAGGGAAGATCTAATGCAAGGGCAAGAGGACACTTGAGAAGAAAATGGATTGATGACGTCAAACACATTGTTCAATCACATGGAATGACACTGTCCAGTGCCACCCATCTGGTGCGGGAACGTCAATTATTCCTCCCCACGACACTTGACAGTAAAAGTAGAAGATGATGATGATGAATGTTTAGGTATATCATTGCCAACAGACTCCAACCCAGTGTCCAGAGAGAGGTTTTATATGCGTATGTTTAACAGTGTATATATTGACCTTTCTATCTTTGTACCTGTGAGGTTTGAGGGTAAAAGGTTATGTGTGGGTTATATTAGTGAAGCTTGAGGGTGAAAGGTTATATTGGGTTATATTAGTGAAGCTTGAGGGTGAAATGTTATATGTGGGTTATATTAATGAAGCTTGAGGGTGAAAGGTTATGTTTGGGTTATGTTAGTGAAGCTTGAGGGTGACAGGTTATATGTGGGTTATGTTAGTGAAGCTTAAGGGTGAAAAGTTATATGTGGGTTATGTTAGTGAAGCTTAAGGGTTAAAGATTATATGTGGGTTATATTAAAAGCTTGATGAAGATACCTAGGACATATGAAAAGTGTAACAAAGATATATTGAAAGAAGTTAACTCACAAAGAACTGGTTAATGACATCAGAAGAAAAATAGTCTGTATTTCTTGGACACATCATGCACAGGAGAAAGCTGGAGTCTGTTGCAACAGCGGTAAAGTTGGAGGGGAAGAGAAGCAGGGGAGGACAATATAAAGTCTGTATGGGCTCTGCCATGTCTCTTGTTTAAAACCTTATATAAGCAATATAAAATCTCTGAACATTGTTGTCTATTGTGTGAAGCTCTATGTAAACAATATAAAGTCTCTATAGACATTGTTATGGTTTCTGTGTGAAGCTAGAGCTAGCAATATAAAATCTATGAACATAGTTTGCTGTGTGAAGCTAGAGCTAGCAATATACAATCTCTGAACATAGTTTGCTGTGTGAAACTCTGTAAGCAATATAAAGTCTCTAAGAGCATTGTTTGCTCTTGTATTACCTGGCCCATAAGGAAAGCAAAGAATGACAACTCTGTAACCTACCAGGCAACCAACAGGGCATACCAAGTTGTAAAACAAATTGTCCCGAAACTTTCTTCTATGGGTCTGTGATTTAATAATGACACTACATTTAGTAGGCCTGAGAGCAATGAGGAATGGGTGGTCAATCTTGTCCTCACTTTGACCAGCGATGAGCCCAGGTGGTAAACCGGGGTCTAACCATTCTCACTATATTACCAACACTGTTGGCTATCATCTTCGCTAGCATGCCCACAAACAAAGTTGTGGGGTAACATAAAAACACATGGAGAAGAGAATTACAGACAAAGATAAACTAAACTGGGAGGATATGGAGAGAGCTGCAGGAGATAGCAACAGATAGGGTGGCTTGTCGTGGGTTGCTTGAGGACCAGTGCCTCAATGGGAGATAAAATGCAAAAGAAGAATCTAACAGGCATGTTGCAAGAGGCAGCCAAGGAGGGTTAGCGGGAGACTGGCTATCTCATCTCATAGAAAACTAACTGCAAAATATAACCAATCACGAAGAAGCCAACAAAAGGCTTGGTGTCAGTTGGTTGAAGGCCTGTGCTGTAGTAGGAGATGAGAAGCAGAACACACAAACTATATGTCCACTATTTAAAGCTCTATGTCACGGTCACTACGGCCTATAATACATTGTGCTGTAGGACAGGTGAGGTCTTGAGCTTGATAAATTCAGGCCACCTGGCAAGTGCAGTCACCACAAACTGTGCAGGTTAGGGTTTTATTGTTTCTGCAGACAGAAAAAAACAAACCCATCACCTTACAGGGGATTCAAACCCGGGTCTCTCAAATAGAACCCAGCATTCTAGGCACTCGGTCAGACACTCTATGTAAACAGTTTAATGTCTCCATGGACACAATATCTGTTATTGGAACCCTCCATATACGCAATGTAAAGTCTCCGTGAACACTGCCACGCCTGCTATTTGAGTCCCCCCATATACGCAATGTAAAGTCTCCGTGAACACTGCCACGCCTGCTATTTGAGTCCCCCCATATACGCAATGTAAAGTCTCCGTGAACACTGCCACGCCTGCTATTTGAGTCCCCCCATATACGCAATGTAAAGTCTCCGTGAACACTGCCACGCCTGCTATTTGAGTCCCCCCATATACGCAATGTAAAGTCTCCGTGAACACTGCCACGCCTGCTATTTGAGTCCCCCCATATACGCAATGTAAAGTCTCCGTGAACACTGCCACGCCTGCTATTTGAGTCCCCCCATATACGCAATGTAAAGTCTCTGTGAACACTGCCACGCCTGCTATTTGAGTCCCCCCATATTAGCAATGTAAAGTCTCTGTGAACACTGCCACGCCTGCTATTTGAGTCCCCCCATATTAGCAATGTAAAGTCTCCGTGAACACTGCCACGCCTGCTATTTGAGTCCCCCCATATTAGCAATGTAAAGTCTCCGTGAACACTGCCACGCCTGCTATTTGAGTCCCCCCATATTAGCAATGTAAAGTCTCTGTGAACACTGCCACGCCTGCTATTTGAGTCCCCCCATATTAGCAATGTAAAGTCTCCGTGAACACTGCCACGCCTGCTATTTGAGTCCCCCCATATACGCAATGTAAAGTCTCTGTGAACACTGCCACGCCTGCTATTTGAGTCCCCCCATATTAGCAATGTAAAGTCTCCGTGAACACTGCCACGCCTGCTATTTGAGTCCCCCCATATTAGCAATGTAAAGTCTCCGTGAACACTGCCACGCCTGCTATTTGAGTCCCCCCATATTAGCAATGTAAAGTCTCCGTGAACACTGCCACGCCTGCTATTTGAGTCCCCCCATATTAGCAATGTAAAGTCTCCGTGAACACTGCCACGCCTGCTATTTGAGTCCCCCCATATTAGCAATGTAAAGTCTCCGTGAACACTGCCACGCCTGCTATTTGAGTCCCCCCATATACGCAATGTAAAGTCTCCGTGAACACTGCCACGCCTGCTATTTGAGTCCCCCCATATTAGCAATGTAAAGTATAAAATGCAAACGCCCCCTACGTATTAACCACTTTTTTTATTGCCACGTCATGTGTGGGCATGTTACTTTTGTGCATGCTGAATCTACCACTGGGTCTTCATGCCCTTTCATGCCCTTCATGTGTGAACCAGCTGTAGGAAGATAAAAGGGGAATCTAACACTGGGTCTTAATGGATTTGCATTGTGGTATAGCCGTGTGCATTTCCATGTTAATGCAGTTGCAAACATGAATAGACCACGCAGATTAGTGTAATAAGCCAACTACTTTAAAGATATGCCACAGCTTTCTAGAAAGTATTTTCAAAGGAAAGTTTGTTAAACAGAAACGAGGATCTGCAGCAGGATGTAGCAATATTATTTTATGAAAGATCTTAAGTCCTGTGGGGTATAGCAATACACAATGAAACCAAAAAACAGTTCAGTTGAGATCCTGTAGAAAAGCAAACATACAAATCAAATCCAGGCAAGGAGAGTGGTGTGCAGTGGTAATGGACAAATCTGACTGTGAAAGAAGAATGGAAGACATTTTATATTACCGATTTCAGTTACATTCAGAAGCTAGCAACGCAGGGGGATATTTAAAAATTAAATGTAAATTCTGTCACTTTTATATAGTAAATTCGATCACTTTCAAATGGTAAATTCAATCACTTTTAGATAGTAAATTCAATTACTTTAGATCAGTGTTTCCCAACCTTTTTTGTGCTATGCCCCACCCAAGCCTTTATAAAATTCTTATGCCCCCCACCCAACATATACATTATTTTTAATATTCAAAAATTGAAATGTTCACTAAAGAAACTTGAATGATAGGTTTTAGGAAGAAATCACTGGGAAATTATTGAGCAAACACAGTAAGTAAATTTTCAAAACATATAATGGAGAACTACAATATACAAAACACTGATTAGACCAGTTGTGCTGTATGGCTCTGAAACCTGGAGTACAACTAAAGGAGACAAAGCCTTGTTACAAACCTTTGAGAACAAAGTCTTAAGACTCATCTTTGGGCCCATTAGGGATACACAAAGTGGAGATTGGAAAGTCCAATGTCCCCGCTAATCACTGGTATCATGAAGGCTAATAGACTGCAATGGCTGGGGCATATAGAAAGAATGGAAGATGATATGGAAACAAAACTCGCTTACACTCAAGAAATAAATGACCATAGACCCCGAGGTAGACCAAGAAGACTGTGGAGAGATAATATACATACAGACCTACAAGCACAGGCTGTGGAAAGATAATATACATACAGACCTACAAGCACTTGGAATCAGACGAATGGAGACGGCTTTTATCTGCAGCAAAGAACCTCAGTGGCTCGGAATGCTGAAGAAGAAGATAATGGAGAACTGCAATTCCAAGTACACAATAATTTTAATGAAAGATTTTTCTATATTTTAATTATTAGTAATTATTTATTATTTAAATTTAGTGAGATCCTTGCACTTGATGCTTGCTGCAAAGAGATTTTTTGTCAGGTTCCAATTTAGTTAACTTCAGTCTTAAGTCTCCCCGTTTTGTTATATCCAGCCTTTTTCTTCCATTTTCGAATTGCCCCCCTTAACAATCGAATTGCCCCCCTATGGGGCGTGGGCCCCACGTTGGGAAACACTGCTTTAGATAGTAAATTCAGCACGCATGCGTGCACACACACACACACAGTGTGTGTACTAAAGTCATAAATGCTGTAGGACAGTTCGACGCCTGCGTTCGTCTACTGAGTGAAGGAAAGGCTGGCCACTTATTCCTGCCTGCACCCAGGCCTATCAAACCTGGTCATTCTTGCACATATCACACACACCACACTACACCACACACACACACACAGAGGGCACTAAAGTCATAAATGCGGTAGGACGGTTCGACGCCTGTGTTCATCTACTGAGTGAGGGAAAGGCTGGCCACTTATTCCTGCCTGCACCCAGGGCCTATAAAACCTGGGCATTCTTGCACATCACACACACTTAGCAAGTTCCCGCTTCGGAACTTTTTTAAAAAAAATATACAAACTAATTAAGTGCCATCGGATGATTGTCTTACGTGACTTCCCATATCTGCCATGGGCTTATATATGACTAAAATGTTGTCATTACAAAATGCCTCAATTAAAATGTCAATACAATAGTTTTTTCCTAAGCAACTTCCTTTAATTTGATACATAATACAACACGTCTGCTACAATATGAACAACTTTTAGGTCATAACTGTGACATACTCTTACTTCCCATTTTCCATCATCCATTTTTTTTGTTCACTCCAAACTTTTTGTTTGGCACTGAATCTGTTAATTGTCCGTTCTACAAAATGTATTTTAAATGTTGATTGTTTTGATTAAAGGTTGGGACAGATCCCAAGGAGGCTCGCTATTGGATGAAAAACTTTCTGGCAACCTCGGAGCCGTCTGAAGTGTTCATGGTTGTGAGTCTGGACCATGAAGTGATGGAGAGTCATGCCCAGGTTAGTTATCACAGTGTTATGTCCTGTCTTGTGCATGCTTAAGGTTAGTGGATAACCTAGTCTGCATTACCATGTTAATTCTTTTAACTGACGTCAGCGTTCAGAAAGATTTTAGAAATGGCCAAAGAACAATTCAACCACATGACAAAGACATTTACACCTGGGAAGATAAACATTAAGTTAAAATAAAAGTAGTCATTTGTTATATGGTTATATATTCAACACTTCTGTATGGTTTAGAAGTTGGGGTAGTGTAATGGTTAGCATGCTTGCTTACCGGCATGGGGGTCATATGTTCAAATCTCCATTAAGGTGGATTTTAAAAAAAATATTTCCGAGCTTCTAGATCGACCTGGCCTTAAATAGGCATCAGGAAATTCTCTCCGAAATAAACTTGGTTAGTGCAATATTGACTGCATCACCCAGAGGGTGCTGATTGGTCTTAAAATATGGGACTGGAACCATAAAACCAGTGCGCCTCCAGATATGTAAAAAGGTCCATTTTATTTTGTACCTATATGTTATTTTGGGGATGGGGGCGCTTGCTCGCTCGCTTTGAACTCAAGCATAGTCCATACACTATTTATAGTAGTCATGGACTGAACTTTGTGTGTGGATTAGCTTTCTCTATTAAGTGTCTATCAGGTGAACCTACTCCGACTTCAGAGGTAACATATGTTATGATAGAATCACTAATGCTGGGCTTAGGGAGAGGGCTAGTTTCCATCCAATCAAGAGGTGAGGAGAAGATGCTGGGACTGTATAGGTCACACATTGAGAGAACCTGTTAATAGAATATCTAGAAAGTCCTTTCTCTGGAAGACCACGGCAAATGAAATAGAGGGAAGCCTAACAAGACATGGAGGTGTGAATTAGATTTACGGATGAATATTATTGGGAGGACATGGAGGTGTGAATTAGATTTACGGATGAATATTATTGGGAGGACATGGAGGTGTGAATTAGATTTATGGATGAATATTATTGGGAGGACATGGAGGTGTGAATTAGATTTATGGATGAATATTATTGGGAGGACATGGAGGTGTGAATTAGATTTATGGATGAATATTATTGGGAGGACATGGAGGTGTGAATTAGATTTATGGATGAATATTATTGGGAGGACATGGAGGTGTGAATTAGATTTATGGATGAATATTATTGGGAGGACATGGAGGTGTGAATTAGATTTATGGATGAATATTATTGGGAGGACATGGAGCGTGTGAATTAGATTTATGGATGAATATTATTGGGAGGACATGGAGGTGTGAATTAGATTTTATGGATGAATATTATTGGGAGGACATGGAGGTGTGAATTAGATTTATGGATGAATATTATTGGGAGGGACATGGAGGTGTGAATTAATTTATGGATGAATATTATTGGGAGGACATGGAGGTGTGAATTAGATTTATGGATGAATATTATTGGGAGGACATGGAGGTCGTGAATTAGATTTATGGATGAATATTATTGGAGGACATGGAGGTGTGAATTAGATTTATGGATGAATATTATTGGGAGGACATGGAGGTGTGAATTAGATTTATGGATGAATATTATTGGGAGGACATGGAGGTGTGAATTAGATTTATGGATGAATATTATTGGGAGGACATGGAGGTGTGAATTAGATTTATGGATGAATATTATTGGGAGGACATGGAGGTGTGAATTAGATTTATGGATGAATATTATTGGGAGGACATGGAGGTGTGAATTAGATTTATGGATGAATATTATTGGGAGGACATGGAGGTGTGAATTAGATTTATGGATGAATATTATTGGGAGGACATGGAGGTGTGAATTAGATTTATGGATGAATATTATTGGGAGGACATGGAGGTGTGAATTAGATTTATGGATGAATATTATTGGGAGGACATGGAGGGAGCTGCAGGAGATAGCAAAAGATAGGAGGGTTTAGCATGAGTTGTTGATTACTCTGAGGGAAGTGCACAAGAGGGACAATGAACGAGTCTTTGGAACGTCACATGGAGACCATGGAAAAGTGTAAACACAAATGAATAGTTTGTATTTCATAGAAACAAAAACAAATATAGATAGATATAAGTTCTAGTGAAGTGGGGATGAAACAAGTCAAATATTTTGGCAACATACTGTACTGGCACCTTGCCGTCTTGAAAGGCCATAGTTATTGTGCTTAAAAAAAAAAAAAGGCATGATAACCTTTCCATAGCACAAAGCCTGGGTTGAATTGTGGAGACCATGTGTTGCACTACAACATCTACTAAAATCAAAGGCGCTATCTCGTAACACCAAAATCACAATATACAAAACACTGATCAGACCAGTTGTGCTGTATGGCTCTGAAACCTGGAGTACAACGAAAGGAGACGAAGCCTTGTTACAAACCTTTGAGAACAAAATTTTAAGACGCATCTTTGGACCCATTAGGGATACACAAAGTGGAGAGTGGAAAAGAAGAAGTAACAAAGACATTTATGATTTGTTTAAGTCCCCGCTAATCACTGGTATCATGAAGGCTAATAGACTACAATGGCTGGGGCATATAGAAAGAATGGAAGATAATAGGGAAACAAAACTCGCTTACACTCAGGAAATAAATGACCGTAGACCCCGAGGTAGACCAAGAAGGCGGTGGAGAGATAATATACATACAGACCTACAAGCACTTGGAATCAATGACTGGCAAGAGAAGGTCCACCAGAGAGACGAATGGAGACAGATTGTATTTGCAGCAAAGAACCTCAATGGCTCGGAATGCTGAAGAAGAAGAAGAAGAAGAAGATGTGTTGCCCATGCAGCATGATCCCTCTCTCGGCCTGCCTAGTTTACTCCAGGGGGAAAGGTCACACCAATACATCTGGAACATGACAAGCAATGCTCTGTCTGCCAGACAGAACTTTGATCCTAACCGAGTTACCGACCAAGGCTTAAGGCCTGGTCTGCCCTGCCAAGACATTTTGTCTTTAGGTTGCATTTCCTCACACAGGATAAGGCTTGTATCCTCCCAGTTGTGCTTCTTTGCCCGAAGCCATTGACATCATGTGGGGTGTAGGGTTTGTACCGCCAAATTGTTGATGCTGACAGAAAGCAGGTAGTACCATCTATTGTCATATGATAGCTCAGTCAGATCTGACTTAGACCTGACCTGGCAATATAACAATCTTTTCAAAGTCGTACTAAAGGGGGAAAAAAAACACTCAAACAAAGAAGAGGTAGGCGGTTATTCTAAACTCGGACAAAGAAGACATGGCAATAATACTAAAATCAAAGATGAGGTAGATAATAATATAAGTGGGAAGGTAATATCAAGTGATTACATATATCAGTCTATGCACAGCCAAAGCAGCAGCAGGAAATTTAAAGGGGAAGACTTAAATTTTACACCGCTTGAAATTACGATATGGATAAATCTCTGCATTAGATATAATTGACAACACGTGTTACAGGAGACATGATAATCAAAACCATATGGCATGAACCATACAAAGAAGTTAGCACTAGTGTATTTATGATTATGAGTACTTTCTCCAGTAGATACTTTGACTGTCATTTTCCCATTACCTCTACCCCTTTCAACTCACAAGAGAAGTTACAATTAGGGCCCATCCCAGCCTCAGATGAATAATCCTGTGACCAAATTGGACACATTTTTGATATTAATTTGCAAGGGGTTGTTCATTGGAGATTATTTTTTTCTTCAATTATACCATTACCCTTACCCTGTTCAACCTCAAAAAGAAGTTATATTAGGGTCCATCCGTGGCTCAGATGATTAATCTTGCGACTGAATCCAGCCACAAATAGCGACTGCCCACGTTTTCACCCACACAGGATATTAATTTAAGATGATTGTTGTCCACAGAGGGTAATGGCGAGGTAATGGCTCTTATCTTGGAAGAGTATTGTGCAAATAGACGGCTTACGTACAAATAAATATAGATTAGTTTTAACATTATTGGGGCTCTCACTCCTCGAGTCCAGAGTTCCAGTAATTGATCTTGCCAACAGAGAAAGAATGAAATACAAAGACAATTCTAAGTATGATTCTGTTTAAAATATGATTTTACTGTTTTATTTCTGCATCTAGCTGGACACTTTTGCTTCAACTATTTCATTCTTGTACAGAAACGGCTTGTCTCCCCTGATTGTATGTGGAAGTCGAGAAGGCCAGCCATTCAAGGTCGGAGTATAAATTAACTCATTTGATACTTAATTTATTCAAGGTCGGAGTATAAATTAACTCATTTGATACTTAATTTATTCAAGGTCGGAGTATAAATTAACTCATTTGATACTTAATTTATTCAAGGTCGGAGTATAAATTAACTCATTTGATACTTAATTTGTTGGCCAGGATAGAATTGTTTTGTGTGCCTCCCCTAATTCCCCTTGCATAACTTATGTCCACTTAAGTTAATTCCTCATGGAAAACAAGTCGTAGCAAGAACCTGTATTTTAAAAGTTGGAATCATCACGTTTTGTGGACCTTGAGTGCACACAGGGGGATGAAGTAAAATATATGCCTTGGAGTTAACACTTTTGGCCACATTATTAGAAGAGAAAAACTTGATATTATTGCATCAAACTGGAAATGATTATGGGAAAAGAGGTTGATGAAGACAGTGAGAGAAGGTTCTCGGCAGCTTTTTATGATAGCATGGGAAAATATGGCATTAATTGATATATTCTGTTGGAGATGGTAAGTTGTAAGGCACTTGTTGATGTACATCAACACTACAGCTAGTAAGGCACTTATTGATGTTGTACATCAACACTACATTTAGTAAGGCACTTAGTGATGTTGTACATCAACACTACAGCTAGTAAGGCACTTATTGATGTTGTTCATCAACACTACAACTAGTAAGGCACTTATTGATGTTGTACCTCAACACTACAGCTGGTAAGGCACTTATTGATGTTGTACATCAACTCTTCAGCTGGTAAGGCACTTATTGATGTTGTACATCAACACTACAGCTAGTAAGGCACTTATTGATGTTGTACATCAACACTACAGCTGGTAAGGCACTTATTGATGTTGTACATCAACTACATTTAGTAAGGCACTTATTGATGTTGTACATCAACACTAGAGCTAGTAAGGCACTTATTGATGTTCTACATCAACACTACAGCTAGTAAGGCACTTATTGATGTTCTACATCAACACTAGAGCTGGTAAGGCACTTATTGATGTACATCAACACTGCAGCTAGTAAGGCACTTATTGTTGTTGTACATCAACATTACATCTAGGAAGGCACTTATTGATGTTGTACATCAACACTATAGCTGGTATGGCATTTATTGAAGTTGTACATCAACACTACATTTAGTAAGGCACTTATTGTTGTTGTACATCAACACTTCAGCTAGTAAGGCACTTATTGATGTTGTACATCAACACTACATTTAGTAAGGCACTTATTGATGTTGTACATCAACACTTCAGCTAGTAAGGCACTTATTGATGTTGTACATAACACTACATTTAGTAAGGCACTTATTGATGTTGTACATCAACACTACAGCTAGTAAGGCACTTATTGATGTTGTACATCAACACTACAGCTGGTAAGGCACTTATTGATGTTGTACTTCAACACTACAGCTAGTAAGGCACTTATTGATGTTGTACATCAACACTACAGCTAGTAAGGCACTTATTGATGTTGTACCTCAACACTACATTTAGTAAGGCACTTATTGATGTTGTACATCAACACTACAGCTAGTAAGGCACTTATTGATGTTGTACATCAACACTACAGCTAGTAAGGCACTTATTGATGTTGTACATCAACTACATTTAGTAAGGCACTTATTGATGTTGTACATCAACACTAGAGCTAGTAAGGCACTTATTGATGTTCTACATCAACACTACAGCTAGTAAGGCACTTATTGATGTTCTACATCAACACTAGAGCTGGTAAGGCACTTATTGATGTACATCAACACTGCAGCTAGTAAGGCACTTATTGTTGTTGTACATCAACATTACATCTAGGAAGACACCTATTGATGTTGTACATCAACACTATAGCTGGTGTGGCATTTATTGAAGTTGTACATCAACACTACATTTAGTAAGGCACTTATTGTTGTTGTACATCAACACTTCAGCTAGTAAGGCACTTATTGAAGTTGTACATCAACACTACATTTAGTAAGGCACTTATTGTTGTTGTACATCAACACTTCAGCTAGTAAGGCACTTATTGATGTTGTACATCAACACTACATTTAGTAAGGCACTTATTGATGTTGTACATCAACACTTCAGCTAGTAAGGCACTTATTGATGTTGTACATCAACACTACATTTAGTAAGGCACTTATTGATGTTGTACATCAACACTACAGCTAGTAAGGCACTTATTGATGTTGTACATCAACACTACAGCTGGTAAGGCACTTATTGATGTTGTACATCAACACTACAGCTAGTAAGGCACTTATTGATGTTGTACATCAACACTACAGCTAGTAAGGCACTTATTGATGTTGTACCTCAACACTACATTTAGTAAGGCACTTATTGATGTTTTACATCAACACTACAGCTAGTAAGGCACTTATTGATGTTGTACTTCAACACTAGAGCTGGTGTGGCACTTATTGATGTTGTACATCAACACTAGAGCTAGTAAGGCACTTATTGATGTTGTACATCAACACTACAGCTAGTAAGGCACTTATTGATGTTGTACCTCAACACTACAGCTAGTAAGGCACTTATTGATGTTGCACATCAACACTACAGCTAGTAAGGCACTTATTGATGTTGTACATCAACACTACATTTAGTAAGGCACTTATTGATGTTGTACATCAACACTACAGCTGGTAAGGCACTTATTGATGTTGTACATCAACACTTCAGCTGATAAGACACTTATTGATGTTTTACATCAACACTAGAGCTGGTAAGGCACTTATTCATGTTGTGCATCAAGGGAGCCATGTGATATAGTTATGGTGTTTGAAATAAACTCAAAACGTGCCAATTTTAAACCTAGCTGTGGACTATCTTTACAAAATGAGATACATGAAAACATATCCATCTCTGATCCCAGGGCAGAGTGTCGAATACCTAGCTTTCTCAGATAGCTATGTTCAGACCTAGCTGTGGACTATCTGTACAAAATTAGGAATGTGAAAATGGTGTACTCATCTCTGATCCCAGGGTAGAGTACCACATACCTAGCTTTCTCAGATGATGGTGAAGAAAATAAGGTCCTATGTGTATGATGTGAAGATATGTCTTTAATATCAATAATGATATTTTGTTAATCTTTCAATGTTTATTTATCTCAGACTGTTAATTTTTCTAGCAGCGTGAATATTGCTGACAGTAATTTAGAGTTAAGTTTACTAGATCTCAGACAAAAACATTCATTAATCTGTCCATGTCTTACATATCTCACATAGTATCTCTGTGCTAATCTGTCCATGTTTTAGTTATCTGACAGAAACATGCATTAATCTGTCTTTACATATCACTAGTAATACATTGATCTGCCCAGATTTGACGTATCTCACATAGTGACTATATTAATGTCAACACGTTTAACATATCTCACACAGTGTTAATATGTCCATGTTTTGCATATCATACAGAAGCCTTACATTATCTTTCCATGTTTTAAATATCTTGGACAGTAGCCATGCATTAATCTGTCCTTGTGTTATGTGTCTCACACAATGACTCTTGTGTTAATCTGTCTGTGTTATGTGTCTCAGGTCATGAAGGATATGAGTATATGGAATGCTGTCAAACTGAGTGACATGATAGAACAGCATGGAACGTACACTCGGCTGCTCTACCCTGGATGTGGAGTCATTTCTGCCAAAGACAAGTGAGTTTCTTATGTGTTGTAATAAATTAATAATACTTAAGCTGAAGCAATTCAAACAGTGACAGGTATTGTTAGAATGTGGAACATCTGTTATCCCAGTGATAATTTTAAAGTCAACACAAACTTTTTCTGTTTGCAACTAACTGGCTGGAACTACCTAATTACTTCATGTGACATATAACTCTGCAGTGTGCACCTGATGAGATGCAGTGCAATATGCCAGGCAGTCAATCGTGCAACATATTGTTTATGGCTTCTGTGTTTTGATTCACTAAGGGAATACATTGGTTTGATACACTGAAGTATTGAGAGAGGCAAGCAGTACATGGTCGCTCAACAAAACTATAACTATAGATAAATGCAATTTATAGGTGTTGAGAGAGGCAAGCAGTACATGGTCACTCAACAAAGCCATAAATAAAGATCAATGCAATTTATAGGATTAGTTAGTTGCATATTCTTTACAGAACAACGCAGTCAACCGTAGCAATTTCTAGCTGTTTATGATTTCTTACAAGTTTATGTTCAGTAGTTTGCCATTGCTTTCTGAACACCGGCACTAAACCATTGTATGGAACTGGCACAAAACGGTCTGCTTCCAATTTGCCCGCAGCTGTGGGATTGTGAATTGTTTTTAACCCCTTTTCCACAGTGTCAGCTGGAATAGAAAAATTATCCGCATGTGGGAAAATATGAGGCAAAGAAAGACAACAAAGATGGGCGACAAGCTTAAACAGCTAAGCTACAAATAATAAATAAAGCGTCATAGGACTGGAGAGTTTTTGAATTTATTTGTAAACTGTTTTTGCCCCCTGACTTTTCTTTTCTTGTAATTCTCAGTGAAACAACAGAATCTTTTGGGTTGACCATCAGCACAGATCTTATCACTCGCAGTTTGTCCACCAAACATCTGCCAATCTTGTTGAGTTTTGGAGAGACCCCAAGAGGCCAATTGTTCCCTGTGAAGTCATGGGACTTGACGGTCCAGATTTCTCGCATCTTCCAGCCAAAGAAAGTCATGCTGGTTAACAGTCGCGCAGGACTTATGGACAAACATGGAAAGGTTTGTTATCCATACCCTATCTATCATATTTCCGTGAAAATAAGACCTGGTCTTATATTAATTTTAGCTTAAAAATGCCACTGTGTTGCTGGGGCCCATAAGGGAAGAGAAGAATAGTATCACTGTTGCCTTCCATGCATGTTGTAAGAGGGGACTAAGGAGGCTTTGGGCTGAGACTTAGTCTAAAGTATATTGGGACTTCTGGTCCCCAACATGGCGGATAGGCATTTAAACCATTAAAGTCTCTGGAGTGTTTAGCTTGTGGCTACGGTTTGCCTCCACATTTTCCTCATGTTGGACTGGTAGTTCATGGTTCTGTCACACTACTACTGAGTGAGTGAGTGCATGGCGCGACGCCGTGAGCTGTGAATTTTGCGTGGAATGCTTTTTCAATTGTCCACGGTTGTTTGTAACGTGAACTGCATGTTCGGAACAATAGCTGCAGGCTGTTGCTGAATTTACTTATTTGTCTTTTCGGTTCACAAATTCATTTTTCAGAAGACTCATGGGAGTCATCGCTGGAGCTACGGAGTTCCTGCTTTGCGGCGGGTCGCGCTGTGGAAAGAGACTGAGCCAAATGGGATAATACTCTGGTCAATGAAGTCTTTCTGGTGACTGCCGATTCCATTGACGATGAACTGTGTTTTTCATGGAGGACTTTTGTGTTGGCATTCTGGCGGTGGCATTATGCACAGTGTACCTGTGCGGGCTGTTGGCTTACCGAGGCTCCTGTCTATTCCATTGTTCACATAGGGCAGCGAGGAGCATTTTGTGTGATATTCACTGGCACAGGAACGGAGCATAATGGGGACGACCTGTTGCCGTGAAGTTGGAACCGCGACTAACTAACTAAGCTTAAAAAATGCACTAGGGCTTAATTTTGGGGGAATGTCTTTTTTTTTTTTTTTTTTTTTAACAGCATTTTCCACACCCTTCCATCTCATAATATGACCACACAATGATAATTGTCACAGCATTCTCCACACCCTTCCATCTCATAAGATGATCAAACAATCATGATTGTCATGTCCTAATTATCACAGCATTCTCCACACCCTTCCATCTCATATCACCAAACAGTAATAATTGTCACAGCATTCTCCACACCCTTCCAACTCATAATATAACCAACAATCTTGATTGTCAAAGCATTCTCCACACCCTTCCATCTCATAATATGACCACACAATAATAATTGTCACAGCATTCTCCACACCCTTTGATCTCATAAATTACCAAAATGATGATTGTCTTGTCCTGACTGTCAGTTTTCTGCAGATCCTCTCGTCTAATATAACCAAACGACAATTGTCTTGTCCTGATGTGACTAATCATCTGTTTTTGTAAATTTGAATCCTTTAGCACTTAATTGTTGGTTCCCTTAGCCATCCAAAGTTTTTGTTTAGCGTTTTACAACTGAATTACATTTGTATGGTCTGTTTTCTTTATAATTTATCTCACTATCTCCAGTAGTAAAAATATATTATCATTAATCATATTTTGTTTCATACTGGTGTGATTGGTTTCATATTTTTGTTTTCCATAGGTTATCGCCAACATTAACTTACCTAGTGACCTGGCAACAGCCGATCAGAAAGACTGGTGTGCCCCGGACATTGTTGATACTGTAAGTCTGCTGTTGTTATTTAGCCTGAGCATTATTACTGAGTGCTCTGTGTGTGTGTGTGTGTGCCTCCTTCTCCCCCCCCCCTCTCTCTCTCTCTCTCTCTCTCTCTCTCTCTCTCTCTCTCTCTCTCTCTCTCTCTCTCTCTCTCTCTCTCTCTCTCTCTCTCTCTCTCTCTCTCTCTCTCTCTCTCTCTCCCTTTCTATCTCTCTCTCGCTTCATCTCTCTCAAGTTGTCTCTTTTTCACTGTATGTGTGAACAATTGTTGTGCACAATTTGTTGCCTTTCATATTTCGCTGCATCTCATTAAGTGCATACTGCAGAGGTTTCTTATCATTTGAAGTGAATAGATAAATTATATTTTGGCAGAAATATTTAACACATGTAGACACTGATTTTTTTTTTTTTTTTTTTTTTTAAATTCGCATATCCTTTACAGGACATGGCTGTCAACAGCAGCATCTTTCAGCTGTCTGTTGATTTCTTGGCAAGATTACGCTCAGTAGTTTGCCATTGCTTTCTGAGCAGCCGGCTCAGTTATCCTGCAAGTCACCAGCTGGGGTCGAACCGCTCCCAGCTCTCGCCCTGCTACGAGACTGCGTGATAAACGGGATTACGGAGAGAAGGTGTTGTAACCCCTCAGCCAGAGAGACCGGCATAGACACTGATACTGCTAGTAAATGTAGCAATTGTTATCCCACAGTAATCCCAGGTTTACCATAAATTATTTCTGATTGCATAAGATTCTTAATTGTTCACATATTGTGTAAAACACGCTTTCTGAAGAAATGTTGCAAACTATCAACTTTTAGGGAGGAAATCACTATTCAAGTACCACTATATATGGATGAATAATAACATTAATAATCTATATTTGTGCTCATAATATCGTATATCATTTTACAAGTTAATCCTGCTTAAATTTTATTGCGAACTGCAGTAACATAGTGGCTACGTGCATACATGTCGGCCAGGTGTTCATGGATTCAAATTCATACTGAGACTTTAAAAAAAAAATTATATTCTCAATGATGGACAGGGTTAACAGAGTCTGTGGGAATCTCGAGGTATGAAGCCCATAAATGAACACTCTTCTGCTGCTTATGCTTCACCTCGGCACCGCAAAGTATGAGAGGAGATATTCTTAACATAATTTTCAAACACAACACCACTGCCTCTGTATCTTTACCACTTAGAAAAAGAGTGAATCAATTGCCGGTATGTAAGTTACTACCATAAACGTGTTCACTGTAGGTCATGAAAATACATTATCATTTTTTGTTTTGTTATAGATGGCTCGAGTCAACAGACTGTTGATGGACCTGCCTTCAGAAAGTTCAGTTGTAATCACATCAGCTGATACGTTGTTGAGAGAACTTTTCAGTCACCGAGGTCAGTGGACAGTCTTACAAGCTCATTCCCTTTTGCTTGTTTGTTGTTTTTCTTTCCCTGCATTTTTGCTTGTGCCCAGTTCGGAGTGAGAATTTGTCAAGATCTATGATTTTGGAAATAATAAATAATGTAGGCGAAAAGTATTGATGTATAATTATAGGCCAGCTTATGGAGTTTATGCTTTGGGCAGGAAGTCAGCATGGTCTAATGTATAAGAATGCTTGTTCTTAAAAGTTTGGTGTGCTGATACTGAGGCTAAGGGTTCAACCCCTACACCGGACAGCTGGACTAAAATGTTGACCTCTCGTCCTTGACTTGGTGATGTAAATTACAAATACCTCTGAAACCGGAGTTGGTTCACCTGATGGCAAGGGACACTTGTAATAGGGAAAGCCAATCCACATGCAAAAATCAGTCCAAAGATACTAGAAGTAGTGTGTATGGACTACTCTTGAGTTCAAAGTGAGTGCCCAAAAAACATAAAAATAATTTATGCTAGCAAAGTTGATAGTGGACTGCACTGATATTTAATTAGCAGTAATATCAATATTTGAAAGCAACTGCAATGCATCAACGTCATGAGCAGTCGGGCGCAGCTTTGATGTTTGGGCTCATTGCTTGCCAAAGTGAGGGACACTTATTCCTCCTGGCTCTCAGGCATATAAAACATGAAGGAACTATCGCATCACAGATCAATAGCGGGAAACTGACTGGATTTAAACATTGTTTTTAGTAAGTTAGTCTAAGCTAAACTGAGTCCAGCCACCACCATCATCAAGTGTTTCATCTCTTGGGGTCATCATTAAGCTTCCTGATAATTCCATTCCATAGGTATCTTTTCTAATATGCTCACTTTAACTGATTCAGTGCTGAAGGATATTGCCAAATGACCTATTTTTACAGAATGGCAATATATTGTCATACTAGAGGCGGATTTGGAAGAACAAAGGCAGCAAAAGAGACTGCACACAATACAGAAGCATTTCACTGTTGAGTCATACTGGGAAAATATTTTGCAAAATTCTTGAAAAAAGATTACGAACTACTTTAGAACCCCAGCTAAGCAAAACGCAACTTGGATTTAGGAAAAACAAAAGATGCACAGACGCCATTTTTGCTCTTAGAAAACTTATAGAAAAATCAATCGAATTCAATGAAACACTCTACTTAGCCTTTGTCGACCAAGAAAAGGCATTCGATAGGGTAAATAGAAACAAGCTGTGGGAAATCCTTAAACAATATAGGATGAGTACACATCTAACAAACCTATGTAGAAGGTTATACAACAGTGAATGCATAGTGAGAGCAACTGGAGGACACTCAGAACCCTTCACCATAAGATCTGGAGTACGACAAGGTTGTGTCCTGTCCCCTCTCTTGTTCATAACATATATAGACAACATATGTAAAGAAACCAGCCAAGCAGAGACAGCAAGAATACCTCATGACAAGAACACAGAAGAAGGACCATCTGCAAATCTAACCATTAGAGAACTCCTGTTTGCGGACGACCAAGCACTAATAGCAAAATCAGAAGCTGAATTACAAGACCACATGAATAGTCTAAACGAAATGTGTAGGGAACATAACATGAAAATTAGCACAAGCAAAACAGAGGTAATGACTATAACTAAAGAAGAACAAACAGCAACAATTCACCTAAACGAACATCCCTTGAAACAAGTAAAGAGTTTCAAGTACCTAGGAAGTATAATATCAAATGGCAGATCAGAAGACGAGATCGAAAATAGGTGCAATAAGGCAAATCAACTCATTGGACAAATGGCACCAATACTAAAGAACAAACATGTATCAATAACTACTAAGAAAGCACTTTACAACACAATCTTCCTACCAACTCTGTGCTACCAATGCCAAACCTGGACAATGACAGAAAAAGAGAAAAGAAAAATCACAACAACAGAAATGAGGTTCCTGAGAAGAATACTCAACGTATCAAGAAGAGATAAGATCAGAAATGAAGAAATCAGGACGGATTAAAGTGGGGGTTAAAGCAGCACTAGATTTTATTAGAAAGCAGCAAGTCAAATGGTTTGGCCATGCAAGTAGGTTACCAGTCAACAGCATACCACAACAAGCAATGATGTACAGACCAGATGGAAACAGAGGAAGAGGCCGACCACGTAAACGTTGGACAGAGGGAATAGCAGAGTCCATGGGAATATCGAGATACGAAGCCCATAATCGGGCACTCTCACGAAGTTTATACTTCACCTCGACACCGCAAGGTACAAGAGGAACACGATGAGATGAGATGAGACTAGAGGCGATGTGTTATTTGTTTTGTTTCGTGGTATCTTCCCAAATTTTAATGCTCAGTGAATGTAAATTGACATTGCACTAATTGTTCATTTGATTGTGTACCATATTTGGTCCAAACCTGCTTGTTGTTTAACTGAATCACTTAACTCCTTGTGTGTCTATACGGATAGATCTTTACATGTCTGTATTATAAAGGATGTTAGTAAACTGAGAACACTACCATTCTTGGCTCTGAGAACACTACCATTCTTGGCTCTGAGAACACTTTAATTCTTGGCTCTTGTTCTTTTGCAGGGTCCGGAACATTTTTCCGAGCCACAGAAGCTATTCACAAATACACGTCTCTGAAAGGCATCGACTTGGAGCGCCTCAAAGGTTTACTGAATAGGTAAGTGTATTTATCAAGAAGGCAACTTACATGCAAACACACTTACAGAATGAAGTCTCTTTGGTGACGTGGTTAAGCTGCCTGCCTCATGAACTCTATCATTCAATTGGCGGGTGCAATTTTTTTTTTTTAGATTTCTGGGGGTCGTTGCTGGAGCTACAGAGTTCATGCTTTATGCGACACTTTTGGCAGGTTTCCACTTTAGAAAGAGATCGAGTCGTATGGGATAAAACTCCGTGCAATTAAATCAGTCTTTTGCCTTTTAAATACAGACAGAAAATATCAGAGAGGCAACGAGAGACGAAGAAATGAGAGTGAGGGAGTCATAATGAAGATAACATAAATGTAGTCCCATAGCAGAAACTGACTGTGGGGATGTAAAGTGTTATGCCTTCACATTTTCTAGGCCACAACATTTGAGGTGGGGTGCCCAGTTCCCTTCATCTTCACTTTTCCTCTCCAGACATTTCCCAAATCTGAAAATTGTCTGGTACACATTGTTATGAAGTTGAGTCGACTCCAGAGATATTCTGGGTGGAAAATATCATCCTGCCTCAACTGAAGATTCTACCTGGACTACTGTCTTGGCAGGTGAGTGCACTAACTACTGTGCTACCACGGCTATAGCATATGTGTGATTATTGTGTTGTCAGATAATTAAATTATCAAAAGTGGACTGTCACCATTGCATGCCCACATCTCAGAATTTCTACAAGTGTTTGATGGATGATCACATCAGTTTGGTGTTGGTTCACCAGTGTTGTTGTTTCTTCTTCATCTGGTGACTCCCTACTTGACCCCTAATGTCTCATTTTGAGCAATTCCATTGTCTCAGCCATGTTAGTGAAGTCAAATATTTCACTGTCTGACAGTGTTTGTTTATCTCAGATCCCTGACTGTTCTGTTTGTATATTTGGGAATTTCTGACATATCCAGTCTTCTTGTGTATCTTCTCCATTAACCTGGAAGTAGCCAGTCCACTTCAACACAGCAGTGCCTAGTTGGGCATGTGTTGAAGTACAGTTGTTCCTTCAGTGAGGCACTATCATCATTTGGATAAGGAGAGGACAGCATGACCCAATGGATAAGTGCACTCGTTCTTAAACATCCGGTGTGCTGATGCTGAGGTATCGGGTTCAACCCTTACATCGGTCACTTGACTAAAATGTTGACTTCTTGTCCTTGGTTTGAGGACGTAAATTACAAGTACCTGTGAAGTCAGTGGGTTTGCCTGATGGTGAGGGACACTGGTAATAAGGAAAGCTAATCCACAAGCAAAAATCAATCCACTGCACTAGAAGTAGCAGCTTGTTTATAGATTGTGCTTGAGTTCAAAGCGAGCGATCGCCAAAAAAAAACAATTTGGATAATGCAGGTTCGAGTCACCACCCGGGTGTTGCTGGGGAGGAAAGGAAGAATTGTAACTCTGCAGCCTATATGTGAGTAAGGAGGGTTGGTGTGAGGCTGGCTACCTCAACCCACAGAAAGCTTGAGCTGCAAAACCCAACCAGTCATGAATAAGTCTACAAGGGGCTTGGCATGAGTTGGTTGTGGGTCTGTGCTTCCTAGGGAGATGAAAGGCAGCAGGAGAAGGTTTAAATCCCAATGCTTCTATAGCTTTCAGTTTGTATATTGTTTAGTGTGCCCTCATTGGGAGATGAAAGGCTGCAGGGGAAGGTTTAAATCCCAATGCTTCTATAGCTTTCAGTTTGTATATTGTTTAGTGTGCCCTCATTGGGAGATGAAAGGCAGCAGGGGAAGGTTTAAATCCCAATGCTTCTATAGCTTTCAGTTTGTATATTGTCTATTGTGGCCTCAGATATATACTTCTGATTTTTACTTCTTGTATATTGTCTAGTGTGGCTTCGGATATTTACTTCTTTTCTTTCATCATCATCAAGTGCCATGCCGGAAGGCGTTCGTGGTCATGATTCGCCGTCTCAAATCAGGTCTGTGCTCTTGTCCCGACCATGCGATGCTGTCAAACCATTAAGGTATTTATCCCTTTGTCTTCCTCTTGCTCTCTTACCATCAAGCTTGTCATTGTTACTAAATTTTCACCCTTTCCATCTCGCTTCGCACTTTGCTAAGATATTAATTTTCTCTTCCCATTTATTGTTTGATGTTATCCAATCTTCCATCTGCACTTAAAGTACGAACCTTCCCTGTTTGCCATTTTCAGTGTTTCTATCCTTTTGTGATGTTCCATGATTTGACGGATCATGATGAACTAGGCATCTTTAAAGAGGGTAGTTTGCCATTGCTTTCCTTCCTGGCAGTGACCATACTGGTCAGTGACTGTAACCATTGTCTCTTTAAAGAAATCCTCTGCCTACCATTGAGAAACTTGAGACCATAACCAACTTCTTTTCTTTACTTTTGTAAGTACTCGTCAACATCTGTAAATATTCACACACACACATAAACACATATAGTTCTTTCATGATGATGTAACTGTTTTTGGCCAGGTCTTTCATGGTGGAGATATTGGACACATACTTCGATGACATTGCCGACAAGATCCACGCCATCTATTTATCAGAGTCGTAAGTTGATATTTAATTTGCCCTTGTTATGAAACCTGTAATATTTACAGCCCCTACACTTGAATGTACTGTTATATAAATGCTTAAAATTATTTGTGTCTGGCCTCAGGAGGAAAGGAAATCTACAAAATATCAAGTTTAACTGTATTTGTGCTTGGCCTCAGTGGGAAAGAGAATCTACTAAATATCAAGTTTAACTGTATATGTGTTTGGTCTCAGAAGTACAATCTTCTGAACATAATTAAGTTTAACTATATGTGTTTGTGCTCGGAGGAAGGATAATCTTCTAATATCACCTAATTTAACTGTTTGCACCTGGCCTCTTAGGAAGACAAATCTTCCACATATCGTAAAGTTTTACCAAATATGTGTCTGACCTCGGAGGTTGACCAAGTTTAATTATTTACATCTAGAATATAAAGTTTATCAGATGTGTTGGCTTAATGGTTAGGAAGTTAGCAGACAAAATCATGATTGCAGTTAGTTTTCAACGTCTCGCTCGCTCACTCCAAGACTGAAATACTGGCCGCCTGGTCCCCCTTGCTATAGGACTTACAGAATGTGAACATCCTAACACCTCAAATACTGGTTAAGGCGATGTGCGGCAGTAAAAACATCGATTTTTTGTCAACTTGGCTATTTTTGGAATAGTTCATTTTTAGACACCTTATCATGTCTTCTATCAGATTCTGTACTTGTTTTTGTTTAAAAACTGTTATTTTTATGTAATATTCATAATTTACTGAACCCACCCTCTGTGTCAAATTGTATAATTATTGAAAATTGTTGCGAAATTGTCGGTTTTCAAATCCTAGCAACGATATCTCAGGAAAACACGACACGCGCGTGTAAGGTATCCCTGGAAAGGTCGTGAACTTCCGTAACTGTTCGTGATACTCCGAGTTCGTCTAATCGGAAGCTCTTCTGTGTACATCGGGTTTATTCGTGTCTATCATCTTCCGGAAACTTCCATATATGGAACATCGTAAGCAATCCGCGTTCGCCGATGGCTGAAATTGATCACGTGGGTTTCCAAAATGGCGGCTTTGTGTTGTTTACACCTGGCGACGTGCTGAAAGTTCATTGTTGACGACAGACTGACACGCATTGAAATATGCCTCGTTCTAAGAAATTTAACATCCAGTCATCCACTCAACGTAAGTAATCTCTCAGACTACACCTCGCAAATGCTCGTAAGCAGCGAAAAGCCTATCAGAACGTCGTAAATGATACAGACAATTCTGAAACTACTGAAAGCGACCCAGCTAAATTGCACATGCCACTTCCAAATCTAAGTGTTTTGACAGTGAATCTGAATGAATCAGTGCTATCGTGTTCTTCTCAAAGTTGTGGAAGTGGTTCTTTTATTACCCGAAGCCAATTTAAAAGAGATACGTATAAATACACAACATCCACTAGCAGCAAGTATGATTCTGGTGACGACAATGGATATCAAAAACGGGATCACAGAGCAATAGTTGATTGTTCAGAAATTGAGGCAATAATCAAATTGTTATGTTGTCCAGTTTGTAAAAATGATAGTCTTATTTTGAAAACTGACAGCAAGAAAGGCAAGGGATTAGCTGTGTATGCAGAGGTTTACTGCTCTTGTTGTGAAGAAGTGATGTGTGGAAGATACCTATCTGAAAAAAAGAAATGATGGGGATAGATCTTTTGCTGTCAACAGCCAGTCAGTATATTCAGCATTAGTTTGTGGGATGGGTGCAACAACATTTAATAATTTTTGTGAAAATATAAACCTGCAAGGTATTCATCACAAAACATTTCACAGCAAAGCGAATAAACTATATTCAAAGATAGAAGATCTGGAGGACACTTTTTTCTCAAACCGTAAAGTATGTTCGACAGGCTCATGCACAACAGTCAGGCATAACTCTACATGACAATGATGTGCTAGATATTAGTGTCAGCTTTGATGGCACTTGACTGACTAGAGGCCACACATCCCACATTGGAGTTGGCTGTGCAATGGATGTTCTTACAGGAGTTTGCATAGATGCCCATGTTATGTCCACATATTGCCAGGTGTGTGAAACCACTGGTAAGACTTTCCAGGGACAAACCAGATGAATTTGCAGCATGGAAGGCAGAACATCTTTTAAACTGTGACAACAATTTCACAGGATCTGCTGGAATGATAGAGGTGAAGGGTGCTGTGGCGACGGTCTGTGGCCCGTCATAAACTTCGCTACACGTCAATACTTTCTGATGGTGACACCAAAACATTTGCGGAACTTACCAAGATCAAACCATATGGGGATGACATTCAGATAGACAAAGAGGAGTGTATCAACCATGTCAGTAAACGCCTTGGAACAGCACTGCACAAATTAAACTAAACTACTTAGTAGATGTGTGTCAGGACAAACTCAGAATTCAAATGAGTGTTTACACAGCTTGATATGGGCTCGATGCACTAAAGACAACTTTGCCTCTCGCAAGCGTGTTCAGTTTGCAGTTGTAACTGCAGCAAGAGAGTTCAACTTTGGAGCTGCTGCTGCCCAAGACACTGCCCAGTTTTATGGACCTTCTACAGGCCTGCATATGCAGAGACTAGGAACATTTAGGATGCAGAAGCAAGTAAGAAATAGTCTGAAGTACAAGAAGGACAAACAAACTAAAAGACGCGACACTGTACGAGCGGCCAAATTAAAGAGACAAGGTGAGCTGCATGCTCTGGAGGGAGGTCCTGCATATTCAGCAGGACAATTTTAACACTCAAGGTCCAGTTTTACACTTTTTTTCTCTGTAAAAGAGTTCATTAGTAATAAAAAACAAAAAAATAATTAGTTTTTCCCCGTTTTCTCATTTCGCCAGTTTTTTATACATAAGTACAATTGTTTTAAAAACTATTCGTTAGATTTCACTCAAACTTTGCAGAGATATTCTTTATTATATCACTTACATTGTGAGTAGATTAATTTTGAAAATTACATTTTAATTTTTGTGCTATACTAAAAAAAAAAAAAATATGTCATGAAAAATGTCATTAAAATTTTCAAATTATGAAAAAAAAAACTGCAAGGAGATATCATTAAAATTTTCTACTAAACTTGTAAAGGGTCTATTTATTTACACATAATACAAAGAATTTAGCCTGTACATTAAAAAATAAATGTTTTAGAGGTACATTAAGAAATTCAATATGGCCGCTGTTTATCTTGGTTTCCATAGCAACCGTTAAGTGCAAAGTCAATTTGACAATATTTTATCGATCAGCAGTCTTCAGTATCAAACCCTATATCATAAAAGAACATAGAAATTAAGTATTATGGAATTAAATTTTTTAAGGTTAGCATCGCCTTAAAGGTTCCTGCTACAGGTTGTGTAATTGGATATATAAAGTTGTGGGTCATTGAAAAAGGTTGTCAACAATAGTTGACTCATTCTACAGTAGTGGTTCTTTCCAGGGGGAAATAATCCCATTGCCTGGGGGGGGGGGGGGGGGGAGATAATCCCATCTCCCACAGAAAGATAATTTTAGGGTTTTGGGTTTGAACAACATACCCCCAAACTGTTGGAATTTCAGCTTTCTACATAAACTAACTCTGTTGTTGTCATTCCATCATATCTGGATTCTGTTGAAATTGTTTTGCATGCTGTGGTTTTATTTTTTATTGTTTGCTGATGAAGGCTTGTCACTGTAAAATCTTCTGTGTTTTGTATTGCAATTTTGTAAAGTTTACCTACATTTCATGCTTTCAGTTGCTTGTTTCTGAAAGTGTGGTTCTGATTAGTCTGCTGGGTAAAGGCAGCCCCACGACAGCTAATGCCATTGGGGTGTGAAGTATTCAGCCTTTACCTATCCTAAGCCAGTCATTAAGAGGTGCGGTGACCAGTTCCATTCTTTGTCATCATTCCTTTCCAGAAAGTTCTAAAATTATTTCCAGCCACCTTTACTTCCTAGAACATTTCCCAGTACCCAGGATTTGAACACACGATCACCAAGCGGGCAGGGGTAAACTGATCAAAGAATGGTAGTTTCTAATTACCGTAATTTCGTTCAGATGTTGTATGCATGATAAGGCAGATGTGGTGAAAACCCTCTGGGAGAATGTGATTAATGCAGATGTGGTGAAGGCCCTCTGGGAGAATGTGATTAATGCAGATGTGAAGGCCCTCTGGGAGAATGTGATTAATGCAGATGAACAGGCATTCATGATCTAGAGAGAAGTGTGGCAGCAAGGGGTGGTCAGAGAATCTGGTCGATTGTCGTCATTCGGAGGTAAAGCAAGATGGGCATAATAATCAGTTGCAACAGGCATAATTAGTATTAGACCTCTTCTCTGGCTGTTGAAGATGAGGACAGCACTCATGGGAATGCTCTGAGTGCGGGGATGTCAGTTCTTAACTCAATTCAACTCAACTCATATGTTGTCTGCGTTCACAATGTGGCTTTGTATTCAGTTTGACCCTCTCTGGTTACACAGGTACAGTGGTGTGGCTATTCTGTTGCGCTGTGAGGAGCAAGGTGTGCCCTACCTGTGTAAGTTTGCGGTCACCAACAAAGCACAGGGCCAGGGCACAGGTGAACTTTTGTGGGACACCATTACACAGACTGAGAAGGCTTTGTTTTGGAGGTCGAAGACAGTTAACCCAATTAATACCTGGTAAGTACTGACAGCTGACCCCATGTATTACCAGGACTCGGCAGGAAAGCATAGTACTAAGGGGCTTGAAATGAAAACCTTAAGAGTGATAGAAATTGTAATAACCATGCCATTGTCTTGTAACCTGTCAATAATAACCATGCCATTGTCTTGTGACCTGTCTATATTGTTGTTAAGGATGACAAGTGTCAAGCACTACGGTGATGTCATAAGGACAGATTAAAGATGGCCGCCCACTTTTGACATGCACCAAAGAGGAGCAGCGTTCTATTATCTGTTTTGTGATCAGTGAAGGTGTGAAACCTATAGAAATTCGTCGGTGAAGGAAAGTCCAGTATGGTGATGCATGTCTGTCAGTCCACCCAGTGTATGAGTGGAGTAGTAAGTTTCAAAACCGTGACTTCTGTGAAAGACTGTTCACGACTAGGTCAGGCACACCAAGTAGTGACCCCTGACAATTTTTTTCTGCAGGAATCCAAGCACTTTATCAGAGCTCTGGGGGACTTGCATTGAACGCAGTGGTGACTACATCGAAAAATGATACATTTGTACTTTACTATTTCAAAATATATCCCCCCCACAAAGGTTTTTCATTTGAAGCCCCCTCGTAGTTCTGAAATCTACCATGTATGTCGTAAGAAGCAACTAAGAAGGGTTTCATTTACTCATCATCATCATGTTGCATGTCCCTCGCAGAACGTAGCACTGTAGCCACTTCTTGAGAATGTAAATGGCAAATAATTTAAGAGAAACGTGGCAGTTGTATTCACAATACCAAGTGATAGGCTACATTTTACAACATTTGTGTATAAATGTTTGTATTTATTAACAGAACTGGTTCATGATTTATCACTAGGAATTATTTGCACTCAGAAAACACCCATAGGAGCTCAGTCTTTTCCAGCAGAAATCAAAGGGTATGCATGCTGATTGGCCACGCATTGAAACTGTCCACTCTTGCGGTCATTGCGATCAGTTTCGTACTTGATTCCCCCAGTTAAACAACCATAATCTAGATTTGTCGAGAGATGTCTTCTTGCACCAAGCAAGTATATCCCCTCTGTTAATCTTTAATGTCCCAATCATGAGTACTTCTTCTTCTTCTTCTTCTTCTTCTTCTTCGTTCATCCGGATTTTTTTTTCCAGATGTGATTGCGTTGTTCCTGTTTACAGCAGAGCTGCGTTCTTGCGCCGTTAGGCCGACACATCTGACTTCTGCGGGCATTTGTTGACCGGGTTAACCTTCCTGGGATGAGTACTTCTAAAACTAGCATATCAGCTCTCTTGTTCCCACACACCTGTGCATAACCAGTACAATAGATCTGCACAAGTTCCTAAAGGCTTGAGCAATCTCCAGGTGGCAGACACTCAGGCTGTAGAGATTCATTGTGAACTGTCGAAAGTGTGGACACAATTAAAGACTGTCATCAGCTTTGTAAAGTGCATTTATCATCATTATGTGCCAAGCCGATATGCGTTGGCAATCATGTTTCGTCATCTCACTCAATCACCAAATCTGTGGATTAGCTCTGTGTTCTTGTCTCGACCATGCCACGCGGCCAAGCCATCCAGATATTTACTTCTCTTCCTTCCCCTTGTTTTTTTCCCCTCAATCTTGCCATTTGTCACCAAGTTCTCTACTTTGTCTTCTTACTACATGCCCACAAAATTTTGACTGGCTACATCTAATTTCTCTAATCAGTTCAGTTTTCATTTGTTTCTTGCAGGACTTGCTCATTAGCTTTTCTGTTTCTCCATGATATTCTTTTCATTTTCCTCAGAAACCACATTTCCACTTACATTAGATGATTTTCACCTTGTCTGCTCATTGTCCACGTTTCACATCCATACAAAATTACAAGTTCTATGTAGCACTTCAGTGCTCTTTTTTCTCATTGCAATTGGCATATTTTTTATTGGTCAATATGTTTTCCATCTTGCAAAAGGCTATCTACAAGATAGCGATTCTTGCTCTAATCTCTTCAAGGCATCTCCCATCACTGTTTGCCTGTTCAATAAACTCGACTTCAACAAGGATTCTTTTAAGGCTTGCTTTCCCTCCTAACCTTTAATTTCCTCCCATGTGTCTACAAGGCTGCAGGTTTGTGTCGCGTTTCGTCTAGTCCCTATCCCTTGATATGTCCGACTTGGGAGACCCTGCCACTAGCTCCGCTACTGTCTGCGTAGTTCTTGGGGTCAATGGAACATGCTTTTAAAAAGTCTTAAAAGTCGAGAGGCTCGACTTGTTGCACCGGGTTTTAAACATGGAAGCCCCTCTATCACTTCAAGATGGAGACACATCAGGGGAAACCTTTGTAAATGAGGTAGTGGAAAGCCATTTCATTGCCAGAATGGCAGCATCTATCACCATACCTATACCGGAGAAACAAGGCACCCAAGGTAGGCATACTCTGTCTCAGTTTGTGCATCGACGCCTGGCTTTGTCAGATAAGGTAGAAAATATGGGAGGTCATGTGTTCATGCTGCATATTGTAAAAATCCCTTGGCAGATGGAAATTGTAAAGAGGAGGCCATAATTAGCAGCTGCTCTGGCCCCAAAAAAAAATTTTTTAACAAATTATAACTACCCCTGCAAAATTGTTATAGTATGTAAAAATGTGTTGGTGTGGAAAACAAGGGAAAAGCACTTCATGAATTTCTCAAGAATATATTGTGGGGCTGTCCAAAGCTAGATCACTGGTGAATTTTTGTTGAATGAAAACTTCCTACCAATACAATTTAAAAAACAAAGGTTTGTGTTTATGAATGAAATGTATCTCGTGACTGTTGTGCTCGAGATAAATCTGTTTTCAATCTTGTTGCAGGTATTTCAAAAAGTGTGAGGGGTCATGGAACAATCCATATTGGACTGTGTTTTGGTATGTTTGTCTGTTTGTTTAAATCTATTTGTTTTGTGTTCATACATTTGTTTGTTTTAATAATATATTTATGTTCGTTTTCATATGTTTGTTTATGTTTTAATGTTTTTGTTTGTTTTTGAACATTTGTCTGTGTATGGTGTATTTATATTATGTCTGTCTGTGTTTTAATGTGCTTTTTTGTTGTTTTGGTATGCCTATCTGTGTTTTAAAGTGCTTAATTATTTTTTTATATGTCTTGTCTGTTGGCAGAACTGCAGTGGCTAGAATGTTTACCTGCTTGCTTGCTAGAATGTTTACCTGCTTGCTTGGTCATCAAGGGTTCGAATTTGCATTGAGGCAGATTTTTAAAAAATTGTCCCAGACTTCCAGGTCAACCAAGTCTAAAACGAGTGCCAGGAAATGGCTTACCTGGTGACAGGTGCAATATTGATGGCCTCGCCCATTGAGCGCCAGTTTGTCTATATGCCAGTTTGTCTATACAAATATGGGTCTAGCGTCACATGCTTAGTATGTCTAGTGGCGTGTAAAAAGTTCCTATACTTTATTAACCTGCAATAACGTATTCATACGATGCATCTTTTATGAAGATGTGGAATTCAAAGGGAAACCACCACGTTAATTTCCCATAAATAATGTAGGGGCAGTCACGATGCTAGATTTCTGGTTAAGTGGAATGACGTGTTGAAACAAATTTTCAAATCAATCTTTGTGTTGAGCAAGCAGATATGGCTGGCTTCGTGGCATAGGGGTTATGGATGCAGTTCGTAATCCCGCATACCCGCATTCGAAACACAGCTGTGGGCGATTAGGCAGCAGACCGCCTTGCGTTGGTTTTTTTTACCTAATGGTATGGGTGTTGGTTGTTGAAAGTAATGGCAAACTACTGAACATAAAACTTGCCAAGAGATCACAACAGCAAACAATGCTGGTGTTGACTGTGACGTCCTGTAAAGAATATGCAACTAACTTTAACCAGATATGACACTGCAGGTTGTATGTTGGGTTGAGTCAAGAACCGATTCACAGCACTCTGGATGTTCCCATCTTCAACAGCCAGCAAAGAGTCCCAATACTAATGATACCAGTTGCAGCCTGATTATGTTGCATCTGACCATTCCTCACAGTCCTGAGTGTCAGCCAGATCCTTCTGTCACTCCCTGTAGCACCATTCCCTCCTGGCTGTGATGATCTATTTGCTCTTCTGCACTACACACAAGATCCTAATGGACCTTGACCACGTCTGCCTTATCATGCACCAATACCCCACCGAGCAGTGCAGACCCAGCCAATCTGTCCGCCTGCTAATTTCCCACCACACCAGCATGTCCTGGGAGAAAAATTCAACAGAAGCTCTATATTTTTTTTAAATTATATGTTGGTAATATGCAATGGTGTCTCTAAGCTGCGGACTGTTCTTCTTATAGTCCATGCTGCATGGTGTTAGTGATCATGTCTGTCCACAGCTTTCTGTCTCATGTACTGTCAATCTTCTTCTATGGTGTTGGTGAGCATCTGTCCACAGCCTTCTGTCTCATGTACTGGCAATCTTTTTATAGTCCATGCCATGTACTGTCAATCTTCTTCTATGGTGTTGGTGAGCATCTGTCCACAGCCTTCTGTCTCATGTACTGGCAATCTTTTTATAGTCCATGCCATGTACTGTCAATCTTCTTCTATGGTGTTGGTGAGCATCTGTCCACAACCTTCTGTCTCATGTACTGGCAATCTTTTTATAGTCCATGCAATATGGCATTTGTTATTATGTCTGTCCATAACCTTCTGTATTGTGTACTGCAATTTTTTTTTCTGATCCTTATGTTCCTTGATGCCAAGATGTTAAACTCTCCGCATTTCTCTGTTTTCTTCTATCTCTTCTTCCCTCTAACTTTCCTGTTGTTACGACATACTCCAGCTTTCACCTTCTCATGACCATGTGGAGTGTTATGAATACAGATTCTATTCTATGCGCCACAACCACTTAAGTTTTCAACAGGCCCATAGTCTATTTCAACTCTTTATCACCTGCTAGTGCAATGAATAGAAAAAATATGTGCACTATTGTCTAAAAATGTGTGTGCCAACTTAAAGGAAACATTGATTGCATGTAAAGTCTTGTTGCGTTTCTTCTTCAGGTATGGTATTGAGGACCCTCACCTGTCATCTGGTTTGATTCATGATGCCATTAACCGAAAGGATTCCTTTAAACGTCGGAGCATTGCTGCCCAGATTAATAGTGATGACGAGGAAGAGAGAATGGGAGGCTGAGTGAGGTGTGAAGGTGTGGACTGTGAGGTGAATGACGTGAGGTAACCAGTGGATGTGATGTCTTATACTGGAGGCTGAGTGAGGAGATCACAAAAAAGGAGTGTCTCAGACTGGAGGTTGAGATGAGAAAAGGTGATGTGTCTTGGGCTGGAGTTTGAGATAATTCAAGATGTTTGTGACTGGAGGGTGAGTGAGATCACCGAATGAGTGTCTTACGGCTGGAGGTTGAGTGAGGTAACAACTAGATGAGGAGTCTCGGACTGGAGGTTGAGATGAGAAAACAACAAGATGATGTCTTAGACTGAAGGTTGCGATAAGACAAGATTATGTGTCTTAGACTGGATGTTGAGATGAGAAAAGATGATGTATCTTAGACTGGATGTTGAGATGGGAAAAGATGTCTTAACTGGAGGTTGAGATCAAATTAAAAGATGATGTATCGTAGACTGGATGTTGAGATGAAAAAACAACAAGATGTGTCTTAGACTGGAGGTTTAGATAAGACAAGATTATGTGTCTTAGACCTGGATGTTGAGATGAGAAAACAAGATAGTGTGTCTTAAACTGGAGGTTGAGATGAGAAGACAAGATAATGTCTTAGACTGGAGGTTGAGTTGAGAAGGCAAGATAATGTGTCTTAGACTGGAGGTTGAATTGAGAAAAGATAATGTTTCTTAGACTGGAGGTCGAGTTGACAAGATAATGTCTTAGGCTAGAGGTTGAGATACGACAAGATAATGTGTCTTAGACTGGAGGTTGAGTGAGGCGACATGATGATGTGTTTTTGACTGAAGATTGAGAGAGAAGACAAAATCGAGAGTCTTAGAGTATTGGTTGACTGAGGAGACAAGATAATGTAAGACTGGAAGTTGAATGAGAAAATTATGTGACTGATTTGAAATTTTATTGAGAAGATCACAGGACAGAGGGTCGATGAAGATTAAGATGACCCTCTGATGGAGTCTCTCAGACTGGAGTTTAAGTATGGGGACTATAAAATAAGAATGAGCTTTGCTTGCTTATTTCCTGAAACCCCACATGGACTCCATGTACACCCTGCATACTTACTTGATGTGCGATAGTGAAGCCTAGCACATGAAATGCTGTAACAGTAACCATTCACTTTCAGGCAAGCTTCTGGTGTCTTAGCAAAAGCTTCCTGAAAGACAAAATATCCGGATGCTTCTGAAGGGACCTAGAGAAATCTGGTTCTTTTTTCCTTGTTACATAGTCTGTTGCCACAGACTTAAAATATGTTTGAATCAAATTTGCTGTCCTGTGGAGATCTTGCTTGTTACTCAAGAGTTTGTTTTTCAATATGACTACTCAGGATCAGAAATGGTGTGGGCCTCTTAATAGAGGGGACTTTGTGAAAGGATATGTTCTTAATAGAGGGGACATTTGTGAATTGACATGTTCTTGATGGAGGGGATATTTGTGAAATAATATGTTCTTGATAGAGGGGAAACTTGTGAAATATGTTCTTGATAGAAGGGATGCTTGTGAAAGAATGTGCTTTTAATAGAGGGGACAATTTTGAAAGGATATGTACTTGATAGAGCAGACAGTTGTGAAATGGTATGCAGCATCCACCCAATGCACTTCAAGGCGTAGAAAAGAGGGGCATTTAGTAGTAACAAATCAAAATGTGTTACCCTCTCTGATCTGTCAACCTTATAGTTCAGTCTGCAAACATGATGAAAATTGTACACACAGAAAACACATAATGTAATGGGTAATATTGATGTAAATATGTATATATGTAAGTATATTGTCACTTGTTCCAGGCGGGGCATTGCTCCCTATAAGTCTTTCGTATTGTCTCTCTTCCATAAACTGGTGTTCTGTTTCTGTCGTGCATAAATGATTTATCACATCTTGCATCCATCCATGTTGTTGTCTTCCTCAAGTAACCTCCCTCTATAATGATCTATTCCAGACATTTATTGAAAATATTTTATTTTGTTTGCATAACAGATTTGCTTCAGTATTCAGTTGTTGCTTTGGCCAGTTTGTTCTCTTTGGTGCCTGCACATCTGTGTGACATATGTACTTTTGTAATAGTTTATCTTTACTGAAATAATCTTTCAGAATAAATATTTATACACTGTGTGTCAAACTGGACATTATGACATATGTATGAATACAACGCAGATGTGCACATGCATATTTATATGTGTAATTATGTGGGGATATATACATACATACACTTGAGGGTAAGTCAGAAATTAAGGTTTCTGTCTCATTTACTTCTTTTTGTTTTTTGTTATGGTTTATTTTTAATTAAATATGTGTAAATTATGTATGCCTAAATGTATGTGTGTGTGTCTGTCCTATGTCTGTTTGTGCATCTGCATGTATGTATGTCTGTATGCATACCATTTCACTACGTTTAAAAACACTGGGCATTATGAAACTCGTATGTACACTGCACTTTACACACGTATATATTTATATTTATGAATATTTACATGTGTAATAATAATTGTGTACGCATGTATGTCGTCAGTCTTGATATTGATCTCATCTCTAGTTCCGATTGGTCTACACAAATATGTGGCTAGCACCATATACCCAATACGTCTCAGCAGGTTCTTTACTTCACATGTGTGTGTGTGTGTGTGTAAAAAGTTGTCATCATCATGTGCCAGCATGGTCTCTACAGTTCAGCACAGGCTTTGTGCTATGAAGAGGTTATTATACCTTTTTTATTTGAAGCACAATAACTATTGGCTGTGTCATTTAAAAAGAGATGGAAATCTTAAGGTGCCAGAACTTGTGCTTGGAGTCTGAATGTCCTGGCAGCCAAAAGCCATCCTTACTGCATGCAGTATTGGTGCATGATAAGGCAGATGTAGTTGGAGGCCCTTTGGGATCGCACAGATAGATCATCACGGCCTGGGGAGAATGATGCTACAGGGAGAGACCTGAGGATCTATTCGACGCTCAGGATTCTGAGGAAAGGCTAGACAGACACATAATAAGACTACAACTGGTATCATTAGTAATGTTAAATAGTATTGAGTCTTCGCTGGATGTTGAAGATTAGCACGGCACACATATGGGAATATCCCGAGTGCTGTGATGTTGGTTCTTAACTCAACTGTGTGCAGTATGTCGGTGGTAATGAAATAAGAATCCGTAGTTTCTTACTTTTCCCTCATAGATACATACATATTTACACATATTTATATGTAAATTCATCTGTTCCTTTAAAATATGTAGTGTATAAAATATATTTTGTTATCTTTGGGTTAAGGATAGTTTTTTTATGGTTTTTCTTGTTAATGTATATATGTTTGAGTGCCTGAGCAAATTGATGATTTGTAAATTTATTTTACTAGGTTTAATAAATAAAAATGTAAGCTCACTTTATGTACATTCCGCTCTTTGTTTCAACAAAATCATTGGAAAACAAAATAGGCCAGCTTTACAAAATTACAGTTGCAAAAAAAAACTGTTGCAGCAACAAGCCTTCATCAGCAACCAAGAAACAAATAATACCCAAAATAAAACACTGAAATGACAGTAAATAACTTCATTTTTGCATACATAATACTATGCCTTAGCATTACTATTTTAGTGTCATTTCTGTTGTTTTTGTGTGTTATGATGTTTCTTATTGTTGTCTGCTAATGAAGGCTTGTCACCACAACATCCTTTTTTTTGTAATTTCATAAACCTGACTTACACTTTGTTTTCCAATTGTTTACATTTTTGCAGCTTTACCGCAATTAAACCAATTTCATTTATTCTCGTTTCAGTTATGATGCTCTAAATTTGCTTCTCTTGATGTTACTGAAACTATTACTACATAGAATGTTGCAATTTTAGCAGATGTCACATAGAATGTTAACAATTTTTACAGGTGTTGCATAAAATGTTGCAACTCTAGCAGATGCCAGATAGAATGTTACCATTCTTACAGATGTCGTATAGAATGTTGCAAATCTTACAGATGTCATATAGAATGTTGCAAATCTAACAAATGCTCTTTCGACATTGCTAACTCAAGGCAACATTAAACATCATCAGAATAAACTGAACACAACCTCTGAATTCCTTTTGTCCCAAGAAACATCTAGAATCAACGTGTATCAAGCAACTCATGATGTGTTCCTATATCTTTTACATTTTGTCAGAGTTAACTAAAAGTCTGGCTAAGTTATTTAGCTTGCAGTGTTTGTTTTATATGTTATTTTATAAAGCCAGCTACTTTGCACTGCTTCATCAAGCCGGTGGTTCATTATATCCAATATTTTTTCAAGCATTTTGTTGAGTTTGTTTTCCCTAGCCTTTGGCTGTTCCCAGGTCTACCTAAAGCGGCAGGTTTGTGTCTCTTTTCTGTTCCCTAGCCTTGACCTGTCCCATATGAGAGACCCTACCAGTAGCTACACAATCGGCAAAGCTGTTGGGGTCGTTAGAACCCAGCAGCTCCTCTACCACTTCAAGGTGTAGACACGACACAGTGGTGTTTTATACAAGGTGTGTACATGTTGCCTCTTTGAAAATAATACACTCATGCTTGTTTTACTTGCGGTTATTGTCCCGCTTGAGCATCTGTGGCAAGCTCTTCTGTGGTTGAAATAGTCAAATTTCTCTGAAATACTGAACAATATAACAGGACAATATGATTACCATCTCACATGTAGCATGTACGATTATGAACGGGTTAAATCTCTCTGAAATACTGAACAGTGTAACATTACATTAGGATACCATCACACTATGGGATATACAATAATCACATGGTTAAGTCCCTCTGAAACACTGAACAATGTGTTAACCTTCGCACTGTGGTGTGTACGGTCATGAAAAGGTTAAATCTCTTGGAAATGCTGAACAATTGTAAACACACACTGTGTGATATACAATAATAAAATGGTTAAATCCCTCTGAAATACTGAACAATGCAGCATTACATTAAGATACGATCACACTGTGGGATATGCAAAAATAACATGGTTAAATCTCTCTGACTTGCTGAACAATGCAACATGACAATATGATTGCCATCTCGCTGTGTTGTGTACAAACATGATTGCGTTAAATCTCTTTAAAATACTGAATAATGTAATCTCTCTGAAATACTGAACAATGTAATATGACAATGTGATAACCATCGCACTGTGGTTTTACAAACATGAAAGGGTTAAATCTTTCTAAAATACTGAAAAAGGTAACGTTACATTAGGATACCATTCCACTGTGGGTTAAATCTCACTGTGGGATATACAATAATATAGTTGAATCTCTGAAATACTGAACCATGTAACATTATGTTATCATCACACTGTGGGATATACAATAATGTTAAATCTCTCTGAAATACTGAACAATGTAATATGACAATGTGATAGCCATCGCACTGTGGTTTTACAAACATGAAAGGGTTAAATCTTTCTAAAATACTGAAAAAGGTAACGTTACATTAGGATACCATTCCACTGTGGGTTAAATCTCACTGTGGGATATACAATTGAATCTCTGAAATACTGAACCATGTAACATTATGATATCATCACACTGTGGAATATACAATAATAACATGATTAAATCTCTGACATCCTGAACAATATATCATCGCACTGTGCAATATTCAGTCACGAAAGAGCTGGTCTACTTGCACTGCCAGGTGTCAAACAAGAACAGTTTAATATACAAATGAGTTCATTGTCAGCAAAAATAGTTTTATGCAAAAGAAAAAACATGAACAAGTAATGCTACTTCAACTGGAAACATGCCGATGTAGGTTTGTGGGCCACCTGTTTGACATATTACGCATCAGAACTAACCTACTCTGTCAGTGTGTTCTTCTTATAGTCTTTGCCGTGTGACGTTAGTGATCACTCCAGCCTTTCCTTTCTCATGACATGCCCAAATAATGCAGACTGTCTTCTTCTGATGTGAGTAACGTGTTTTCCCTTGCCTCTTCTCCCCTCCAGCTTTTCCATTGTGACAAAACTCCAGCTTTCCCCTTCTCATGATATGCCCAAAGAATGCAGACTCTCTTCTGATGTGAGTAACGTGTTCTCTTTGTGAGTTAACAGCGTGACCGAATGGATAGAAGCGATCGCTCTTAAACTTCCGATGTGCTGAGGGTGAAGTAGTGGGTTCAACTGCCATACCAGTTAGTTGGACTAAAATGTTGACTTTGGAACTTAAATTACAATTACCTCAGAAGCCAGAGTGGGTTGGCCTGTTGGCAAGGGGCACTGATAATAGGGAGAGCTAATCTACACGCAAAAATCACTCCATTGTGGACTGCGGCTGAGTTCAAAGTGATTGGGGGGGGGGGGTGCTTCTTTCCAGATATCTTCATTGCTCTTTTTATCTATCCACACATTCACACACAGCAAATAAACGTGTCATATTTCGATGTTATGAGACTGGCAGACACATACATACAAGCATATGATGAACAACAGAAGCAGCTGGCTTAAGTTTCATATTAGCAAAGTCATTACAGATCACAAGTTGAAATATACTCCATGAGTTAATTACGTACAGTTTAAGATAATTTAATGACACTCTGACATATCTGTACTCACAAAGAGATGAAGCTCGGCTATATACACTCATCTTGTTTTTTTTTTCATAAGTAAACACACATGTATTATTTGACACTCATAGAAAAAAGTAGTATGGATTAAAAGACACTAGATAACATACAATCGAAAGCTATGGTGTGTCCTCAAATCTCTACTTCATTCTTCTACTTCTGTAAGTGCCAAACAATTACATGTGTGTTTATTTATAACCGGTCTCTGTGGCTAAGGGCTTGCGAACGCGTTTTGTGAGCCCGTATACCCGGGTTCGAAACACGGCGATGCTGGTTTTTTCGAAAAAGGTATAGGGGCCGGTCGTTCAGAAAGCAATGGCAAACTACTGAATGTAACTACTTGCCTAGTACATCAACAGCAGCTGAAAATGCTGGTGTTGACTGCAACGTCCCGTAAGGGATATGCAACACAATTTTTTTTAAAATTTATAAACAGTCTTTGTCATCTCAAAGGGTTCCCCGATTAATATTCTTGTAACTTCATTTGTCCTGAGAAGGATATTGGTTTGTCTTGTGACTTTTTACTATAACTAAACTGTTATAAGAGGCACATAGGACCAAGTGGGAATCGGAGCATCCCGGTCACCAAAAAGATGATGCATTATCACCAAATCCACCAAAGTTAATAAGTAACAATCTTTAGACTCCACACAGGACATAAGCTGAAATTTCACATGTTACTAAAGATAAGAGGTTACTGATGAGTGGAACTGGTAAAATCACAGCTAAACATTTGATGTCAGAGAGTTCAATATTTGCAGAACAGAAAAAAAAATGTTGGCCTGCACGTGGTAACTTGAAGACATTTTATGGAGATCTTACAACCTCAAGTTGATTACTGCTTTCTTTATATATTCATTCAGGTTGACATCTGAAAGTGTTTTAAAACAAGAAACTGATATTTGTGCTCTTTGGCCATCACAATCAACAAATTCAGCATGCCTTTTTTTAAAACCTGGCTTGTATTCTATCTTTATCCTGGTGCAAGGAAATGCAACCTAAAGACTAAATTTCATGGCAGGGCAGACCAGGCCCTAAGCATTGGTCGTACCTGGTCTAGGATCAAAGTTCTAACACGTGGTCAGTTAGAGCATTGCTTTGCTGGTCCGGCAGCTTCTGCAGCATATCTTGTTCCAGACGTATTGGTGTTACCTTTCCTCTGGAGTAAACTAGACAGGCCGAGAGAGGGATCATGCTGCATGGGCAACACATGGTCTCCACAATTCAGCCCAGGCTTTGTATTATGGAGAGGCGTAACGTTCTGAAAATATTCTGTTCTTGGCTGGTTTAAAAATTGTTCAAGGCAGCAGCCATTTGGACATTCTCTGTACAATATTTTGTTGGGCGTTCATGCACTTTGAACTCAAGCGTATTCCACATACATGCTACTACTTCTACTGCACTAGATTGATGTTTGCGTATGGATTACCTTTCCCTTTTACCAGTGTCCCTTGCCATCAGGTAAACCCACTCTGTTTTCTGATTTACTTGTAATTTAAATTTCCATGTCAAAGACGAGAAGTCAACATTTTAATCCAGCTTACCAATGTTAGTGTTGAACCCGCTACCTTGGCATCAGCTTACTGAAAGTTTAAGAGCGTGCGTACTTATCAGTTCGGCCATGCTGACCATCTTTATGATTGTCATCTGTAGAGGGATCTTTAAGTTGCACATGGGGTTGTCTCTTTTGTTTGGACTTGTTCGAGAAGACCAAACATCTCATCTACTACTTAGAGTTCTGTAGGGGGTGTCATGTCGTCAAGTTTTGCTAAAAGATTGTACTTCAGTTGGATATGATCGAGGTACTTTTATAGATGGAGTTTGACACCTTGCCAGCCAACCACACCTAATGGTGACCCCAAAACAATGGTTTGTTAACAATTGGGGGTCATGGTACAATGGTTAGTTAACAATCAGAATTATAGCACAATAGTTAACATTTTGAATCAAGCACAGTGGTTAGTTTAACAATTGGAATCAAGCATAATGGTTAATCAAAATTATAGCACAATGATTAAAAACCAGAATTATAGCACAATGGTTAGTTAGCAATCAGTATTATAGCATAATTGTTAGTTAACAATCAGAATGATAGCACAATGGTTAACAATCAGGATTACAGGACAATGGTTAACAATCAGAATTATAGTACAATGATTAAAAACCAGAATTATAGCACAATGGTTAGTTAATGATCAGTATTATAGCATAATTGTTAGTTAACAATCAGAATTATAGCACAATTGTTAGTTAATAATCAGTATTATAGCACATCATAATTGTTAGTTAACAATCAGAATTATAGCACAGCATAATGGTTAGTTAATCAGAATTATAGCACAATGGTTAGTTAACAATTAGAATTATAGTACAATGATTAAAAACCAGATTATAGCACAATTGTTCGTTAACAATCAGTATTATAGCATAATTTTTAGTTAACAATCAGAACTATAGCACAATGGTTAGTTAACAATTGGAATTATAGCACAATGGTTAGTTAACCATCAGAATTATAGCACAATGTTAGTTAAATGAAATCAAGCACAATGGTTAAAAATCAGAATGAGAATTATAATACAATAGAAATTAGCACAGTGGTTAACAATTCAATGAGTGAATCAAAGAAACAGAGAAGTGGGATCAGTAAACTAGAACAGTCACAAGTGACTAAATGGTTGTTGTGGCTAAAGATTTCATCAGCACACAAACAACAAACATACACCCATACAACTACATGAAACAATTTACATGAAAATATATGTACAAGTTACTTATCTAATCTGTTGTGAAGAGCTGTCTTGTTATAGGCTAGACATATGTATAGGAAGAAAACATTGTTTCATTTCTAACGGTTAACAATGCAAATTATAGCACAGTGGTTAATTTATCTGTCAGAACTATAGCACATTGGTTAATTAACAATTATAACTATAGCACTATTGTTAGTTAATCAGAATCAAAGCACAATGGTTAATTAACAATTATAACTATAGCACAATGGTTAATTAACAATCATAACTATAACTATAGCACATTGGTTAATTAACAATCATAACTATAGCACAATGGTTAACAATCATAACTATAACTATACCACAAAGGTTAATTAACAATTATAACTAGCACAATGGTTAACAATCAGAATCAGCACATTGGTTAATTAACAATCAGAACTATAGCACTATGGTTGGTTAACAATCAGAATGATAGCACAGTGATTAATTAACAATTAGAACTATAGCACTATAGTTATTTAACAATCAGAATCAGCACATTGGTTAATTAACCATCATAATTACAGCACTATGGTTAATCAGAATCACAGCACAGTGATTAATTAACAATCATAACTATAGCACAGTGGTTAATTAACAATCACAACTATAGCACTATGGTTAACAATCAGAATCAGCACATTGGTTAATTGACAATCATGACTATAGCACTATGGTTAATTAACAATCACAATCATAGCACAGTGATGAATGAATCAATCATGACTAAAACACTATGGTTAACAATCAGAATCATAGCACAATGGTTAATTACAGTCATACCTATAGCTCTATGGTTAGTTAACAATCAGAACAGCACAATGGTTAATTAACAATTAAGTCATTTCTTTACAGCTGTGATAAATCAGTGTTAGAATCACTAGTGAAATATTACAGTACTAGTAAAAGTTCATGACATCAGTTGAGTTACCTCGCGCTGTCTCATGAAGACCCGGAAGAAAGAGAAACTATCTTGAGGTGGAAGTGAACTGGGTAAAACAGACTTTTATAGAGAGTATTGTTTGACCTTTGGACCTCAAACTATGTGTTCCAAGTACATTGATCCACTGCCATTGTAACGCATTTATATTGTGAGGTAAAATATGTATTGTGTTTTCTAATAATCATTTTAAATGACTTTTAAACAAAAAAATTGTTAAATTTATTTATTTAGAAAAATGGTATCTGACAGTGTTGTCATTTTTGACATTGTTTACAGATTGTTGTTTTGGGCAGTATTATTTGGACAGTGTTGTCATTGGACAGTATTGTGTTATGACAGTGTGGGGATTGGACAGCATTGTGTTAGGATAGTGCAGTCATTGGATAGTATTGTGTGTGGAAAGTGTTGTGTTATAACAATGTGGTGACTGGAGGGACTGTGTTATGATAGTAGTGATTGTGACAGTATGGTGTGTGGACAGTGTGGTGATTGGACAATATTATGTTACGACAGTTCAGTCATTGGACAGTATTGTTTTACAACTGTTCAGTCATTGGGCAGAATTGTGTTATGACAGTGCAGTGAATAGACAGTAGTTGTGTTTGGAAGCACTGCCATTAGGCACTGTTGTGGTTGGACAGCACTGTCATTGCACAACATTGTATTTTGACTGTCTTGTGGTTATTCAGCACTCTGGTTCATCTGCTGAATTTGAACTGTTCTGTGGTAGGACATTGATGTGTTAGGTCGTGCACTTGTGGTAGGACATTGAGATGTTTTAGGTAGGACACAGTTATCATAGGACACTGATGTAGTGGGTAGGACACATGTGGTAGAACATCAATGTTTTCGGTAGGACATTCTTGTAATATTACATTGATGTGGTAGGTAGGACACTGTTATGGTAGGACATTCCTGTAGGACATTAAGGTGGTAGGACACTAATGTGGTAGGAAAGTATTTGTTGTCAGGCATGACTGGATAGACAATATGTGTGTGGAGTGTAGACAACGGTTACACATCACTCTGATTCATCTGCTGTGTCTTTGGGCGGACCTGTGGGTAGGACACAGCGGTGTCTTTGGGTGGACCTTTGGGTAGGATACTGTTGTGTTTTTGGGTGGACCTTTGGGTAGGACACTGCTGTGTCTTTGGGTGGACCTTTGGGCAGGATACTGCTGTGTTTTCGGGTGGACCTTTGGGTAGGATACTGTTGTGTTTTTGGGCAGACCTTTGGGTAGGACACTGCTGTGTCTTTGTGTAGACCTGTAAATAGGACACAGCTATGGTTGGAGGGACCTGTGGGTTGGACACAGCTGTGTTTTTGGGTGAACTTGTGGGTAGGACACAGCTGTGGTTAGGTGGACCTGTGGGTAGGACACTGCTGTGTTTGGAGGGACCTATGGGTAGGACACTGCTGTGTCTTTGGGTGGGCCTGTAAGTAGGACACAGCTGTGGTTGGAGGGACCTGTAAATATGACACTGCTGTGTTAGGCCAAGCTTGGGGTTGGGCAAAATGTTGTAATTGGACTGCCCTGCAGATGAATACAGACAGACACAGTTTTGCCACCTGACAGTGTCAGTTTAGATGTTTCAGTGTCTGTTTCTTTGAATTTTATGTCAGACATAAAAATGACTATGACTATTGTTGCTCAATTATGCTTGATGTTGTCCACAAACCTCCCATATCATTTGCAATTCTGCCTGTAGGCTATTTTTATTATTTTGTTGTGCATCATATCCAGATCATGTATGATTTTTTGTTTTGTTTACCATTGTAAGTATCTTTAATGATATACTGCAGTTAATAAGTTTTCAATGATATACTATAGTTAGTAAGTTTTCAGTGATATAGTGTAGTTAGTAAATTTTCAATGATATATTATAGTTGGTAAGTTTTCAATGGTATACTGTAGTTAGTAACATTTTAACGATAAACCATAGTTAGTACATTTTCTATGAACAGTATTATGTTATGACAGTGTCGTGATTGGACAGAATTGTGTTTTGACAGTGTGGTGATTGGAGGGATTGTGTCATGACAATGTCATGATTGGACAGTGTTGTCATTGGACAATGTTATGTTATGACATAGTAGTTACAGTAGTTAGTAAATTTTCAATGATATACTGTAGTTAGTAAGTTTTTAAGATATACTGTTGTTGGTAAGTTTTCAATGATATACTGTTGTTGGTAAGTTTTCATTGATACGCCGCAGTTAGTAAGTTTTAATTGATATATTATAGTTGGTAAGTTTTCACTGATACACTATAGGTAGTAAGTTTTCTATGATATATACTGTAGTTAGTAAGTTTTCAGTGATATACTGTAGTTGGTAAATTTTCAATGATATAATGTAGTTAGTAATTTTTCAATGATATACTGTCATTAGTAAGTTTTCAATGATATACTATAGAGGGTCAGTTTTCAATGATGTACTGTCATTAGTAAGTTTTCAATGATATACTGTAGTTAGTAATTTTTCAATGATATATTGTAGTTAGTAAATTTTCAATGATATACTGGAGATAGTAAGTTGTCAATGATATACTGCAGTTAGTAAGTTTTCAGTGATATACTGCAGTTAGTAAGTTTTCAATGATATACTGCAGTTAGTAAGTTTTAAATGATATACTGTAGTTAGTAAGTTTTAAATTATATATACTGCAGTTAGTAAGTTTTCAATGATATACTGTAGTTAGTAAGTTTCCAATTATATATACTGCAGTTAGTAAGTGTTCAATGATATACTATAGAGAGTAAGTTTTCAGTGATATTCTATAGAGGGTAAGTGTTCAATGATATACTAAAGAGAGTAAGTTTTCAATGATATACTATAGAGGGTAAGTTTTCAATGATGTACTATAGAGGGTCAGTTTTGCTAGAAAACACCACAGTATTCTAATTGTCAGCCCATCTCTTCAGAAGCTGTAATTATTTTCCTAGATATGTGACTGATATTTTAGCTCAGTGAATACATTAGCGATGTGATTAATTATAAAATAGGACAAAAGACCCTCTCTGATGCCTTTTGGGTACTTGGTGCTAGCCCCATATTCATAAAGGCCAATCTGCACCCTGTGGGTCATGAGGTCAGGTCAGTATCATACCAGCCATCTTTTCTTCCCAGAGCATTTCCTGTTACCCTTTCTAGGCCGGCTGGACCTGGGCCTGGTCACGTTTTAATGTCTTCAAATACTTGCCGCCATGGGGGTTTGAACTCGTGACCACCAGGTCAGCAGGTAAGTGTGCTGGTCTCTGCACATCCCACATGTTTAATGATAGGTCTGGGGACATGTATTCTGATGCACCAAAGGCATGAAGTGTGATGTTTGTCTAATTCCCAGTTCTGTATCACAGATGTGAAGTGTGATGGTTGTTTAATCCCCAGTTCTTTATCACAGATGTGAAAGTGTGATATTTAATCCCCAGTTCTGTATCATACACACTTCCCCAGTTCTGTATTATAAACACTTTATCTATATCACAGACTAATTCCCAGTTCTGTATTATAAACACTTTATCTATATCACAGACTAATCCCCAGTTCTATATCATAAACACTTCATCTATATCACAGACTAATCCCCAGTTCTGTATCATAAACACTTCATCTATATCACAGACTATCACTCTTAATAGACGTGGTCATTCTCCAAGTTTTGTGCTTGATTTTTCTGTCTCTTGAGTTTTCACATACAGTTGAAGTTGAAATTTGCTTGTCCCCCAACATTTTTTTCAAAACTATGTTTAAAAGGGTCAAAGGAGAGAGGATCAGCTTCATTGCAACAGGTTATATCCCTTCTGGCTGTCTCTCTCCACAGAATTACAAGCCACCAGCAGAGAACATCACACAAAGCAAGAATCTCACATCTCTAGCGATGAACCTTAGGGGTCTCTTGAAGAATTGCACTCGTGATTTGAACAATGCATTCCAAAAATGAACCAATGATCTTAGAGCATGAGGCAGATCACTTGGCCACAATGTCTCACAGCCCCCTCCCCATTATTTTTATTTATTAAAAAAAGTATACAACTAAAAACATATTTCAAAGGAAATGTCCTAAAAGTATAACCAGGAAAAATACAAAACAAAGCGTTTATGGAAGGCAGCCAGGATAGCCAGCTTCCCATCACTGCCCTGACCACTGGCCTTTGATAGGTTCAGTGCCAAACAAATGTAGATTTGGACTTAATGAAAATAGATGGCGGAAAATGGGAAGTTATGACTTAAAAGTTGTGAATATGGTATCAGACATGTTGTATTATACATCAAATTAAAGGGGGTTGCATAGGGAAAACTTCTGTATATAAACCCATGGCAGATACGGACTGCGGTTTAAGACAATTGATCATACCATGGCACTTGATCAGTAATGAAGTCACACTTGCCTAATTCTCAAACATGTTTATGCTAGATGATATTGAAGCCTTCTCTTGGTGGTGCTTGAGTGCCTCAGAGTTGGTACTTTATGTAATATTATTATGGCTGTGGTTGCTGGCTTTTGCTTGGAGCAGTTTTGTTGTAATCTTGTTATTTGTACATATAGCTTGTTATTTATTTAGTGTGAGGATTAAAATAACTGTTCTAGCTTTTATGGTGGGTTTGTTGTTATTACTAAGGTTATCATGCACTGGGTGTACAATATCTGCCTTCCAGAGGGTGGGATGGCTTGTGGGTAGGCAAACAGTGGTGTATTTGTGGGGTAAGTGCGAAAAAAAGATTAAAATGTTTCAAAGCTGGGAGTCAAGGTGTGAATACATGACAGGAGAAATACACAAATAGTCCTGACCTGGGTGCCCCCCCCCCCCCCCCTCCTGAAATGTTCTCCACTTTCATTGACCTTACCAAGGCTTTTGATACAGTCAGCAGAGAAGAACTGTGGAAGATTATGGCGAAATATGGCTGTCCACAAAAGTTTGTCCAAATAGTGCAGCTATTTCATGATGGTATGCAGGCAAGAGTACAGGAAAATGGTAAACTGTCTGAGCCCTTTCCTGTCACCAATGGAGTTCAGCCTCATGTTTTCAGCCATGCTGACGAATGCCTTTGAGAACAGTGATATTGGAATAGACATCAACTACCGCATGGATGGAAAGTTGTTCAATCTCAGAAGACTGAAAGCCAAAACCAAAACTAAAAGCGACACCGTCAGAGAACTGCTGTTTGCTGGTGATTGCGCTCTATATGCCAACTCAGAGGCAGACATGCAACATAATGTTTCAGCTTTCTCATATGCCTGTGCCAACTTTGGGCTCAATATCAACTTGGAGAAGACTGTAGTTATGTACCAGCCAGCTCCAGGAAACAATCACACCGTGCCGAATATCAAGGTGAACGGTCATAGAATAAGTGTTGTGGACTTCTTTTTCTTCTTCTGCGTTCATCCGGAGTTTTTTTGTGTGGATGTGATTGCGTTGTGCCTGTTTACAGCAGAGCTGCGTTCTTGCGCCGTTAGGCCGACACATCCGACTTCTGTGGGCATTTGTTAACCGGGTTAACCTTCCCGGGGAGTGTTGTGAACAAATTCACCTATCTTGGCAGCACCGTGTCATAAACTGCCACAATTGATGACGAAGTGAATGCAAGAATCTCCAAGGCCAGTGAGGCCTTTGGCAGACTATGCAAGAATATATGGGACAGAAATTGAATAAGCCTGCAAACAAAACTGAAAGTCTATAAAGCAATTGCATTATCCACACTGCTATATGCTTGTGAAACATGGACTGTTTACCAGGGACATGCTAGGAAATTAAACCACTTCCACACAGTCTGCCTTAGTTTGAAGATTAAATGGCAAGACAAGATCCCAGACACTGAAGTTCTAGAAAGAGCATCCATGCCCAGCATCCACACTCTACTAATGAAAAATCATATTCGTTGGGCTGGTCACTTGACTCGTATGCCAGATCACGGGCTCCCTAACCAAATCTTTTACGGCGAGCTGCGTTGTGGTAAACGCTCCCAAGGTGGTCGGAGGAAACGCTTTAAAGACACTCTGAAAGACTCACTGAAAGCTTTTGGAATTCATCCTGACACATGGGAGACTGCTGCTAAAGACTGTAATTCATGGCGTACATCATTACATAAGGGTGCAGTCACTTGTGAAGCAACCAAGACTGCAAGAGCTGTGAAGAAAAGGCTGGACAGAAAAACCACTGCAGGAGATCCTCCTCCTGGAATGTCAAGCATTCTTTGCCTGCATTGTCAAAGAACATTTCGAGCCAAAATAGGCCTTATCAGCCATCTTAGAACTCACGGCTCCATACTTTCAACCCCACAGGATGAAATGAATGGTCATCATCATTTTTGATGGACAAACAACAACACCGTCTTTGATGTGGTCAATCCATGTCCTTCTAGGGCGTCCTCTTGTTCTTGTATCAATGATCTTTGATGCAGGGCCAGTGCTGGTAGTTGATGGTAATGCATTCTAACGAAATGGCCAAACCATTTTATTTCTGGCACTCACTCGCTTTGAACTCAAGCGTGGTCCGTACACATTATTTCTAGTAGTGATGGGCTGAATTTTGCGTGTGGATTAGCTTTCCCTATTAACAGTGCCCCTCGCCATCAGGCGAACCCATTCCGACCTCAGAGGTACTTGTAATTTACATCCCCAAATCAAGGACGATAGATCAAAATTTTAGTCCAACTGTCCGGTGTAGGGGTTGAACTCCTTACCCCGGCATCAGCACACCAGATGTTTAAAAACACATGTTCTTATCCATTCGGCCATGCTGACCTACAGCCAAACCATTTGATTTCATGTCTGTCTGTATATGTGGCGCAAGGTGTTGATCCCACTGTCTATTTCATATCATTTCTTATTCGGTCTTACATAGTTAAAATGGCAGCTCTTCTCAAGCATCTCATCTCGCTGCTTCTCTGCAACTGTCTATAGTTGATTGGTTTATGTTTCATGGAAATTTGACATGTGAAAATAAATATTAAAATAGTGACAATCTTATAAAGACATAGTAGGTGGAACAGTTTAAGGAAGGTTAGCAAGAGAATGACATTGATACAAGTGGGATGATAACATCAAGAGATGGAAGAACAGCAATTTGTCTGAGTATACACAGCTGTGTAATTCCAATATTATGTGTGAAGAAGTGACTCACAAGTCTACAGTTACATGTTCTAAAAATTATATTACGTTTACTTGTCTCTGCAACAACTGCTGTAATTTCTTCTTCTTCTTCTTCTTCTTCTTCTTCTTCTTGATCTTCTTCCTCCTCTTCCTCCTCCTCCTCCTCTTCTTCTTCTTCTTCTTCTTCTTCTTCTTCTTCTTCTTCTTCTTCTGCTCCTCCTCCTGTCCTCTTCCTCCTTCTTGTTCTTCTTCTTCTTCTTCCTCTTCTTTTTTTTGATCTTCTTCTTCCTCCTCGTCCTCCTCCTCCTCCTTCTTCTTCTTCTTCTCCTATCCTCTTCCTCCTCCTCCTCCTCCTCCTCCTCCTCCTCCTCCTCCTTCTTCTTCTTCTTCTTCTTCTTCTTCTTCTTCTTCTTCTTCTTCTTCTTCTTCTTCTTCTTCTTCTTCTTCTCCTCCTCCTCCTCCTCCTTCTTCTTCTTCTTCTTCTTCTTCTTCTTCTCCTGTCCTCCTCCTCCTCCTCCTCCTCCTCCTTCTTCTTCTTCTTCTTCTTCTCAATCAAAATTAGATTGCTTTTTCTGGTCTCTGCAAGTATCGCTGCCATTTCTTCTTCTTCCTCTTGTTCTCAGTCAAATGTATATTACTTTTTCCGGTCTCTGCAAGTATTTATAACTGTCATGTTTTTTCTTGTTCTTCTCTTCTGCACGTTCTTCTTCCATCATCTTCAGACTGCCTTTATATAATGAAAGCGGCAGTCATCCTTAGCTTGTTGACAGATTCATAGAGTTTGTCCTCAAATAGTGCGGGTGTGGGTCAAAATAATCTTCTCTTTACTTATCTGTTGGGGTAACATCCTTGCACTCTGGATAAGTCTATGGGTACCGTATATCCTTGACGGCGTGAAATACTTGGTGCTGGCAAAAGAGCTAAGAGGCCATGGCAGATATCCTGGGTAATCCAGAAGCTTCAGAAGCAACCACACACTGTAGTGCACTCCCTGACGACTCTGCGGTTAATGATGATCGACCTGACTTTCATACGAATCAAGAATTTAGGAGCAATATGTCCCTGTAGATCAGTGGTTCTCAACCGGTGGGGAATTCTCCCCAGGGGGGAATTTTAGGGTTTCCAGAAGGGGGGGGGGAGGAAGTTAAGATTATTTCAAGATCGCGTTAATACAAGAACCAATTACTTGGTATTGTTTTTCCCTTCATAATGTACAGTTCTGTACATCTCACCCTTCTAAAATTCATTTTATAAAGTAAGTAGACACACAAATCACGTTTTATGAGGACGTCTAGACTTGTTTTATTATGTTAAAATTTTTTTTTTTTTGTGTGCATATCCTTTACAGGACATCGCTGTCAACATCATCATCTTTCAGCTGTATGTTGATTTCTTGGCAAGATTACGCTCAGTAGTTTGCCATTGCTTTCTGAGCGGCCGGCTCACATACCCCGTAAGTTACCGATGTGATTCGAACTACTGCTGATTATCACCATCATCACGTTTACCTACGAGAGTATACGAGATTACGGAGAAAAGTCATAACCTCTAAACCACGAAGCCGGAATGTTTAAATTTAGGTTCCATTATTACGTATACTGTGTAGGGGCGGGGGAGGGTATTTTAGGTAGCAAATACGAAAGGGGGGAATGACGTTCTGAAAATATTGTGAAGGGGGGCACGGGCCAAATTTTAGATAGGAAATACGGAAATGGGGGGGGGGGGGGGAAATACGTTCTGAAAATATAGTGAAGGGGGGCACGGGCCAAAAAAAGGTTGAGAACTACTGCGTGTAGATAGTCAGCCCATGGATCGTGCAGATGTTATTAATGCCGTTTGAAAGATGTCAAGTACGTAGGACTTTGACATCAGTGAATTCACAACATTGTCCAGAATGAGAGACTCTGAGTAAGAAATGACCCAGACAGGCACGAGAGGTGCATCAGGAGGATGAGGGGGCTTGTCAACCAAAACAGAACTGGCACTATTAGCCGCTGGACGCTGATGCATATGTTGGGGAGGGGGATCTGAGCACATATGGACTTGACCGGAGTGCAAGGATGATACCCCAACAGATGCCTTCAAGATGCAAAATTATTGTGGTCTCAAGTCTGAGACAGTACAGGTATACTTTCAGACTATTCGCCACAGAGATAGGCTATAGAGGTGTTGTTTCAAACTCTGATACAGTATGCTGAAGCAGATAGGTCTAAAGCCATAGTTAGAAACCCGGGCTCTAAGGCGGCTGGGCGAGGTACCGGAGAAGGCCTTATACTGGCCATAGAACAATTAAAACGATGAGTGTGACAAACAGATTGAGTGAGATGGTTCATGTCTCTGCCTGCAATGTGAGCTCAAACATAGCTCTTACCTAAGCGAAAGATAACCAATCTCTGTTGTTTGTCCATCAAGAATGATGATGACCATTCATTTCATCCAGTGGGGTTGAAGGTATGGAGCGGTGGGTTCTAAGATGGCTGATAAGGCCTATTTTGGCTCGAAATGTTCTTTGATAATGTGGGCAAAGCTTGAATGCTTGACGTTTGTGGAGGAGGATTTCCTGCAGTGGTTTTTCTGTCCTGCCTTTTCTTCACAGCTCTTGCAGTCCTGGTTGCCTCACATATGACTGCGCCCTTGCGTAATGATGCACGCCATGAATTTCGGTCTCTGGCTGCAGCCTCCCAGGTGTCATGATGAAATCCAAAAGCATTCAGTGAGATTTTCAGAGTGTCTTTAAAGTGTTTCCTCTGGCCACCTTGGGAGCGTTTACCACAACGCAGTTCGCTGTAAAAAATTCGTTTAGGAAGTCTGTGATCTTGCATGCAAGTTAAGTGACCAGCCCAGGGAATCTGATTCTTCATCAGTAGAGTGTTGATACTGGGCATGGACGCTCTTTCTAGGACTTCAGTGTCTGGAATCTTGTCTTGCCATTTAATCTTCAGTAGCTTCCTTAGGCAGACTGTGTGGAAGTGGTTTAATTTCTTAGCGTGTCGCTGATAAACAGTCCAGGTTTCACAAGCATATAGCAGTGTGGATAATACAACTGCTTTGTAGACTTTTTGCTTTGTTTGCAGGCTTATTCCAGTTCTGTCCCATACATTCTTGTACAGTCTGCCAAAGGCCGCACTGGCCTTGGAGATTCTTGCATTCACTTCGTTCATCAATTGTGGCAGCTTGTTACACAGTGCTGCCAAGATAGGTGAATTTGTCCACAACACTTAGTCTATGATCATTCACTTTGATATTCGGATTATTCGGCACAGTGTGATTATTCCCTGGAGCTGGCTGGTACATAACTACAGTCTTCTCCAAGTTGATATTGAGCCCAAAGTTGGCACAGGCATGTGAGAAAGCTGAAACATTATGTTGCATGTCCGCCTCTGAGTTGGCGTATAGAGCGCAATCATCGGCAAACAGGAGCTCTCTGACGGTGTCGCTGTTAATTTTGGTTTTAGCTTTCAGCCTTCTGAAATACGGTAGTTGATATCTATTCCAATGTCGTCGTTCTCGAAGGCATTCATCAACATGGCTGAACACATGAGGCTGAACAGTGTTGGTGCCAGGACACATCCTTGCAACCAATCTCGAAAATGAACCAGAGGATCTGACCGACACTCAAAACGCCAAGGAAAGGCCAGAATGACATGTAATCAGACTGCTTTGGTACCATTAGTATTAGGGTTCTTCGCTGGCTGTTGAAGATGAGGAAGGAGGGCGTATGGGAATGTCCCGAGTGATGTGATGTCAGTGTTTTTTGTTGTTTTATTTACTCAAATCAATCTCAAATGAGTCAGGAAAACTTTTACTGTCTTGTGCCGACCCACTAGTCACCACTAACTCATCTCTCTCTAATGAGACCGGAAAACCTTAACTGTCTCGTGCCGACACACTAACCACCCCCAACCCAACTCTCTGAAATGAGACCGAAAAACCGTTACTGTCTCGTGCCGACCCACTAGCCACCATCCAACTCAACTATCTCAAATGAGACCGGAAAACCTTTACTGTCTTGTACCGACCCACTAGCAACCCCACCAAGTAAAAACAGTGCACGTAAACAAGGGCCTGATTTAGCGACAGCTTGCAACTCTTCATGAAATATATTATTTGATTCATCCATACGCACTTACAATTGTGGCATATTTCTTGTCGTGTAATATTGTTACAATGACATCGTAATGGTCATGAGCCGGTTATTTACAGTCTTCAAAGGTGTTACGATTTAACCTGTTAGTGCTGTCTCCACTACAAACCCAACTCCCGATTCGCGGCGTTCTTCTATGTCACTACCACTCCAAAAGAATGTCTTCTTTGTGTTGTGTTCTCTATCCCCCATTCTGGGGCACAGACACTCTACCAACTAATTTAAAGCCCCCCCCCCCCCTATCTTTAGCTCTCCCATGCAGCTCTGTCCATGTCCCTCATATTGTTCATGTCTGTTTCTACTTCTCTTCTCCTTTTCTTCTTCTATTTCTTTTGCCCGTTCTAGACTAAGGCTTTTCTAGTTGTACTACTTACTATTCTCGGATTTTCTCAATGCTTGTTCTAAAGAGAATGTGTAGCACCGATTTCGCACAGTTCACCTTCTTCTGCGAGGCTTGTTTCTTTCAAGGGACGATGTCCTGCATTATATCTACCAGTGAATTTCCAATCAGGGCAGTTTGCCTCTCTGGCACGACAGCATTGTCTCTGCCCATATTCACGCGTCCAGTTTTAAGGGTTCGACAGCAAAATAGGAGTACTCTCCAACCGCGGTAAGCTGGACGGGACGTGACGAAGTAGGCAATATTTATGGCACTTTTTCTAGCCCCTTCCTCATGCCGTGGAGGGGAGTAGTGCTGTCTAATAGTAATACAGGGCTGCTCGGTCGCTTAGAGGGCTGCTGAGGTCCACTGCTGCTCCTGGTAGTGAAAGATGACCCGTGTGGCCTGACCTGCCTACGTGAACGTCTAGGACTATGGCTGTCAACGTGCCCAAGTCTACTGCATCGTTGCAGAATTTAAGAAGGTTGTGTGGGATGATGAGCGTGACTTGCGCTAAGACTTTGATTTAAGTGAAGAAGAGTAGCACGACCTCACTCTTTTGTCGAGTCCGTCTATCTCCAGTAAGTAGTAGCAAGACAGTGTCAATACGACAGAAAATTGATTGGATTGAGATGCAGTGGTGATTGACCAGGGTGCCTTCGATGCTTTGTCGTGATCAAAGTTCTTCACAGAGAGAGTTGGTAATTGCTGTAATAAAAGTATATCCGTTGAACTATAGCCACAAGATGTTTCTTACACAGTAGCCGGTAGCCGAAACCAGCCTTCATGTGCTGGGGGTGGGCATACGGCATATCCAACGTAACTCGCCCGACTGGTTATAACCAGGAGGGCTACCCTTTCCTGGTCTAGCCAGTAAGTAACAAGCTGTTGCTCCTTGGGTGGCCGCTGTCGCATGCTGCCCGCTACTAGAAGTCACAGAAGCGGGCTGGATATCAGAATTGCATTAGTCAAATATCCTTATGACCTTCTTTATGTAGACAATTTCTAGCACTCTTCCGTACTGATAGTACTCTTCATGTACTGTTTGGCCTATACGACACTGAATTGATTACATGTACAATTTTATATATTATTTCACTAATATTAAACGAAATCGTTAATAAATATTTCCACATCACTAATTTTATTATATTTATTCGAATAATATAATGATTGCTTATACAAATACGAAGCTGTTATAGTTTAATTAGTTTGGCTTGAGTCGGCGAGATGTATATGGCCACTATTTGCTGACGTGAAGGAGCAAGATATCTACTGCTATGGTTTTGTTGATCTCAATCAAATTTCTCTATTATCTGTAGCTTTTGCTACTATATCTGCTTTACTAACCTCGTAGAAGCTAGCCGTGAACATAAACAGTAGAATCATATTCGTACAATTCTCATATAGTCATATGTTTTCGATTTTCGTTGTTATTTATTCGTCAGTTTTTGCAGAACAAATTAAAAATGTCTTCGATTGAGGAGCTGCAGAAAACGATTGCAGATCTTAAAAGCAAACTGGAGAATGAGAGGAGAAGGGCTCAAGAATTGACAGGTGCCACAAAACGGCAGCCGATTGCTCAGATGAGTGCAGAAGTGGTTGATTCAAACCCATATAGGTAATTAATACTATTTAGCACCATTAAGTATTAGTATTAATAGTTCATTGGCACCTTGCCGTCTTGACAGACGATAGTTTGTGCTTTAAAAAGGCATAATAACTTTTAACTATGGCGGTAGCGAGTGTGACTGATAAGGCCAATTTGCGCTGTAAATGTCCGTTCACAGTGGGTGCATGTGAACACGTGGTCATTTCCACCATCATGCACCATCTTACGTCTCAAACGCTTGGTGTGTGACTTTTCTGCAATAATTTTCTCCTTTGACTTTATTCCATTTCTGATATTTGCCCTCCATGCAATACGTTCAGCGGCGACTTGCTCCCAATGTGCATTATCAATGCCTGTATCAATCATGTCCCGCTTACACACATCTTTGTATCGTAGTAGAGGCCGACCCTGAGATCTCTTACCCATCTGTAATTCACCAAAAAAGATATCCTTTGGTATTCTACCATCATCCATCCTCCTAAGATGTCCCATCCATCTAAGTCTACGAAGACTGAGCATGGAATAAACTGTCACACAACCTGATCTTTCCAATACTTCAGTATTTGTGATTTTGTCTTGCCACTTAATACCAAGAATTCTTCGCAGACACCGCATATGAAAGCTGTTTAAGTTGTTCTCTTGGTGTGAGTAAGTTGTCCAGGTTTCACTGCCATAGAGAAGAGTACTAAGGACACAGGCTTGATAGACAAGGACTTTTGTTTTGGCAGTAAGCTTCCTGTTCTCCCAGACTCTTTTTCTTAACCTGTTCATTGTTGTTGCTGCCTTACCAATCCGGATGTTGATTTCCTGATCTAGGGATAATTTGCTATTTACCACTGATCCTAGATATGTAAAATGGTCTACTATCTCTAGTTCGGCGTCGTCAATAAAGATTGATGGTACCCCATGTGCACCTTGTGACATAATCTGTGTCTTCTTTTTGCTAATTGTTAAACCAAATTCAGAACAAGCATTGGAGAATGCAGATAGTAGACATTGCAATTCTTCCTCAGAGTGGGTCGTAACTGCAGCATCATCTGCAAAAAGCAACTCTCTGATCAGTACCCTCCTAATTTTGGTCTTAGCCTTCAATCTCTGAGCATTGTAGAGGCCGCCATCTGAGCGTGAGTGAATGTATATACCACCATCCTGATCATGAAATGCATATTTCAGTAGAAGTGAAAAGTATATTCCAAAGAGGGTGGGAGCTAGTACACAACCTTGCTTAACTCCACTCTTGATTTCAAATTCTTCAGAGGTTGCACCATCAAACTTGATTATACCCTTCATGCCTGTGTGGAACGATTCCACAATGGACAGAAGAGTTGGTGGGCAGCCAATCTTCTTTAGTGCCTTGAACAGACCCTCACGACTGACCAAATCAAATGCCTTTGTGAGGTCGATGAAGGCAATAAACAGTGGTTGATTCTGTTCACGGCATTTTTCTTGCATTTGTCGCAATGAGAATATCATATCAGTGGTAGACCGGTTCTGTCGAAAGCCACACTGTGATTCGGGGTAGACTTGATCTCCTAGGACTTGAAGTCTGCGCAGAACAATTCTGGCAAATACTTTTCCAACAATACACAGAAGTGAGATACCCCTATAGTTGTTGCAGTCGCTCCGATCGCCCTTGTTCTTGTACAGTGTTATGATGCTTGAATCTTTGAAATCCTGTGGGACTTGTCCTTCACGCCAGCATAGCTCTATTAGCTGGTGGATCTGTATAGTGAGTGTGTCTTGCCCACTCCTGATAACCTCTATTGGAATCCCATCCTTACCTGGAGCCTTGCCAGATGCAAGTTCATTTATAGCACACTTAACTTCTGTTATGGTGGGAAGTGTGTCCAGGTGGTCAAGAGTTGGTAGAGCCTCTATGGCGTTGAGGGCATCATCCGCTAGTTTGGTCTCACTTGAGTAAAGCTCCAAATAGTGCTCTACCCATCTGTCCATCTGCTGTTTCTTATCAGTGATGATTTCTCCAGTCAAGGTTTTCAATGGTGCACTTCTTTTGATCACTGGACCGCAGGCTTTCTTTATTCCTTCATACATGCTTCTTATGTCTCCCTTATCACTTGTGATTTGAATGGACTCACATAACTTGATCCAATAATCATTTGCACACTGCCTGGCAGCCTTTTGCACATCCTTCCTAGCTTGCCTAAGCTCACTCAGAGTGTTACGCGTTGGTCTTTCCTTGTTTCTTAAGAGAGCTTTCTTCTTCTTATCAATCAAGGGCTGCAGAGTCTCGCTGTTGGCCGCAAACCAGTCCTGCCTCTTATGATCCACAGTGCCGTAAACCCCTACGGCAGTTTTATAAAGAGTTTCCTTAATTTGACCCCACTTTTCATTTACTGTACAATTTTCTGGTGTATCAGTGAAAGCGTCTTCAAGTTGCTGTTGAAACTGAAAGCACTTTTCAGGATCATGAGTGTTAATAATATTAATCCTGAGGCTAGATTTGTGTTTAGCTGTGTAGATTCTCTTTGGTCTCAGTCTAACCCTTGCAACAACCAAAGAATGATCCGTATCACAGTCAGCACTGTGGTAACTACGAGTCAATGATATATGGTTCAGATGTTGTCTCCGTGTGATGATGAAGTCCAGCTGGTGCCAATGGCCGGATCTTGGATGTTTCCATGTGACCTTATGCATCTCTTTTGTTTTAAAAAAGGAGTTTGTAATACATAGGTCATTACTGGTGCAATGCTCCAGCAGCCTTTGCCCATTTTCATTCATGCGACCGATGTTGTATTTTCCAAGGCACACTGGCCATGAACTCGAGTCCTTGCCCACACGAGCATTGAAATCACCGAGCATATAAATGTAGTCAGATTTTGGAACTGCCTTGATCACGGAGTCTAACTCCTCATAGAACGAATCCTTCACATCATCAGAGGAATCGAGTGTCGGTGCATATGCAGTAATAATGGTGGCAAACCCACAAGAGGTTGCCAAGCGCAGGGATAATAGTCTTTCATTTCCTCCTGCTGGAATTTCAATCATTCCCAGTAGCGAATTCTTCACTGCAAAGCCCACACCGTGTTGCCTTTTTTCTGCCTGCCCTCTACCCTTCCAGAAAAAGGTGTAGTTGTTTTCCCTGAGTGACCCTTCCTCAGCGAGGCGAGTCTCCTGCAGGCCAGCAATATCAATGTTTAGACGATTGAGTTCGGCATCAATCACAGCCGTTTTTCTCACATCGTCAATATTGGTCAAGTCAGTGGAAAATCCTGGACACATGGTTCTCACGTTCCAGGTTGCAAGCCGTAGCTTGAGGTTTCTATTTTTATTTTTGTTTGTACCTGGTGCATTGGTTTTACAGCCTGCGATTCAGATTTTGTCCTAGCCCCAAGCACCCATTGAAGCAGGCAGGCTGTGGCGGATCAGCACCCAATTGGCTGGGGGCTGCCCAGCTTGAGGCGGGCGGTAGCTGATCAGTGACACCTATAGGTGTCTCCCACCGTCAGAGGCAACGCGTGGCGCCCCATGTCTACGCCAACTGACAAGGACTTATAACCCGTAACAGTTGCCTCTCGCTTTGATTCCGAGACCAGTTAAGACCAGGGATGGAGTTATTGCCTCTCCATAGCACAAAGCCTGGGCTAAAATATAGAGATCATGTGTTGCCCATGCAGCATGATCCCTCTCTCGGCCTGCCTAGTTTACTCCAGAGGAAAGGTAACACCCCTACATCTGGAACAAGACAAGCTGCAGAAGCTGCCGGATCAGCAAAGCAATGCTCTAACTGTCCGCCTGTCGGAGCTTCGATCCTAGACCAGTCGCCAACCAAGGCTTAGGGCCTGGTCTGCCCTGCCATGACATTTTGTCTTTAGCTTGCATTTCCTCGCACCAGGGTAAGGCTTGTACCCTCCCAATTGCGCTCTTCCGCCCGAAGCCGTTGGCACAATGTGGGGTGTCGGGTTTGGTAAGCGCCGCCCAACGTTCAGCGCTAACAGAAACCAGGTAGTACCGTCTACTGTTATACGGTAGCTCAGTCATATCTGACTAAGACCTCCTCACCTCAATGTGCACTAAAACCTCCTAAGATGTCCTATCCATCTAAGTCTACGAAGACTAAGCATGGAATAAACTGTCACACAACCTGATCTTTCCAATACTTCAGTATTTGTGATTTTGTCTTGCCACTTAATACAAGAATTCTTCGCAGACACCGCATATGAAGCTGTTTAAGTTGTTCTCTTGGTAGGAGTAAGTTGTCCAGGTTTCACTGCCATAGAGAGAGTACTAAGGACACAGGCTTGATACACAAGGACTTTTGTTTTGGCAGTAAGCTTCCTGTTCTCCCAGACTCTTTTTCTTAACCTGTTCATTGTTGTTGCTGCCTTACCAATCCGGATGTTGATTTCCTGATCTAGGGATAATTTGCTATTTACCACTGATCCTAGATATGTAAAATGGTCTGCTATCTCTAGTTCGGCGTCGTCAATAAAGATTGATGGTACCCCATGTGCACCTTGTGACATAATCTGTGTCTTCTTTTTGCTAATTGTTAAACCAAATTCAGAACAAGCATTGGAGAATGCAGATAGTAGACATTGCAATTCTTCCTCAGAGTGGGTCGTAACTGCAGCATCATCTGCAAAAAGCAACTCTCTGATCAGTACCCTCCTAATTTTGGTCTTAGCCTTCAATCTCTGAGCATTGTAGAGGCCGCCATCTGAGCGTGAGTGAATGTATATACCACCATCCTGATCATGAAATGCATATTTCAGTAGAAGTGAAAAGTATATTCCAAAGAGGGTGGGAGCTAGTACACAACCTTGCTTAACTCCACTCTTGATTTCAAATTCTTCAGAAGTTGCACCATCAAACTTGATTATACCCTTCATGCCTGTGTGGAACGATTCCACAATGGACAGAAGAGTTGGTGGGCAGCCAATCTTCTTTAGTGCCTTGAACAGACCCTCACGACTGACCAAATCAAATGCCTTTGTGAGGTCGATGAAGGCAATAAACAGTGGTTGATTCTGTTCACGGCATTTTTCTTGCATTTGTCGCAATGAGAATATCATATCAGTGGTAGACCGGTTCTGTCGAAAGCCACACTGTGATTCGGGGTAGACTTGATCTCCTAGGACTTGAAGTCTGCGCCGAACAATTCTGGCAAATACTTTTCCAACAATACACAGAAGTGAGATACCCCTATAGTTGTTGCAGTCGCTCCGATCGCCCTTGTTCTTGTACAGTGTTATGATGCTCGAATCTTTGAAATCCTGTGGGACTTGTCCTTCACGCCAGCATAGCTCTATTAGCTGGTGGATCTGTATAGTGAGTGTGTCTTGCCCACTCCTGATAACCTCTATTGGAATTCCATCCTTACCTGGAGCCTTGCCAGATGCAAGTTCATTTATAGCACACTTAACTTCTGTTATGGTGGGAAGTGTGTCCAGGTGGTCAAGAGTTGGCAGAGCCTCTATGGCGTTGAGGGCATCATCCGCTAGCTTGGTCTCACTTGAGTACAGCTCTAAATAGTGCTCTACCCATCTGTCCATCTGCTGTTTCTTATCAGTGATGATTTCTCCAGTCAAGGTTTTCAATGGTGCACTTCTTTTGATCACTGGACCGCAGGCTTTCTTTATTCCTTCATACATGCTTCTTATGTCTCCCTTATCACTTGCGATTTGAATGGACTCACATAACTTGATCCAATAATCATTTGCACACTGCCTGGCAGCCTTTTGCACATCCTTCCTAGCTTGCCTAAGCTCACTCAGAGTGTTACGCGTTGGTCTTTCCTTGTTTCTTAAGAGAGCTTTCTTCTTCTTATCAATCAAGGGCTGCAGAGTCTCGCTGTTGGCCGCAAACCAGTCCTGCCTCTTATGATCCACAGTGCCGTAAACCCCTACGGCAGTTTTATAAAGAGTTTCCTTAATTTGACCCCACTTTTCATTTACTGTACAATTTTCTGGTGTATCAGTGAAAGCGTCTTCAAGTTGCTGTTGAAACTGAAAGCACTTTTCAGGATCATGAGTGTTAATAATATTAATCCTGAGGCTAGATTTGTGTTTAGCTGTGTAGATTCTCTTTGGTCTCAGTCTAACCCTTGCAACAACCAAAGAATGATCCGTATCACAGTCAGCACTGTGGTAACTACGAGTCAATGATATATGGTTCAGATGTTGTCTCCGTGTGATGATGAAGTCCAGCTGGTGCCAATGGCCGGATCTTGGATGTTTCCATGTGACCTTATGCATCTCTTTTGTTTTAAAAAAGGAGTTTGTAATACATAGGTCATTACTGGTGCAATGCTCCAGCAGCCTTTGCCCATTTTCATTCATGCGACCGATGTTGTATTTTCCAAGGCACACTGGCCATGAACTCGAGTCCTTGCCCACACGAGCATTGAAATCACCGAGCATATAAATGTAGTCAGATTTTGGAACTGCCTTGATCACGGAGTCTAACTCCTCATAGAACGAATCCTTCACATCATCAGAGGAATCGAGTGTCGGTGCATATGCAGTAATAATGGTGGCAAACCCACAAGAGGTTGCCAAGCGCAGGGATAATAGTCTTTCATTTCCTCCTGCTGGAATTTCAATCATTCCCAGTAGCGAATTCTTCACTGCAAAGCCCACACCATGTTGCCTTTTTTCTGCCTGCCCTCTACCCTTCCAGAAAAAGGTGTAGTTGTTTTCCCTGAGTGACCCTTCCTCAGCAAGGCGAGTCTCCTGCAGGCCAGCAATATCAATGTTTAGACAATTGAGTTCGGCATCAATCACAGCCGTTTTTCTCACATCGTCAATATTGGTTAGTATTAATAGTAATAAACTAGTATACCATTAAGTAATAGTATAAATAGTAATAAAGGAGGATGGATGATGGTAGAATACCAAAGGATATCTTTTTTGGTGAATTACAGATGGGTAAGAGGATCTCCGGTCGGCCTCTACTACGATACAAAGATGTGTGTAAGCGGGACATGATTGATACGTGCATGATAATGCACATTGGAGCAAGTCGCCGCATGAACTTGTTGCATTGGAGGGCAAAATATCAGAAATGGAATAAAGTCAAAGGAGAAAAATTATTGCAGAAAAGTCCCAAACAAGCGTTTGACGTAAGATGGTGCATGAGGTGGAAATGATCACGTGTTCCACATTGCACCCACTGTTGAACGGACATTTACAGCGCAAATTGGCCTTAATCAGTCACACTCGCTACGCCATAGGTAAAAGTTATTATGCCTTTTTAAAGCACAAACTATCGTCTGTCAAGACTGCAAGGTGCCAATGAGTAATAAACTAATAATAGTATTTAGTATTATTTTATTAAATTACAATTTAACAATTTATTTAAAAGTAAAGTGTATGAAAAATTAAATAAATATTACTAGTCTAGCTAATTTGATTAAGATCCAATTTGACAGGTCCCTAATATAAGAGTAGCAGTAGCAGAAAAAACATCAGGTCACATATGTTTTGAGCCCTGCAATGAAAATGAAAGGCTTTCTCACACTTCTGTCTAGGTCTTTTCTAATGGTTTCAAGCTCGCTCCTCTCTCTCTCTTCTCTCTCTTCTCTTCTACTCTCTCTCTCTCTTCTCTCTCTCTCTCTCTCTCCTCTCTCCTCTCTCTCTCTCTACCCCATGCTCTCCCCCCCCCCCCCCCCCCCCCCCCCCCACCCCCCCCCCCACATCTTTTTTTTAGTGGTCAGGCACCAGGTAAACATCTCTAGGTGTCATAGTGGCCAGGCGCCTGATTGTTCTGTCACTACACATAATGATTCAATTATTGTAACCCTTAAACTCTTCAATAGAACAATTGAACATTGATTGCCTGTGTGTTACTGGAGCCCATAAAGGAAGCAGAGACTAGTAACACTAACATGCCATGTGTGTCATAAGAGGCAACCAAGGAGGGTTGGCATAAGACTGACTATGTCATCCCATAAAAACTTGCTGCAAAATCCAACCAACCATGAAGACATCTACAAGGTGTCTGGCATGAATCAAGTCAAGACCTATGTTCTATACAAAGATGAAAGGCAGATTGAAAATAAGAAACTTTCATAATAGATGGCAAAAATCTGCAAATAATGAAGAAGATATATTATCAGCAAACAGCAGCTGTATGAATTAACAACCAATTAGCAACATTTCATTGCATAAAGAAATGTGTTAGACAATGATGTGTACTGATTTGTTTTCATTGTAAAGTGAGTATATAATTTGTCTATAGAAAATATGCCGGGGATCACGGTTGGTGGTCATGATATAAATAACTTATGCTGATGACACCATCTTGACAGCAATAAGTCAGAAGAAAAGACAGAAAGTGATAAAGAAAGTGGTTGTAGAAAGTGAAACAGATGGGCTTCAGCTGGAAGAATAGAAATATGGAAATCCCGGGAAGGTTAACCCTGTCAACAAATGCCCGCAGAAGTAAGATGTATCAGCCTAAAGGTGCAAGTATCGCAGCTCCGCTGTAAACAGGCACATCGCAATCACATCTGAAAAAAGACTCCGTATGAATGCAGAAGAAATATGGAAATAATGGTAATACCAAAGAAACAGATCATGCCTCATCATCATCATCATCATTGGCACCTTGCCGTCTTGACAGACGATAGTTTGTGCTTTAAAAAGGCATAATAACTTTTAACTATGGCTGTAGCGAGTGTGACTGATAAGGCCAATTTGCACTGTAAATGTCCATTCACAGTGGGTGCATGTGAACACGTGGTCATTTCCACCATCATGCACCATCTTACGTCTCAAACGCTTGGTGTGTGACTTTTCTGCAATAATTTTCTCCTTTGACTTTATTCCATTTCTGATATTTGCCCTCCATGCAACACGTTCAGCGGCGACTTGCTCCCAATGTGCATTATCAATGCCTGTATCAATCATGTCCCGCTTACACACATCTTTGTATCGTAGTAGAGGCCGACCCTGAGATCTCTTACCCATCTTAATTCACCAAAAAAGATATCCTTTGGTATTCTACCATCATCCATCCTCCTAAGATGTCCTATCCATCTAAGTCTACGAAGACTGAGCATGGAATAAACTGTCACACAACCTGATCTTTCCAATACTTCAGTATTTGTGATTTTGTCTTGCCACTTAATACCAAGAATTCTTCGCAGACACCGCATATGAAAGCTGTTTAAGTTGTTCTCTTGGTGTGAGTAAGTTGTCCAGGTTTCACTGCCATAGAGAAGAGTACTAAGGACACAGGCTTGATAGACAAGGACTTTTGTTTTGGCAGTAAGCTTCCTGTTCTCCCAGACTCTTTTTCTTAACCTGTTCATTGTTGTTGCTGCCTTACCAATCCGGATGTTGATTTCCTGATCTAGGGATAATTTGCTATTTACCACTGATCCTAGATATGTAAAATGGTCTACTATCTCTAGTTCGGCGTCGTCAATAAAGATTGATGGTACCCCATGTGCACCTTGTGACATAATCTGTGTCTTCTTTTTGCTAATTGTTAAACCAAATTCAGAACAAGCATTGGAGAATGCAGATAGTAGACATTGCAATTCTTCCTCAGAGTGGGTCGTAACTGCAGCATCATCTGCAAAAAGCAACTCTCTGATCAGTACCCTCCTAATTTTGGTCTTAGCCTTCAATCTCTGAGCATTGTAGAGGCCGCCATCTGAGCGTGAGTGAATGTATATACCACCATCCTGATCATGAAATGCATATTTCAGTAGAAGTGAAAAGTATATTCCAAAGAGGGTGGGAGCTAGTACACAACCTTGCTTAACTCCACTCTTGATTTCAAATTCTTCAGAAGTTGCACCATCAAACTTGATTATACCCTTCATGCCTGTGTGGAACGATTCCACAATGGACAGAAGAGTTGGTGGGCAGCCAATCTTCTTTAGTGCCTTGAACAGACCCTCACGACTGACCAAATCAATTGCCTTTGTGAGGTCGATGAAGGCAATAAACAGTGGTTGATTCTGTTCACGGCATTTTTCTTGCATTTGTCGCAATGAGAATATCATATCAGTGGTTAGACCGGTTCTGTCGAAAGCCACACTGTGATTCGGGGTAGACTTGATCTCCTAGGACTTGAAGTCTGCGCAGAACAATTCTGGCAAATACTTTTCCAACAATACACAGAAGTGAGATACCCCTATAGTTGTTGCAGTCGCTCCGATTCGCCCTTGTTCTTGTACAGTGTTATGATGCTTTGAATCTTTGAAATCCTGTGGGACTTGTCCTTCACGCCAGCATAGCTCTATTAGCTGGTGGATCTGTATAGTGAGTGTGTCTTGCCCACTCCTGATAACCCTCTATTGGAATCCCATCCTTACCTGGAGCCCTTGCCAGATGCAAGTTCATTATAGCACACTTAACTTTCTGTTATGGTGGGAAGTGTGTCAGGTGGTCAAGAGTTGGTAGAGCCTCTATGGCGTTGAGGGCATCATCCGCTAGTTTGGTCTCACTTGAGTAAAGCTCCAAATAGTGCTCTACCCATCTGTCCATCCCCCCCCAGGGTTCCCCCCCCCCCCCAAAAAAATTTTTTTTTGTTGGGAAAAAACCCTTAAGGGGTGATTGCTTTCCAAAATTAGAAAAATTTAAAGTTGAACATTGTTTGCCTGGTGTTACGGGAGCCCAAAAAGGAACGAGACTAGTAACCAAATCCCATGTGTGTCATAAGGGCCCCCAAGGGGGGGGTTTGGCAAAAGATGATATGTCTCCCAAAAAAACTTGCTGAAAAATCCAACCAACCATAAAGACTCTAAAAATTTTCGGCATGATAAGTAAAGACCTTGTTTATACAAAGTTTAAAGGCGATTGAAAATAGAACTTCATAAAAAGGGGCAAAATCTAAAATAATGAAGAAATATTTATCAGCAAACAGCAGCTGTTGAATTAAAAACCCAAATTAAAAACCATTTCATTGCATAAAAAAATGTTTAGACAATGATGTGTACGATTTTTTTTTATTGTAAAGTGAGTATATAATTTTCTATAAAAATAGCCGGGATCAGGGGGTTGGTGGGCATGATATAAATACTTTGCTGATGAACCATTTGACACAATAAGTAGAAAAAGACAAAAAGTGTAAAGAAGTGGTTGTGGGTAAAAACAGATGGGCTTCAGCTGGAAAATAGAAATAGGGAAATCCCGGAAGGGTTTAAACCCTGTCAACAAATCCCCGCAAATAAGATGTATCAGCCTAAAGGTGCAAGTACGCGCTCCGCTGTAAACGGCACATCGCATCACATCTGAAAAAAGACTCCGTATGAATGCAGAAGAAATATGGAAATAATGGTAATACCAAAAAAACAGATCAGCCTCATCTCTCACATATTGGCACCTTGCCGTCTTGACAGACGATAGTTTGTGCTTTAAAAAGGCATAATAACTTTTAACTATGGCGGTAGCGAGTGTGACTGATAAGGCCAATTTGCGCTGTAAATGTCCGTTCACAGTGGGTGCATGTGAACACGTGGTCATTTCCACCATCATGCACCATCTTACGTCTCAAACGCTTGGTGTGTGACTTTTCTGCAATAATTTTCTCCTTTGACTTTATTCCATTTCTGATATTTGCCCTCCATGCAACACGTTCAGCGGCGACTTGCTCCCAATGTGCATTATCAATGCCTGTATCAATCATGTCCCGCTTACACACATCTTTGTATCGTAGTAGAGGCCGACCCTGAGATCTCTTACCCATCTGTAATTCACCAAAAAAGATATCCTTTGGTATTCTACCATCATCCATCCTCCTAAGATGTCCTATCCATCTAAGTCTACGAAGACTGAGCATGGAATAAACTGTCACACAACCTGATCTTTCCAATACTTCAGTATTTGTGATTTTGTCTTGCCACTTAATACCAAGAATTCTTCGCAGACACCGCATATGAAAGCTGTTTAAGTTGTTCTCTTGGTGTGAGTAAGTTGTCCAGGTTTCACTGCCATAGAGAAGAGTACTAAGGACACAGGCTTGATAGACAAGGACTTTTGTTTTGGCAGTAAGCTTCCTGTTCTCCCAGACTCTTTTTCTTAACCTGTTCATTGTTGTTGCTGCCTTACCAATCCGGATGTTGATTTCCTGATCTAGGGATAATTTGCTATTTACCACTGATCCTAGATATGTAAAATGGTCTACTATCTCTAGTTCGGCGTCGTCAATAAAGATTGATGGTACCCCATGTGCACCTTGTGACATAATCTGTGTCTTCTTTTTGCTAATTGTTAAACCAAATTCAGAACAAGCATTGGAGAATGCAGATAGTAGACATTGCAATTCTTCCTCAGAGTGGGTCGTAACTGCAGCATCATCTGCAAAAAGCAACTCTCTGATCAGTACCCTCCTAATTTTGGTCTTAGCCTTCAATCTCTGAGCATTGTAGAGGCCGCCATCTGAGCGTGAGTGAATGTATATACCACCATCCTGATCATGAAATGCATATTTCAGTAGAAGTGAAAAGTATATTCCAAAGAGGGTGGGAGCTAGTACACAACCTTGCTTAACTCCACTCTTGATTTCAAATTCTTCAGAAGTTGCACCATCAAACTTGATTATACCCTTCATGCCTGTGTGGAACGATTCCACAATGGACAGAAGAGTTGGTGGGCAGCCAATCTTCTTTAGTGCCTTGAACAGACCCTCACGACTGACCAAATCAAATGCCTTTGTGAGGTCGATGAAGGCAATAAACAGTGGTTGATTCTGTTCACGGCATTTTTCTTGCATTTGTCGCAATGAGAATATCATATCAGTGGTAGACCGGTTCTGTCGAAAGCCACACTGTGATTCGGGGTAGACCTGATCTCCTAGGACTTGAAGTCTGCGCAGAACAATTCTGGCAAATACTTTTCCAACAATACACAGAAGTGAGATACCCCTATAGTTGTTGCAGTCGCTCCGATCGCCCTTGTTCTTGTACAGTGTTATGATGCTTGAATCTTTGAAATCCTGTGGGACTTGTCCTTCACGCCAGCATAGCTCTATTAGCTGGTGGATCTGTATAGTGAGTGTGTCTTGCCCACTCCTGATAACCTCTATTGGAATCCCATCCTTACCTGGAGCCTTGCCAGATGCAAGTTCATTTATAGCACACTTAACTTCTGTTATGGTGGGAAGTGTGTCCAGGTGGTCAAGAGTTGGTAGAGCCTCTATGGCGTTGAGGGCATCATCCGCTAGTTTGGTCTCACTTGAGTAAAGCTCCAAATAGTGCTCTACCCATCTGTCCATCTGCTGTTTCTTATCAGTGATGATTTCTCCAGTCAAGGTTTTCAATGGTGCACTTCTTTTGATCACTGGACCGCAGGCTTTCTTTATTCCTTCATACATGCTTCTTATGTCTCCCTTATCACTTGCGATTTGAATGGACTCACATAACTTGATCCAATAATCATTTGCACACTGCCTGGCAGCCTTTTGCACATCCTTCCTAGCTTGCCTAAGCTCACTCAGAGTGTTACGCGTTGGTCTTTCCTTGTTTCTTAAGAGAGCTTTCTTCTTCTTATCAATCAAGGGCTGCAGAGTCTCGCTGTTGGCCGCAAACCAGTCCTGCCTCTTATGATCCACAGTGCCGTAAACCCCTACGGCAGTTTTATAAAGAGTTTCCTTAATTTGACCCCACTTTTCATTTACTGTACAATTTTCTGGTGTATCAGTGAAAGCGTCTTCAAGTTGCTGTTGAAACTGAAAGCACTTTTCAGGATCATGAGTGTTAATAATATTAATCCTGAGGCTAGATTTGTGTTTAGCTGTGTAGATTCTCTTTGGTCTCAGTCTAACCCTTGCAACAACCAAAGAATGATCCGTATCACAGTCAGCACTGTGGTAACTACGAGTCAATGATATATGGTTCAGATGTTGTCTCCGTGTGATGATGAAGTCCAGCTGGTGCCAATGGCCGGATCTTGGATGTTTCCATGTGACCTTATGCATCTCTTTTGTTTTAAAAAAGGAGTTTGTAATACATAGGTCATTACTGGTGCAATGCTCCAGCAGCCTTTGCCCATTTTCATTCATGCGACCGATGTTGTATTTTCCAAGGCACACTGGCCATGAACTCGAGTCCTTGCCCACACGAGCATTGAAATCACCGAGCATATAAATGTAGTCAGATTTTGGAACTGCCTTGATCACGGAGTCTAACTCCTCATAGAACGAATCCTTCACATCATCAGAGGAATCGAGTGTCGGTGCATATGCAGTAATAATGGTGGCAAACCCACAAGAGGTTGCCAAGCGCAGGGATAATAGTCTTTCATTTCCTCCTGCTGGAATTTCAATCATTCCCAGTAGCGAATTCTTCACTGCAAAGCCCACACCGTGTTGCCTTTTTTCTGCCTGCCCTCTACCCTTCCAGAAAAAGGTGTAGTTGTTTTCCCTGAGTGACCCTTCCTCAGCGAGGCGAGTCTCCTGCAGGCCAGCAATATCAATGTTTAGACGATTGAGTTCGGCATCAATCACAGCCGTTTTTCTCACATCGTCAATATTGGTCAAGTCAGTGGAAAATCCTGGACACATGGTTCTCACGTTCCAGGTTGCAAGCCGTAGCTTGAGGTTTCTATTTTTATTTTTGTTTGTACCTGGTGCATTGGTTTTACAGCCTGCGATTCAGATTTTGTCCTAGCCCCAAGCACCCATTGAAGCAGGCGGGCTGTGGCGGATCAGCACCCAATTGGCTGGGGGCTGCCCAGCTTGAGGCGGGCGGTAGCTGATCAGTGACACCTATAGGTGTCTCCCACCGTCAGAGGCAACGCGTGGCGCCCCATGTCTACGCCAACTGACAAGGACTTATAACCCGTAACAGTTGCCTCTCGCTTTGATTCCGAGACCAGTTAAGACCAGGGATGGAGTTATTGCCTCTCCATAGCACAAAGCCTGGGCTAAAATATAGAGATCATGTGTTGCCCATGCAGCATGATCCCTCTCTCGGCCTGCCTAGTTTACTCCAGCGGAAAGGTAACACCCCTACATCTGGAACAAGACAAGCTGCAGAAGCTGCCGGATCAGCAAAGCAATGCTCTAACTGTCCGCCTGTCGGAGCTTCGATCCTAGACCAGTCGCCAACCAAGGCTTAGGGCCTGGTCTGCCCTGCCATGACATTTTGTCTTTAGCTTGCATTTCCTCGCACCAGGGTAAGGTTTGTACCCTCCCAATTGCGCTCTTCCGCCCGAAGCCGTTGGCACAATGTGGGGTGTCGGGTTTGGTAAGCGCCGCCCAACGTTCAGCGCTAACAGAAACCAGGTAGTACCGTCTACTGTTATACGGTAGCTCAGTCATATCTGACTAAGACCTGCCTCATGCCTCAATGTGCAACTAAAACCAGTGGTATCAATTTGGGGCAAGTAGAGAAATTCAAACATATAGCTGCATGGATAACATCAAACGGGAGATGCATCACAGAAATAACAGAATGGCAAAACCTGCATTTTATAAAACAAAGAACACCCTGTGCAATTAATCCCTGTCATTGGAGGTTAGATAAAACAATTCTTGCATGCCACATATTGGCACTTTGCTGTCTTGACAGACGATAGTTTGTTGCATTGTGCTTCAAAAAAGACGTAAGAACTACAACCCATGGCGGGGACCAAGAATGGAGTTATATCTCTCCATAGCACAAAGCTGGGGCTGAATTGTAGAGATCACATGATGCCCATGCAGCATGACCTCTCTCTCGGCCTGCCTAGTTGACTTCAGAAGAAAAGTATCACCAATACATCTGGAACAAGCCAAGCTGCAGAAGCTTCCAGATCAGCAAAGCACTGCTCTAATTGTCCACCTGTTGTAGCTTCAATCCTAGACTAGTTACTGATCAAGGCTTAGGGCCTGGTCCGCCCTGTCATAATATTAAGTCTTTAGATTGTGTTTCCTCGCACTAGGATAAACCTTGTACTCTCCCAGCTGTGTTCTTCCGCAAGCTACATAGACACAGTTTTAATATATGGCAGTTGATCATAGTCAGTTAGTAAATGAGCAAAGAAAAATCCCTTGAGGGGTCAGAGATGTGGTCTTACAGAAGAATGCTGAGCATTCCTTGGACAGAGTGATCTAAATGTTCTAAAGAAGGCTAAGACACACAAACCACTTATCACAAACAAACTTATCACAAATGTCAGACAGAGACAACGATAAGACACAAAGACATATTACCACAAACATCAGAAAGAAGCTAAGACACACAGACCACTTACCACAAACATCAGAAAGAGGCTAAGACACACAGACCACTTACCACAAACACATCAGACAGAGGCTAAGACACACACAGACCACTATAACACAACACTCAGAAAGAGGCTAAGACACACAGACCACTTACCCTTACCACAAACAATCAGAAAGAGGCTAAGACACACAGACCACTACCACAAACATCAGAAAGGGCTAAGACACACCACGACCATTACCACAAACATCAGAAAGAGGCTAAGACACACAGACCACTTACAACAAACACCAGAAATAGGCTACAACCCACAGACAACTTATAACAAACACCAGAAATAGGCTACAACCCACAGACAACTTATAACAAACACCAGAAATAGGCTACAACCCACAGACAACTTACAACAAACACCAGAAATAGGCTACAACCCACAGACAACTTACAACAAACACCAGAAATAGGCTACAACCCACAGACAACTTACAACAAACACCAGAAATAGGCTACAACCCACAGACAACTTACAACAAACACCAGAAAGAGGCTACAACCCACAGACAACTTATAACAAACACCAGAAATAGGCTACAACCCACAGACAACTTACAACAAACACCAGAAATAGGCTACAACCCACAGACAACTTACAACAAACACCAGAAATAGGCTACAACCCACAGACAACTTACAACAAACACCAGAAATAGGCTACAACCCACAGACAACTTACAACAAACACCAGAAATAGGCTACAACCCACAGACAACTTACAACAAACACCAGAAATAGGCTACAACACACAGACCACTTACCACAAACACCAAAAAGAGGCTAAGACACACAGACCACTTACCACAAACATCAGAAAGAGGCTAAGACACACAGACCACTTACCACAAACATCAGAAAGAGGCTAAGACACACAGACCACTTACCACAAACACCAAAAAGAGGCTAAGACACACAGACCACTTACCACAAACACCAAAAAGAGGCTAAGACACACAGACCACTTACCACAAACATCAGAAAGAGGCTAAGACACAAAGACCACTTACCAAAAACATCAGAAAGAGGCTAAGACACACAGACCACTTACCACAAACATCAGAAAGAGGCAATTATTTTTTTGGCCACATCATGAGAAAAGAAACAAAAACCTGGAACATATTGTGAAAACTGGAAAGATTTATGGAAAAAAACGATAGCGGAAGATAACAAAAATAAGATTCATAACAGCCTTTTGTCACAGCATGGAAAGACGTCAGCACAAGGATTGATACATACTGTTGAGGATCGCAAAATGTGGAAAATCATGACCGCCTTGGGACGCAGAGGTGTTTCCAAGGCACCAGGGCCGGGATATATACTGGCCAAGACCTGCTGACACGTCCACGTCGTGCGTCCTGGGCAACAGGTCTCTTCGGGGACCTGGCTAACATCAGTAGGATCGATGATTCTTCCGAAGTCGGAGAGTATCTGCCTGCATGGCGAGGAACCACCAGTCTGCACACCAATAAGCCAGACATGGGACAACGGATACTCACGCAAACCTCAGGTCCTGTGTGACATCACACTGATGTTGGACAACAGGATGCCTTCATCCGACATACAGGACTTTTGCGCTGGAGCTCAAGCCAACGAACACAAGCAAGCATGACCGCCTACTGTAGTCAACAATGTACTTGATAATGGTGATTATTATTTTGTTGATTATTTGTTTCAGTCGTCTGATGGCTTTGAAGAGAATGGGTATTGTTGATAACTATGAGGTAAGGCATTATATCTGTTTGCTTTTGATAACATATTTTGTCACTTTACGGCTTACACAGTTAAAATTAGTTGCATTTCCTTTACAGGACATTAGTCAACTCCAGCATATTTTGGCTGTTGGTGTTTTCTTGGCAAGTTTACGTTCAGTAGTTTGCCATTGCTTTCTGAATGTCCTGCACTCATACCAATGTATGAAAACCAGCTGGTTGATTTTCCAAGCAGTTTTACATTTAGTAGTTTGCCATTGCTTTCTGAATGAGAAACCAATGTTAAAGTCCAAGTTAGATCTTAACAAAATTGTTTATTGAATCATTGCACCTGAAGGCAGGTGTTCTTGTTCTTGTTAGTTTCTTCCTTATTATTTAAATGCATTTAAGATTCTCTTCTTTCTTTGTTTATCAAAATAATTGTTTTGTAAACCTTCAATATCTCTTTGACAAGCAAGAGGCGAAAGTTAAGGCCATTGTGGTGCATAAGATTGGATACCCTGTACCACACCCTGGGTGCAGTGAGCTCCATCCTGGTACCACACCCTGGGTGCAGTGAGCTCCATCCTGGTACCACACCCTGGGTGCAGTGAGCTCCATCCTGGTACCACACCCTGGGTGCAGTGAGCTCCATCCTGGTACCACACCCTGGGTGCAGTGAGCTCCATCCTGGTACCACACCCTGGGTGCAGTGAGCTGCATCCTGGTACCACACCCTGGGTGCAGTGAGCTCCATCCTGGTACCACACCCTGGAGCAGTTGAGCTCCATCCTGGTACCCACACCCTGGGTGCAGTGAGCTCCATCCTGGTACCACACCCTGGGTGCAGTGAGCTCCATCCTGGTACCACACCCTGGTGCAGTGAGCTCCATCCTGGTACCACACCCTGGGTGCATTGAGCTCATCCTGGTACCACACCCTGGGTGCAGTGAGCCCATCTCTGGTACCACACCCTGGGTGCAGTGAGCTCCATCCTGGTACCACACCCATGGGTGCAGTGAGCTCCATCCTGGTACCACACCTGGGTGCAGTGAGCTCCATCCTGGTACCACCCCTGGGTGCAGTGAGCTCCATCCTGGTACCACACCCTGGGTGCAGTGAGCTCCATCCTGGTACCACACCCTGGGTGCAGTGAGCTCCATCCTGGTACCACACCCTGGGTGCAGTGAGCTCCATCCTGGTACCACACCCTGGGTGCAGTGAGCTCCATCCTGGTACCACACCCTGGGTGCAGTGAGCTCCATCCTGGTACCACCCTGGGTGCAGTGAGCTCCATCCTGGTACCCACCCTGGGTGCAGTGAGCTCCACCTGGTACCACACCCTGGGTGCAGTGAGCTCCATCCTGGTACCACCCGGTGCAGGTCCATCCTGGTACCACACCCTGGGGTGCAGTGATCCTCGGTCCCACCTGGTGCAGTGAGCCCCCCAACCGCATGGCCCATCCTGGGACCGGGCAGTGAGCCCCCTGGTCTCCATCCTGGTACCACACCCTGGGTGCAGTGAGCTCCATCCTGGTACCACACCCTGGGTGCAGTGAGCTCCATCCTGGTACCACAAACCCCGGTTGCAGTGAGCTCCACCCGGTACCACACCCCGGGTGCAGTGGCTCCACCTGGTACCACACCCTGGGGCGTGAGCTCCATCCGGTACCACACCCTGGGTGCAGTGAGTCCCCTGGTACCACCCGGGTCAGTGAGCTCCATCCTGGTACCACACCCTGGGTGCAGTGAGCTCCATCCTGGTACCACACCCTGGGTGCAGTGAGCTCCATCCTGGTACCCAAACCCCGGGGGCAGTGAGCTCCATCCTGGTACCACCCCGGGTGCAGTGAGCTCCATCCTGGTCCACCCCGGGTGAGTGAGCTCCATCCTGGTAACCCCCCCGGGGGGGCCCCCTTAAAAACCCGGGGGGGCCCCCCTTTAAACCCCCGGGGGGTGAGCCCCCCCCCCCTTTTTGGGGCCCCCCCAAAACCGGGGCCACCCTTGGTACCCACCCTGGGTCCTTTTGGGGCCAAACCCCGGGGGGGGAAAAAGGACCCCCCGGGGGGGCCCCCCGGCCACACCCGGGTGCAGTGGCTCCTCCTGGTACCAACCCCGGGGGGGCCCCCCGGCCCCCCGGGGGGGCCCCCCGGCCCCCCGGGGGGGTCCATCCTGGTACCACCCCGGGGGGGCCCTCCTGGCCCCCCTGGGGGGGGGCTATTTACCCCCCCGGGGGCGTAGCTCCATCCCCAAACCGGGGGGGTTGGCCCCCCGGGCCCCCCTGGGGCCCCCCCACCCCCCGGGGGGTTAATGGTCCCCCCCGGGGGGGGGACCCTCCACCCCCCGGGGCGGGGCCCCTGGACCCACCCCGGGGCAGTGAGCTCCACCTGGTACCACACCCGGGGCGGGGTCCACCCCCAACCCGGGGGTGAGCTCCATCCGGAAACCCCCCTGGGTGAGGCCCTCCTGGTCCACACCCGGGGCAGTGGCTCCATCCTGGTACCAACCCTGGGTGCGGGCCCATCCTGGTACCACCCGGGCCTGGCTTCCTCCTGGTACCACACCCGGTGGTGAGTCCATCCTTACCCCCCTGGGTCAGTCTCCAACCACCCCTGGGTGCAGCTCCATCCTGGTACCAACCCTGGGTGAGTGAGCTCCCCCTGGTACCCACCCGGGGTGAGCTCCATCCTGGTCCCCCCTCGTGGTTCGGACCCACCCCGGGGCAGCCCACCTGGGGCCCCGGGTGGGGCTCCACCTGGACCCAAACCCCGGGTGCAGTGAGCTCCATCCTGGTACCACACCCGGGTGGGAGCTCATCCTGGTACCAACACCCTGGGTGGTGAGCTCCATCCGGTACCACCCCGGTGGGTGAGTCCATCCGTACCAAACCCGGGGGGTGAGCCCTCCGGTACCCACCCTGGGGCAGTAGCTCCCCTGGTACCAACCCTGGGTGCAGTGAGCTCCATCCTGGTACCACACCCTGGGGCAGTGAGCTCCATCCTGGTACCACACCCTGGGTGCAGTGAGCTCCATCCTGGTACCACACCCTGGGTGCAGTGAGCTCCATCCTGGTAGGTGCACAGTTCCCCCCTGGTGCAGTGAGCTCCATCCTGGTACCACACCCTGGGTGCAGTGAGCTCCATCCTGGTACCAACCCTGGGTGCAGTGAGCTCCATCCTGGTACCACACCCTGGGTGCAGTGAGCTCCATCCTGGTACCACACCCTGGGTGCAGTGAGCTCCATCCTGGTACCACACCCTGGGTGCAGTGAGCTCCATCCTGGTACCACACCCTGGGTGCAGTGAGCTCCATCCTGGTACCACACCCTGGGTGCAGTGAGCTCCATCCTGGGTACCACACCCTGGGTGCAGTGAGCTCCATCCTGGTACCACACCCTGGGTGCAGTGAGCTCCATCCTGGTACCACACCCTGGGTGCAGTGAGCTCCATCCTGGTACCACACCCTGGGTGCAGTGAGCTCCATCCTGGTACCACACACTGGGTGCAGTGAGCTACATCCTGGTACCACACCCTGGGTGCAGTTGAGCTCCATCCTGGTACCACACCCTGGGTGCAGTGAGCTCCATCCTGGTACCACCGCCTGGGCCACCACCCTGGGATCCTCCGGTACCACCCTGGGTGCAGTGAGCTCCATCCTGGTACAACCCTGGGTGCAGTGAGCTCCATCCTACCACACCCTGGTGCAGACCTCCTCCTGGTACCACACCCTGGGGCAGTGAGCTCCATCCTGGTACCACACCCTGGGTGCAGTGAGCCCATCCTGGTACCACCCCTGGGTGCAGGAGCTCCATCCTGGTACCACACCCTGGGTGCTGAGCTCCTCCTGGTACCCCCACCCTGGGTGCAGTGAGCCCATCCGGTACCACACCCTGGGTGCAGTGAGCTCCATCCTGGTACCACACCCGTGGTGCATCGGCCCATCCTGGGTACCCTGACACCCCCTGGGGCAGTGAGCTCCATCCTGGACCACACCCGGGTGCAGTGAGCTCCATCCTGGTACACCACACCCTGGGTGCAGTGAGCTCCTCCGTACCACACCCTGGGTGCAGTGAGCTCCATCCTGGTACCACACCCTGGGTGCAGTGAGCTCCATCCTGGTACCACACCCTGGGTGCGTGAGCCCATCCTGGTACCACACCCTGGGTGCAGTGAGCTCCATCCTGGTCCACACCCGGGTGCGTGAGCTCCTCCTGGTACCACACCCTGGGTGCAGTGAGCTCCATCCTGGTACCACACCGGGCAGTGGTCCATCCTGGTACCACACCTGCTGGGTGCAGTGAGCTCCATCCTGGTACCACCCCTGGGTGCAGTGCTCCACCTGGTGCAACTCCCCCCCTGGGTGCAGTGAGCTCCATCCTGGTACCACACCCTGGGTGCAGTGGTCCCCTGGTACCACCCCTGGGTGCAGTGGCCCATCCTGGTACCACACCCTGGGTGCAGTGAGCTCCATCCTGGTACCACACCCTGGGTGCAGTGAGCTCCATCCTGGTCCACACCCTGGGCAGTGAGCTCCTCCTGTACCACACCCTGGGTGCAGTGAGCTCATCCTGGTACCACACCCTGGGTGCAGTGAGCTCCATCCTGGTACCCACCCCTGGGTGCAGTGAGCTCCATCCTGGTACCACACCCTGGGTGCAGTGAGCTCCATCCTGGACCACCCCTGGGTGCAGTGAGCTCCATCCTGGTACCCACACCCTGGGTGCGAGCTCCATCCTGGTACCACACCCTGGGTGCAGTGAGCTCCATCCTGGTACCACACCCTGGGTGCAGTGAGCTCCATCCGGTACCCACCCTGGGTGCAGTGAGCTCCACCTGGTACCACACCCTGGGTGCAGTGAGCTCCATCCTGGTACCACACCCTGGGTGCAGTGGCTCCATCCTGGTACCACACCCTGGGTGCGTGAGCTCCATCCTGGACCACACCCTGGGGAGTGAGCTCCATCCTGGTACCACCCCTGGGTGCAGTGAGCTCCATCCTGGTACCACCCCTGGGTGCAGTAGCTCCATCCGGTACCACACCCTGGGTGCAGTGACTCCATCCTGGTACCAACCCTGGGTGCAGTGAGCTCCATCCTGGTACCAACCCCCGGGTGCAGTGAGCTCCATCCTGGTACCACACCCTGGGTGCAGTGAGCTCCATCCTGGTACACACCCTGGGTTGCAGTGAGCTCCATCCTGGTACCACACCCTGGGTGCAGTGAGCTGCCATCCTGGTACCACACCCGGGTGCAGTGAGCTCCATCCTGGTACCACACCCTGGGTGCAGTGAGCTCCATCCTGGTACCACACCCTGGGTGCAGTGAGCTCCATCCTGGTACCACACCCTGGGTGCAGTGAGCTCCATCCTGGTACCACACCCTGGGTGCAGTGAGCTCCATCCTGGTACCACACCCTGGGTGCAGTGAGCTCCAATCCTGGTACCACACCCTGGGTGCAGTGAGCTCCATCCTGGTACCACACCCTGGGTTGCAGTGAGCTCCATCCTGGTACCACACCCTGGGTGGCAGTGAGCTCCATCCTGGTACCACACCCCTGGGTGCAGTGAGCTCCATCCTGGTACCACACCCTGGGTGCAGTGAGCTCCATCCTGGTACCACACCCTGGGTGCAGTGAGCTCCATCCTGGTACCACACCCTGGGTGCAGTGAGCTCCATCCTGGTACCACACCCTGGGTGCAGTGAGCTCCATCCTGGTACCCACACCCTGGGTGCAGTGAGCTCCATCCTGGTACCACACCCTGGGTGCAGTGAGCTCCATCCTGGTACCACACCCTGGGTGCAGTGAGCTCCATCCTGGTACCACACCCTGGGTGCAGTGAGCTCCATCCTGGTACCACACCCTGGGTGCAGTGAGCTCCATCCTGGTACCACACCCTGGGTGCAGTGAGCTCCATCCTGGTACCACACCCTGGGTGCAGTGAGCTCCATCCTGGTACCACACCCTGGGTGCAGTGAGCTCCATCCTGGTACCACACCCTGGGTGCAGTGAGCTCCATCCTGGTACCACACCCTGGGTGCAGTGAGCTCCATCCTGGTACCACACCCTGGGTGCAGTGAGCTCCATCCTGGTACCACACCCTGGGTGCAGTGAGCTCCATCCTGGTACACACCCTGGGTGCAGTGAGCTCCATCCTGGTACCACACCCTGGGTGCAGTGAGCTCCATCCTGGTACCACACCCTGGGTGCAGTGAGCTCCATCCTGGTACCCACCACACCCTGGGTGCAGTGAGCTCCATCCTGGTACCCACACCCCTGGGTTGCAGTTGAGCTTCCATCCTGGTACCACACCCTGGGTGCAGTGAGCTCCATCCTGGTACCACACCCCTGGGTGCAGTGAGCTCCATCCTGGTACCAACACCCTGGGTGCAGTGAGCTCCATCCTGGTACCACACCCTGGTGCAGTGAGCTCCATCCATGGTACCACACCCTGGGTGCAGTGAGCTCCATCCTGGTACCACAACCCTGGGTGCAGTGAGCTCCATCCTGGTACCACACCCTGGGTGCAGTGAGCTCCATCCTGGTACCACACCCTGGGTGCAGTGAGCTCCATCCTGGTACCACACCCTGGGTGCAGTGAGCTCCATCCTGGTACCACACCCTGGGTGCAGTGAGCTCCATCCTGGTACCACACCCTGGGTGCAGTGAGCTCCATCCTGGTACCACACCCTGGGTGCAGTGAGCTCCATCCTGGTACCACACCCTGGGTGCAGTGAGCTCCATCCTGGTACCACACCCTGGGTGCAGTGAGCTCCATCCTGGTATCACACCCTGGGTGCAGTGAGCTCCATCCTGGTACCACACCCTGGGTGCAGTGAGCTCCATCCTGGTACCACACCCTGGGTGCAGTGAGCTCCATCCTGGTACCACACCCTGGGTGCAGTGAGCTCCATCCTGGTACCACACCCTGGGTGCAGTGAGCTCCATCCTGGTACCACACCCTGGGTGCAGTGAGCTCCATCCTGGTACCACACCCTGGGTGCAGTGAGCTCCATCCTGGTACCACACCCTGGGTGCAGTGAGCTCCATCCTGGTACCACACCCTGGGTGCAGTGAGCTCCATCCTGGTACCACACCCTGGGTGCAGTGAGCTCCATCCTGGTACCACACCCTGGGTGCAGTGAGCTCCATCCTCATTTTATGGAATCCCTTGCAAGACTTCTGCTATACATCCTCCTTATACACATGGCCATCATAAGCCTGAACCGATCAGGGGGAAGATCTCAGAGTTGGTGGCCCCTAGAGATGTAGTGATCAGAGACTATACTGGCACTCATCAGCCCACTCCTGAATCATAGAAAATAAATTAAGTCCATTGAATGTGTGCTGAACTAATTTGACAAATGAGTTTGAATGTCTACTGCGTGTGATATCTATTAAATGACAGGTTCAAATTTATCCTGCTGGATAACAACACGGTTCAAATATGTCATCTGCTGAACTGTCAGATAGCCACTATATGTCATTTGTTAGACTGTAGACACAGATTGTTAACTGATTCGAGTTTCATTCTCACAGGAAATCCCAGCCACTTTATCTGTTGTATGTTCCGGCCACTTTATCTGTTGTATGTCCCAACCAATTTAAGTGTTGCATATCCCAACCAATTTAAGTGTTGCATATCCCAACCAATTTATCTGTTGTGTCTCAGCCACTTTATCTGTTGTTATGCCCAAGCCACTTTATCTGTTGTATGTCCCAGCCACGTTAGTTATCTCTTGTGTGTCCTAGCTACTTGTCTGTTGTATGTCCCAGCCACTTTATCTGTTGTATGTCCCAGCCACTTTATCTGTTGTTATGCCCAAGCCACTTTATCTGTTGTATGTCCCAGCCATGTTATCTGTTGTATGTCATAGACACTTTATCTGTTGTATGTCATAGACACTTTATCTGTTGTATGTCATAGACACTTTATCTGTTGTATGTCATAGACACTTTATCTGTTGTATGTCATAGACACTTTATCTGTTGTATGTCCCGGCCACTTTATCTGTTGTATGTCCCGGCCACTTTATCTGTTGTATGTCCCAGCCACTTTATCTGTTGTATGTCCCGGCCACTTTATCTGTTGTATGTCCCAGCCACTTTATCTGTTGTATGTCCCAGCCACTTTATCTGTTGTATGTCATAGACACTTTATCTGTTGTATGTCATAGACACTTTATCTGTTGTATGTCCCAGCCACTTTATCTGTTGTATGTCCCGGCCACTTTATCTGTTGTATGTCCCGGCCACTTTATCTGTTGTATGTCATAGACACTTTATCTGTTGTATGTCATAGACACTTTATCTGTTGTATGTCCCAGCCACTTTATCTGTTGTATGTCCCAGCCACTTTATCTGTTTTATGTCATAGACACTTTATCTGTTGTATGTCCCAGCCACTTTATCTGTTGTATGTCCCAGCCACTTTATCTGTTGTATGTCCCAGCCACTTTATCTGTTGTATGTCTCAACTAATTTATGTGTTGCATATTGCAGCCACTTTATCTGTTGTATGTCCCAGCCACTTTATCTGTTGTATGTCATAGACACTTTATCTGTTGTATGTCCCAGCCACTTTATCTGTTGTATGTCCCAGCCACTTTATCTGTTGTATGTCATAGACACTTTATCTGTTGTATGTCCCAGCCACTTTATCTGTTGTATGTCCCAGCCACTTTATCTGTTGTATGTCATAGACACTTTATCTGTTGTATGTCCTGGCCACTTTATCTGTTGTATGTCCCGGCCACTTTATCTGTTGTATGTCATAGACACTTTATCTGTTGTATGTCCCAGTCACTTTATCTGTTGTATGTCATAGACACTTTATCTGTTGTATGTCCCAGCCACTTTATCTGTTGTATGTCCCAGCCACTTTATCTGTTGTATGTCATAGACACTTTATCTGTTGTATGTCATAGACACTTTATCTGTTGTATGTCATAGACACTTTATCTGTTGTATGTCATAGACACTTTATCTGTTGTATGTCATAGACACTTTATCTGTTGTATGTCATAGACACTTTATCTGTTGTATGTCATAGACACTTTATCTGTTGTATGTCCCAGCCACTTTATCTGTTGTATGTCCCAGCCACTTTATCTGTTGTATGTCATAGACACTTTATCTGTTGTATGTCATAGACACTTTATCTGTTGTATGTCCCGGCCACTTTATCTGTTGTGTGTCCCGGCCACTTTATCTGTTGTATGTCCCAGCCACTTTATCTGTTGTATGTCCCGGCCACTTTATCTGTTGTATGTCCCAGCCACTTTATCTGTTGTATGTCATAGACACTTTATCTGTTGTATGTCATAGACACTTTATCTGTTGTATGTCATAGACACTTTATCTGTTGTATGTCCCAGCCACTTTATCTGTTGTATGTCCCGGCCACTTTATCTGTTGTATGTCCCGGCCACTTTATCTGTTGTATGTCATAGACACTTTATCTGTTGTATGTCATAGACACTTTATCTGTTGTATGTCCCAGCCACTTTATCTGTTGTATGTCCCAGCCACTTTATCTGTTTTATGTCATAGACACTTTATCTGTTGTATGTCCCAGCCACTTTATCTGTTGTATGTCCCAGCCACTTTATCTGTTGTATGTCATAGACACTTTATCTGTTGTATGTCCCGGCCACTTTATCTGTTGTATGTCCCGGCCACTTTATCTGTTGTATGTCATAGACACTTTATCTGTTGTATGTCCCAGTCACTTTATCTGTTGTATGTCATAGACACTTTATCTGTTGTATGTCCCAGCCACTTTATCTGTTGTATGTCCCAGCCACTTTATCTGTTGTATGTCATAGACACTTTGTTGTATGTCATAGACACCTTATCTGTTGTATGTCATAGACACTTTATCTGTTGTATGTCATAGACACTTTATCTGTTGTATGTCATAGACACTTTATCTGTTGTATGTCATAGACACTTTATCTGTTGTATGTCCCAGTCACTTTATCTGTTGTATGTCCCAGCCACTTTATCTGTTGTATGTCCCAGCCACTTTATCTGTTGTATGTCCCAGCCACTTTATCTGTTGTATGTCATAGACACTTTATCTGTTGTATGTCCCGGCCACTTTATCTGTTGTATGTCATAGACACTTTATCTGTTGTATGTCCCAGTCACTTTATCTGTTGTATGTCATAGACACTTTATCTGTTGTATGTCCCAGTCACTTTATCTGTTGTATGTCCCAGTCACTTTATCTGTTGTATGTCCCAGCCACTTTATCTGTTGTATGTCCCAGCCATGTTATCTGTTGTATGTCCCAGTCACTTTATCTGTTGTATGTCCCAGCCACTTTATCTGTTGTATGTCCCAGCCACTTTATCTGTTGTATGTCCCAGTCACTTTATCTGTTGTATGTCCCAGCCACTTTATCTGTTGTATGTCCCAGCCACTTTATCTGTTGTATGTCATAGACACTTTATCTGTTGTATGTCCCAGCCATGTTATCTGTTGTATGTCCCAGTCACTTTATCTGTTGTATGTCATAGACACTTTATCTGTTGTATGTCCCAGTCACTTTATCTGTTGTATGTCCCAGTCACTTTATCTGTTGTATGTCCCAGCCATGTTATCTGTTGTATGTCCCAGTCACTTTATCTGTTGTATGTCATAGACACTTTATCTGTTGTTGTATGTCCCAGTCACTTTATCTGTTGTATGTCATATGTCATAGACACTTTATCTGTTGTATGTCATAGACACTTTATCTGTTGTATGTCATAGACACTTTATCTGTTGTATGTCCCAGCCATGTTATCTGTTGTATGTCCCAGTCACTTTATCTGTTGTATGTCCCAGCCATGTTATCTGTTGTATGTCATAGACACTTTATCTGTTGTATGTCCCAGCCATGTTATCTGTTGTATGTCCCAGTCACTTTATCTGTTGTATGTCCCAGCCATGTTATCTGTTGTATGTCCCAGTCACTTTATCTGTTGTATGTCATAGACACTTTATCTGTTGTATGTCCCAGTCACTTTATCTGTTGTATGTCCCAGTCACTTTATCTGTTGTATGTCATAGACACTTTATCTGTTGTATGTCATAGACACTTTATCTGTTGTATGTCCCAGCCATGTTATCTGTTGTATGTCCCAGCCACTTTATCTGTTGTATGTCCCAGTCACTTTATCTGTTGTATGTCATAGACACTTTATCTGTTGTATGTCATAGACACTTTATCTGTTGTATGTCATAGACACTTTATCTGTTGTATGTCCCAGTCACTTTATCTGTTGTATGTCCCAGCCATGTTATCTGTTGAGTGTCCCAGTCACTTTATCTGTTGTATGTCATAGACACTTTATCTGTTGTATGTCCCAGCCATGTTATCTGTTGAGTGTCCCAGCCACTTTATCTGTTGTATGTCCCGGTCACTTTATCTGTTGTATGTCCCAGCCATGTTATCTGTTGAGTGTCTCAGCCACTTTATCTGTTGTATGTCCCAGCCATGTTATCTGTTGAGTGTCCCAGCCACTTTATCTGTTGTATGTCCCAGCCACTTTATCTGTTGTATGTCCCAGCCATGTTATCTGTTGAGTGTCCCAGCCACTTTATCTGTTGTATGTCCCAGCCACTTTATCTGTTGTATGTCCCGGTCACTTTATCTGTTGCATATCCCAGCCACTTTATCTGTTGTATGTCCCAGCCACTTTATCTGTTGCATATCCCAACCACTTTATCTGATGCATATCCCAGCCACTTTATTTAATATCTCTCGATAATTGAAAAACACTTTTTCAAAATCTTTTCCCCAGAAAATCAGAGACTTCAGCATTGCTGTGGTTGGTGTGGGAGGAGTTGGGAGCGTGACAGCGGAGATGTTGACAAGATGTGGCATTGGCAAGGTTAGTGTCTTGTGTCCATGTTGTAACCTGTATGTGATGTGCAGTGGAGTAAATTAACTCCATTTGCACGGCATTTTATACTTATTCAGTGTGTTTTACTAAGGCATATACAATCTGGGTATTGGGTTGGATTTAGAGTAAATTTGATTCTTCAGCAAGACAGCTGGAAATGGCAGATTCAAATCTGGCAAGATCTACATATTTATATTCACTCATACAGCCCCTCTTGCCAGTTTTTCCACATAAGACTAATTTCTCTATCTCACCTCTTCTCTTTATATGTTCCATAAATTTCATTTATCTTTTCTTATGGCAAACTACTGAATGTAAACTTCCCTAGTAAATCACAAACAGCCAAAACATGCTGGGGTTGACTGCGACATCCTGCAAAAATACATGCAGTTAACTGTTCATGGTTGTGATATTGTTGTACTGGTAGTTGTCAGTATCTTATCTTTGGGGTCATGTCTACAATGGGGAGGAACAGATACAATCATCATGGCCTGGAGGAAATGGTTTGGCAGGGAGTGACCAGAGGATCTGACAGACATTCGGAGAAAAGGCCAGATGAACATGTAATCAGACTGCAACTATTACCATTAGTATTGGGGCTCTTCTCTGGTTGTTGAAGATGTGGATGAAGCACATATAGGAATGTCCATAGTTCTGTGATGTTGGTTCTTTAATCAACTCATTGGCCACAATATTTTCAATATTTATCTAAGAAACCACAACCCCACTGCCTCTAGTTTCAGTCTAAGCCAAGCAAGGCTTAGAACTTGGTCTACTCTGCCAGGACATTTAGTCCTTAGGTTGCATCTCCTCGCACTAGGATCAGGCTTGTACCCTCCCAATTGTGCTCATTCCCCGAAGCTGTTGGATGTCAGGTTTGGTAAGGGCTAACAGAAATCAGGTAGTTATATGGTAGTTCAGTCATATTGACTAAGGCCTGACAGGGTCATTACTGTTGTGCATTAATAGATGATTATTGCCATCTTGACACCAGATGTTTGATTATATGGCTGTAAGAGACGTTGCTTCTGGGTGTGGTACAGTTGGTAATGTTTGATTATATGGCTGTAATGGGCGTTGCTTCTGGGTGTGGTACAGTTGGTAATGTTTGATTATATGGCTGTAAGAGACGTTGCTTCTTGGTGTGTTACAGTTGGTAATGTTTGATTATATGGATGTTGCTTGTTGGTGTGTTGCAGTTGATACTGTTTGATTATGTTGCTTGTTGGTGTGTTGCAGTTGATACTGTTTGATTACGACAAAGTGGAGCTGGCTAACATGAACAGACTCTTCTACCAACCACACCAGGCCGGGTTGAGTAAAGTTGAAGCCGCAGAGAGAACGCTGAAGTAAGTTTGTCTTCATCCTGGTGGCAAAGTTGTAAAACAAAGTTAATTGCAAGTCCTTTACATTGCAATCAACCCCAGCATTTATTGGTTATTTGTGATTTACGAGGCAATGTTAGCTTAGTAATTTGCCAATGTTTTCTGAAGGGGTGACAACTCAACACAAAGTGATCTGCTTCCAAATCTCCCACAGCTGATTTTGAACCCTCGGCTCGGTGTGTTTGAGATTTGTGAATCTGTGTTTCACTAACCCTTCACTGATTCAGTGCGAAACAACAGTAGATATGGACCAGATATGGTGCACAATCAAATAAACAAATATTATAATATAGAGTTCCGTTCACTGAGCATTAAAATTGTGGTAGATGTTCTATCCATCCATCCATCATGTGCCATGCCAGTAAGCATGGGCAGTCATGTTTTGCCATCTCACATGATCACCAGTCGTGGATCAGCTCCGTGTTTCTGTCTCGACTATGCCATGTGGCCAAGCCATCCAGGTACAAAACAACAAATAACATGTTGACCTTAGTATGGCCATATATCATCCTTTTGTCCAAATGGGAGATCAGATTTGGCGATATATTATCCTTCAGCACTGAATCAGCTAAGCTACGGAGACAGCACGTGATTGATTGATTGAACAGGTTCAACTTCTACACTGGTCAGTTGGGCTAAAATGTTGACTTCTTGCCCTTGACTTGGGGACGTAAACTACAAGTACCTCAGAAGTCGGAGTGGGTTTGCCTGATGGCGTGGGATACCAGTAATAGGAATAGCTAATTCACAAGCAAAACACAGTCCAGCGCAATAGAAGTAGTAGTATTCCGTGTATGGGCTACGCATGAGTTCAGTGCGAGCGAACGCAAAAAAAATATTTCACAAGATCACACAAGAAGACCTCGGCACAGTAAATAAACTCCTTAAGACAAATAAGGATCCAAACGTGAGTATACTAGGATCACAAATGCTAGACATATTCGTCCTGTGAGTAGCTTTCTAATTTTTACATATAATTTAGTCTGGGATCTTGCCTATTTGGCCTGCTGTTTTCGATTTCCAGGTGCTGAGGGTTCTTCTTCATGCATAAAGTGCCTGCTTGTCTCTGATATTGTTCAAATGTGGAGTATGTTATCCACACGGAAGTCTTAAGATTTAACAGGAAGTCCTTGTATTTGCATAGCATTGGCTAGACTCACTTAACCAATAAGGCTTCAGTATATCTGAGCTATCGATTTTTGTTTGTCGAATACAGTATTCAAAATGGTTGGTCGGGTGGTTAGGTGGGTGGACAGTCATCGTTATTACATGTAGAACAATGAATCCATATGTACTCGCATCCCCTTCCTAGTATCTCTTGCATCGGGCAGCGACTAACAACACCAGTTCTGTCTGGGTTGACAATTTTTCTTTGTATTCCTGCGTGGAGCTCTAGTCTAGCTTAAACCCTGTTTCACTTGATGTCCTTAGGGTCTGGTCAGAGTAGCGGATGTGACAGTGTTATACATAGTGTTGATGGTAGATGTTTCCCTTTCACAGAGAGATCAACCCGGATGTTGAGTTTGAGGTGTACAACTACAACATCACAACAGTGGATAACTTCCAACATTTTCTGGATCGGATACGGTAAAACATTTTTCTGTGTTGTTCAGTCCAGCAATGTAATAATACGATTGTGTGTAACAGAGCAGTGTACACACTTAAAATGTATACCAGAAACTGTCCTGACAAGATAAAGGCAATCAACATGATATCTTCTTCTTCGTTCATCTGGAGAGTTTTTTTGGACGTCATTGCGTTGTGCCTGTTTACAGCAGAGCTGCGTTCCTGTGCCGTTACGCCGACACATCGAACGAACGAACGAACGAAAATCTTTATTTTCAAAGGGTTAAGAATTGGGCACGCAGGCCCGTCTGACATTCACAACATCCAACTTCTGTGGGCATTTGTTGACCGGGTTAACCTTTCCGGGCAACATTATATTGGCAACATCAAGACTGACCAGCAGTTGGTCTATACAGATATAGGGCCAACATCATGTATCCTGTATATCAAGGCTTGCAAAAGGCATCTGTACTTTTATTGCAAACACAGAGAAGAGAATTACAATGAGAGAGAGAAAGAGAGATAGATGTGATTAATGGAATTGAGTTAAGAAACGACACCACTGCACTCAGGACATTTCCCTCATTCAACAGCCAGTGAAGAGTAATACTGCTAATCGTTCCAACTGCTATCTGTTTGAAAGTTCTCCTGGTCTTCCCTCTTATTTTTAAGATTTGTCCAGAGAGCCTGCCAATCCCCCGCCATTTCATTCTCTCCTTATGTGTGTTCTCAATCTGTTACTCTGCGTTCTCCATTCACAGGCTCCCGACCACCTCTCCCTTATCCATAGGTTATCTATCACTGAGAGGTACATTCCCTGCCAGCTTGTCAGCCTGTTCATTCCCCCGTACTCCCGCATGACCAAGGCAGAAAATCCATACAATTGTCACAATCTGTGACCTCTAAAGCTGAGGCAAGCCATTCTACACCAAACATTCCTTCTCCACCCTACTAAGCATACACCCTGAGTCCTTAATGAACTAACAGAGTAGATGAGGGAACTCCAAGGAGATGGTGAAGCATAGGGTTGTGTAGCATGAGATGTTTGAGAACCTGCATTTCATTGCTAAGAAAAGGCAAAAGAAGAAAACTTTTATGTATTTGTGGAAGTGAAGGGAACACCACCACATTCATTTCCAAAAAATAAGTTTATATGCGCTCTAGATTTATGGTGGAAGTAAGTCGAGGGCTTTTGTTTATGCTGTGAAACATATTGGGGATACGGTGCTTGCTGCATAATTTTGGACCATTCAGTGATTGATGGGTGATGTCAACATTACACCGCTGTCTTGACTTCTCATCACATTTTCTGGTGGCCATTTTAGGCTGGGGTGACTTTGGAACTCTGGTGAATGGGAACAAATCCCTGCATTTGATCACTTTAACTAATTTACTAACTACTGTACTGTCACTTTAAGGAGTCTATTAACTACTGTACTTTAAGGAGTGTACTAACTACTGTACTGTCACTTTAAGGAGTGTATTAACTACTATGCTATAACTTTAAGGAGTGTACTAACCACTGTACTATCACTTTAAGGAGTGTACTAACCACCGTACAATCACATTAACAATTATACTAACCACTGTGCTAACACTTTGTGTACTAACCACTATTATCACTTTAACAAATGTACTAACCACTATACTATCACTGTAACGAGTGTACTAGTCACTGTACTATCACTTTAACGAGTGTACTCACCACTCTACCACCCAGGCTCCTATTTATAGTGTAGTGACATATTTTAAAGACAAATTTGCCTTTGGGCTTTACACAATCTGGCACATGCATGCATGCTTGCATTCATCCTGCCAGCTAGTGAGCCAGACGAGCATACACGCTCACATTCCTTCTCTCTCCCTCCCTTTCTCTCTTCCTTCTCTCTCCCTTCTCTCTCCTTCCTCTTATTATGTCCCTCTCACTCCATTTTCTGTCTCCCTTCTCCTCTCTCCCTCTCTCTTTCCTCTCTCTCCCTCCTCAGTCTGTCTCTCCATCTTCTCTTTTTTCCTCCCTTTTTCTTTTTCTTTCTCCCCTACCCTTCCTAATCTGCATGGGATTACATCTGCATGGGATTACCTTTCCTTCTTACAATTGTAATTAGAATGTCCTGATTATTATCACTTTAGTTATTACATTTAGAGATAGGATACTTATTACTTTTATAGATAGGATGCCAGCTTTTATCACTTTACTTATTACAAATTTTGATAGGATGCCAGATTTTTATTACTTATTACAAATGTTGATAGGATGCAGATTTTATCACCTTACTTGTTACATTTGTACATTTGATTACTTTATTACTTTACGTAGTTAATATGCTAGGTTTTGTCACTTTACTTATTAATTTTGCAGATATGTTGTCATATTTTGTCACTTTACTTATTATATTTATAGATATGTTGCCATATTTTGTCCCTTTACTTACTACATTTGCAGATATGTTGCCATATTTTGTCAGTTTACCTATAATACCCTCAGATTTGGTGGCAAAGAAAAGAACACCCCAGTCGACCTGGTTCTCAGCTGTGTAGATAACTTTGAGGCCCGGATGACCATAAACACGGTCAGTTGACCACATTATCACGGTTTATATTTACTGATGTTTGTGGTTACAATTTTAAAATATTCCTTTAAATTAAAACAGCCTTGAAGCAGGAACCTGCTATTGGTCTGTCATGTGACAGGGTCATAACATTGTGTTCTGCTATTGGTCTGTCATGTGACAGGGTCATGACATTGTGGAGGTCAGAGTGCAAGGAGGAAAAGACAGCCAGTCTTGCCCTCACTTAGCGAGATGATGAACACAGGCATTATCAGCGGAATCCCCTATCAACTGTGCTAACGACCTGCTATACTCCAAACATACCCAGACACATACATGCACAAGCCCAGATTTTCTACTTAAGTGATTCCGAAATGGTCTATGACTTGCATCCATATGTTGTCATGGGCAAATTGCATATTCTCAAAAATATTCTAACATGTTTGCTGATGCTTTACCAGAGGACCTTAATACTGTTTCACTTCTGTGTTGTTAATGCCAGCTTGCGTCCGACTTCTTTGGATCAGTCCCCGTTGTTTCTGGAGCCAAGATATTCAAAGTTTTGTCACATTTCAGTGTCTTCATTGTTGATTGTATCTTTGGTTGGCCTGTAGTTTTGTCTGTGGACATTATTTTTACGTTCAGAAAAAGAGAGGATCTCTCTCTCTCTCTCTCTCTCTCTCTCTCTCTCTCTCTCTCTCTCTCTCTCTCTCTCTCTCTCTCTCTCTCTCTCTCTCTCTCTCTCTCCCTCTCTCCTCTCTCTCTCCTCTCTCTCTCTCTCTCTCTCTCTGTGCATGCCTGCCTGCCTACTTGCGTGCGTGTGTGTGTATAAACTGTGAATGTAGTCGCTAGACACTTGCCAGTTGGTCATGTGTTCAAATCACATCAAGGCAAATTGTTGTAATCACATCAAGGCAAATTGTTCAGATCACATCAAGGCAAATTGTTGAAATCACATCAAGGCAAATTGTTCAGATCACATCAAGGCAAATTGTTGAAATCACATCAAGGCAAATTGTTCAGATCACATCAAGGCAAATTGTTGAAATCACATCAAGGCAAATTGTTTAAAGCAACCTGGGCTGTCAGGTCAACCCAGTCTAAAATTGCTACCAAGAAATGTCTTGGGATGTGATATTGATGTGACCTCTTGAGTGATGGTTGCTCTGTACAATTATGGGTCTTGCACCATATGTCCAACACATCTTCAGACATGATAAAGGGTCCGTTTCTCTCTCTCTCTCTCTCTCTCTCTCTCTCTCTCTCTCTCTCTCTCTCTCTCTCTCTCTCTCTCTCTCTCTCTCTCTCTCTCTCTCTCTCTCTCTCTCTCTCTCTCTCTCTCTCTCTCTCTCTGTGTGGGTGGGTGTGGTATTTAACGTTCCTATGCCTCTTCTGTTGTCCCCCTTCCCCCCTGAAGTGGTAAGTGTTCCAATGACTTCAAGTGCTGTGCCGACGGTAGCACAGCTACAGGTAGGGTCTGTGATGTCGGACAGGTCAAGGGATAGGAACCAGACAAAGAGAGACCCAAACCTGCTGCCTGGTAGGTAGACTGGGGACAGTCAAAGGCTAGGGAGAGCAAACCAGAGACAATTCTTATCACAGTTGGATGTACTGAGCCACCGACTTGACAAAACAGTGTAACACAACTCACAATATGATGATGAACTTCCTATGCATATTATATTAATTTCTAACACACATTGATCATACCCCTTGTGTCGTCGTGTCAATACAGGCGTGTAATGAGCTGGGCCAGGCATGGTTTGAGTCCGGGGTTAGCGAGAATGCTGTCTCAGGCCACATCCAGTTCATCGTCCCGGGGGACACCTCATGTTTCGCTGTGAGTACACTGCTCATGGTAGAGTAAGTACAGCCCAGTGTCATGCAATTAACTCTTAATACACCAAGAATCGCTTGAAGAGGTTGACATTTTGGCAGTAGTTTATAAATGATGACAGGTTACACAAAATGAAATAATTTCTGCATCAGTATTTCATAGCTGTTCCACGTACCGCCTTTCACACAGTGGCAGCTTCCTTCTTCTTCTGCTTTTTATTCCCTATTGAGTTGCCTTATGCAGTAATGTGTGGTTGCTGGTTTTCTAGTGACTGCTGCTTCCATCTCAATGAACTGTATTTTTCGTGGCGGACTTTTGTGTTGGCATTTTGGCAGCGGCATTATGCATAGTATTGTGCGGGCTGTTGGTTTGTCGAGACTCGGTTCTGTTCCACTTTACACATGGGCAGTGAGGAGAATTTTGTGTGATATTCACTGGCACAGGAACGCAGCATAATGGGGACTACCTGTTGCCGTGAAGTTGGAACCGCGATTAATGACTAATCCCCTATTGAAGCATAAACCTTAAACCAGTTCATGAGAAGCTGTCCTTTCCTTTGCTATATCCTGCAGCAATCTGTCTTCTCCCCATTTATCTCTATTTATAATTCTTGTCTCTATGTTTTTAAGTCTCCCTGTTTTGTTTGCCCTGTGGGTTCCAATGCAGAGACTTTATAGTTATACTATTGTCAAGTTTTCTCAGGGTTTGCCCTATCTGGCCACTATTCTTTCCTTCACTATAGGACCAATGGTAACACATGGATAGCACCTTAACCGATGCTGTGCAGAATTCATTCATTCATTCATTCAGTAGCACGTTCTTTGCAGAACCTCACTCCCATAACAACCTTCCGGAAAACCTCTCGATCATAAGTAAAATGTCCAGCGTTTGATACACCCATCTGGAGATCATTTGCCACATCCTGCACCCATCTTCTCTTTGGCCTTCCTCTTCCTCTCTTCCCAGGCATATACCTCTCCATTATTGTTCTCTCCAAACTTTTGTGACGTTTCAAGTGACCAAAATATTTCAGTTTTCTTTGTTTTATTGTCGTTAATAACCAACCTTTTTCAATATTCAGCTCTTGAAGCATAGATGCATTTGTTTCTTTTCTTTATCCAAGATATTCTAAGAACTCGTCTATAACATTTATATTCAAAGGCATTTATGCGCTATTCAGCTCGTTTAGTAAGTGTCCAGGTCTCACAGGCGTATGTTGCAATAGGAAAGATCAATCAATCAATCATGTGCCATGCCGGAAAGCGTGAGCGGTCATGACTCGCCATTTCACTCGATCACCAGCGTCGTGGATCAGCTCTGTGTTCCTGTCTCGTCCATGCCATGTGGCCAAGCCATCCAGGTATTTTCCTCTCGGTCTTCTCCTTGGACTGTTCCCTTTGATCTTGCCAGTTGTCACAAAGTTCTCCAATCCATTTCTTCTCATAACATGTCCAAAAAATTTTGACTGTCTACGCCTAATTTCTCTAATCAATTTACTATTTTCATTTGTCTCCTGTAGTACTTGGTCATTGGTTTTTCTTCTGTCCATGGTATTCTTTGCATTTTCCTCAGAAACCACATTTCTGCAGCGATCAGATGTTTTTCAGCTTGACTTCTCATTGTCCAAGTTTCACATGCATACAAAAGAACAGGCTCTATGTAGCAAGGCATGTCCCATCAAATGTTATGACTGTTCCGAGATAATTGTACCGATTCACTTGTTGAAGAATATTCCCATTTACTTGTATATTACATTGTGGTATTTCGTTCTTCCTAGTGACGACCATAATCTGTGTATTTTTAGATTTCAATTAACCCCAGTTGTTGCACACAGTGAACAGATGTTCACTGTGTGCAACAACCACATCTACTAATTGTTTGCAGGTCCTGCTCATTGTCTGCAATAAATACTGTATCATCTGCATATCTAATGTTGATATTTTGTCCTCCAATGCTGATTCCATTTGTATCTTCTACATTTCTGAAAATATTTTCACTGTATAGGGAAAAAAGATCTGGAGACATTACACATCCCTGCTTAACACCTCTCTTAATAGGCTGATATTGTCCCATTTCATTATCAATCCTCATGGCAGCTTGTTGTTTCCAATATATGATTTTTATAAGTCTAATGTCTTTCGGGTAGCGGGGTAGGGGTATCCCCTATCAAAGGAGAAGTAAGGCGCCTCCTTCCCTCCGCTAGCCTACGGGACACCCTTGGGCAAGGTGGAGTACCCGTTTAGCCCCCCGATCAGGGTTACGTGAAGCCATGGGTGCAGGTGGTGGATGAAGATGGAGAGCAGCCGACAGATAGTTGTAGGTTATGGTCTCCACCTTCACGACGGTAGGCAGAGGATCTCCTTTTTTGAGGAGACAATGGCTACGGTCACTGACCAGTATGGTCACTGCTGGGAAGGAAAGCAATGGCAAACTACCTTCTTTACACATGCCAAGAAAATCATGTTGTGATCAGCCTATTAAGAGAGGTGTGAGACAGGGATGTGTAATGTCTCCAGATCTGTTTTCCCTGTACAGTGAAAATATTTTCAGAAATATTGAAAATATGGAAGGAATCAACATTGGGGGACGATGCATCAATAACATTAGATATGCAGATGATACAGTCTTGATTGCAGACAATGAACAGGACCTGCAAAATTTAGTACATGCGGTTGTTACACACAGTGAACAACAAGGGTTAGAATTAAATTGTAAAAAGACACAGATTATGGTCGTCACTAGGAAGAACGAAATACCACAGTGTAATATACAAGTAAATGGGAATATTCTTCAACAAGTGAATAGGTACAATTATCTCGGAACAGTAATAACATCTGATGGGAGATGCCTTGAAGAGATTAGAACAAGAATCGCCATGGCAAAAGTAGCCTTTAGCAAGATGAAAAACATACTGACCAATAAAAAGATGTCAATTGAAACGAGAAAAAGAGTGTTGAGATGCTACATAGAACCTGTACTTTTATATGGATGTGAAGCTTGGACAATGAGCAGCCAGGCTGAAAAACATCTGATGGCTGTAGAAATGTGGTTTCTGAGGAAAATGCAAAGAATACCATGGACAGCCAGAAAGACCAATGAACAAGTCCTTCAAGAAACAAATGAAGATCGTAAACTGATCAGAGACATTAGACGTAGACAGTCACAATTTTTTGGGCATGTTATGAGAAGAAATGATTTGGAGAACTTGGTGACAACTGGTAAGATCGAGGGGAACAGACCAAGGGGAAGACCTAGAAACAAGTATCTGGATGGCTTGGCCTTGTGGCATGGTCGAGACAGAAACACGGAACTGATCCACGACTCTGTTGATCGAGTGAGATGGCAGAACATGACCGCCCACGCTTACCGGCATGGCACATGATGGATGGATGGAATGTCTTTCCCATGAATTTGTAGATCTGCAAGCATATCTACCATGTTGACATGTCTTACTCTATCGAAAGCCTTTGTGTAGTCAATAAAGCAAAGATTTATATCTTTGTTTAGTTCTATAGAACTTAAGGGAAGCAAATAATATTAATATGTCATAAGAGACATCTAAGGAGGGTTGATCTTGGGGCTGCTTACCCCACCCCTTAGTTTCTTCTTTAAAAGAATCTCCGCTTTGAGATGATCTTTGCCTTGTATTAGACTTTACCACCAAACATTTTTCGTTCAGTGTGCGCCTCCCCTGGTTGTGGCCACCCACACAGACGAGAAGACGCTGAAAAGAGAGGGAGTCTGTGCTGCCAGTTTGCCCACCACAATGGCTGTTGTTGCTGGGTTTCTAGTTCAAAATGTGCTCAAGTAAGTATTTAGCAGTCAAAGGGAGGAGAATCTGGTCAGAAATGTTCAGTTCTTGCATTTTCTTGTCATGTGTTTGGTTATTGCTACTGTTGTGAATCATTTCACAAATACTAAAGAAGAAAATTGAGGTTGTTGAACATGAGAGGTAAAAGAAAAATTCTTCAGAATACCATGAATCAAGAAAAGAATAAATCGTCGTCATGTGCAACACCAGAAAGTGTGGGCTGTCATATTTCACCATCTTGCGCATGATCGCAGTTATAGATTAAGGAAGACAGGACAGTCAAAGACTAAGGAAGGTATGGGACAGTCAAAGACTAAGGAAGACAAGGGACAGTCATAGACTAAGGAAGACATGGGACAGCCATAGACTAAGGAGGGCATGGGACATCCATAGACTAAGGAAGGCATGGGACAGTCATAGACTAAGGAAGGCATAGGACAGTCATAGATTAAGGAAGACATGAGACAGTCAAAGAATAAGGAAGGCATAGGACAGTCATAGACTAAGGAAGACATGGGACAATGAAAAAACTAAGGAAGGCATGGGACAATTAAAAAACTAAGGAATGCATGGGACAGTCCAAGACTAAGAAAGACATGGGACAATCATAGACTAAGGAAGACATGGGACAGCCATAAGGTATGGGACAGTCATAGACTAAGAAAGGCATGGGACAGCCATAGACTAAGGAAGGCATGGGACAGTCAAAGACTAAGGAAGGCATGGGACAGACATAGACTAAGGAAGGCATGGGACAGTCATAGACTAAGGAAGGGAAGGGACAGTCATAGACTAAGGAAGACATGGGACAGTCAAAGACTAAGGAAGGTATGGGGCAGTCATAGACAAAGGAAGACATGGGACAGTCAAAGACTAAGGAAGGTATGGGACAGTCAAAGACTAAGGAAGGGAAGGGACAGTCATAGACTAAGGAAGACATGGGACAGTCAAAGACTAAGGAAGGTATGGGACAGTCAAAGACTAAGGAAGACATGGGACAGTCAAAGACTAAGGAAGACATGGGACAGTCAAAGACTAAGGAAGGGATGGGACAGTCATAGACTAAGTAAGGGATGGGACACTCATAGACTCAGGAAGGCAGGAAGGAAGTCATGGAGCCAGGAGCCAATCAAAGACTCTAGAAGTGCTTGTTGAAATCAGATATTCTGTGTAACCCAGTCAACAAACGCCTGCAGCAGTTGGATGTGTCGGCTGAAAGGTGTAAATATCGCAGCTCTGCTGTAAACTGACACAACACAATTACGTCCAAAACTTAAAAAAAAAAATTATTGGACAAGCGAAGAAGAAAGCTATCTGTAAATATGAATCAGACAGACTGCTGTAAATATGAATCAGAGAGACTGCTGTAAATATGAATCAGAGAGACTGTTGTAAATATGAATCGGAGAGACTGTTGTAAAGATGAATCAGGCAGACTGCTGTAAAAATGAATCAGACAGTGTGCTGTAAATATGAATCAGGCAGACTGCTGTAAAAATGAATCAGACAAACTGTTGTAAAAATGAATCAGACAGACTGTTGTAAATATGAATCAGGCAGGCTGTTGTAAAAATGAATCAGACAAACTGCTGTAAAAATGAATCAGACAAACTGCTGTAAATATGAATCAGAGCGACTGCTGTAAGGATGAATCAGGCAGACTGCTGTAAAAATGAATCAGACAGTGTGCTGTAAATATGAATCAGGCAGACTGCTGTAAAAATGAATCAAACTGCTGTAAAATTGAATCCGACAGACGGTTGTAAATATGAATCAGGCAGGCTGTTGTAGATATGAAAACACATTGTAATTCTCTATATTGACATGTGCTAGTTAATTGTGTCTGGCCAGGTACTTGCTCGGCTTCGGTCAGGTGTCCTACTATTTAGGCTACAACGCCCTCCAGGACTTCTTCCCCACCATGAGGTTGAGGCCCAACCCACACTGTGATGATACCTACTGCCTGAAGCAACAGAGGTTGTTCCAGGTACGATCTTGGCCTGCCAACGTCTTTAGTAGGGCCTGTCTGTTTCAGGGACTTTCTGTAAACAGTTGTGTGTTTGTATTTATCTGTTAATGTCTGTTTCAGGGACTTTCTGTAAACAGTTGTGCGTTTGTAATTTTTTTCTCATGTTTGCATACTACTGTATGTTCTGTGAATTAGACACCGAATAACGAGATTAGGATGTATTACTGTATGTATGTGAATAATGGACATCAAATAGCTGTATTCTGTGAATGATGGACATTGAGTAATGAGATTAGAAAATGTGGTGTGTCTGTCAGTCATGGACGCTGAGTAATGAGATTAGAAAGTACTGCTGTGTGCCTGTCAATCATGGACACTGAATAATGAGATTAAAAAGTACTGCTGTGTGCCTGTCAATCATGGACACTGAATAATGAGATTAAAAAGTACTGCTGTGTGCCTGTCAATCATGGACACTGAATAATGAGATTAAAAAGTACTGCTGTGTGCCTGTCAAGCGTGGAAACTATCTAGATTAGAAAGAAACTGGGGGCCACAGAAATGTGCTTGTCTGTATAAATTCCTGATATTACTTTTGTCAGTTCTGGTGTTTGTGTCATGTTGAATGTGGATATCATGTACAATTTGCAGTTACATTTACAAGCAAACTGCCAAACGAAACGGTGCCTAATGTCTTTGTACAAAATAATGCTGTGTAGAATATTTTTAGTAAAATAGGTTTTTGCACTGAAAATCAGCAATTTATCTGGCATTGGTTATAGGAGAGGGAGGCTGCAAAACCCAAGGATGAGATTGCTGCTCCACAAGTGGAAGAGGCTGTCGTTCATGATGAGAATGAGTGGAGTAAGTAGAGCTGGATGGTGGATCACTTTAGTGCTCGTAGAATAAATGTATTATTTTGGACTCTTGTTGTTATTGGGGCTCTTGTCGTTAGAGGAGCGGCTGGCCGAGAGGCTAGAACGCCGGACTCTCATTCGGGAGGCCCGGGTTCGATCCCTCGGTAAGGTGTCGGATTTTTTTGTGTCGGGGGCAAAAAGAAAATCCTAACCTGCACAGTTCGCGGCGACTGCACTAGCCAGGCGGCCTTTATTCCTCAGGCTCAAAGACCCCTCTGCCATACACCGCAAGGTACTATATTGGCAGTAAATGACAGTTGTTATTGGGGTTCCTCTTTCTTTCTTTCTTTCTTTCTTTCTTTCTTTCTTTCTTTCTCTTTTTTCTTTCTTTCTTTCTTTCTTTCTTTCTTTTTTTTCTTTCTTTCTTTCTTTCTTTCTTTCTTTCTTTCTTTCTTAACATTATCTCCTCTTCTTCTTCCAAATTACACATCTAGACTGTCTTCCATTCTGTAAGCGTGACCAAACTACACATACTATCTTCCATTCTGTGCAGATAGCAAGAATGTGGTGGTGAATCTGCGGTTTCTGTGAAATAGCAAATGTTCCACAATAAAAAAATTATCAGTAACTGTGTATGAAGTTGTGGTTTCTGCGATGATGAATGTTACAAATTCATTGGACTGACAGAGTAACTAACAATGACTGTCTGAAAGAGGCTAATGAAACTAGAATATTATATAAGAAAGAGACAAAATGGCCTTCTTTGGTCATGTGTAGAGAAGAGAGGTTTAGGAGAACATTGTGACAACTGGAAAGATCAAGGGAAAAAGAGGCAAAGGGCAACCAAGAGAAATGATGCTGGGCGGACTGAGACGGTGGCATGGAGGAATATCATCAGCAGGGTTGATCCACAACACCAAAGACTGAGATCTGTGGAGAGCCATGGACGTCTATGCCAACTGACAGGCACATGTTGATGATGATGATGATGTGTGTGTATTATGTATTTCTGTCAGAAACATTTAATCTACTCACTACATGTGATATATAACTTTGCAGTATCCACCTGACAAGACGCAGAGAAATATGCCAGGCAATACATTGTGCAACCTCTTGTTCTTTGTTTAAATATGTGTAGGAGGGAGGGGGTAGAGAGAGAGATGATTGAATGGGTGTATGTAGCTTGTTATATCATTTTCATACCTCTGATATGGGAGTGGGTTTGCCTGATGGTGAGAGACACTAGTAATAGGGAAAGCTAATCCACACACACAAACATTAGTGCTGTGCTAAAAGTAGTAGTAGTACATGTATGGACTACGCTTGAGTTCAAAGGCAGTGAACAAAACGAAAACAAAAAAACAAAAACATTGTCATTGAATAGTCCCAAGCCTGGGAAGGTTAACCTGGTCAACAAATGCCTGAAGAAGTCGGATGTGTCGGCCGAAAGGCGCAAATATCGCAGCTGTGCTGTAAACAGGCCCCAACGCTGTTACATCCAAAACAAACATTACGGACGAATGATGAAGAAGAAGAATAGTCCTAAAAGTCTTTGAAGATGAACTCCATTCTCCCTATACCTTTAATTGTGTGTCCATTTGCCCCTGTAGGTATAGAAATTGTCTCGGAGACCACGGAGGAGGAGTCCAAGGCTGCGGAGGGGGAGAGGCCTGTTCTCACGGAAGGTGTGACTGTGGCGTACACCAAACCTGTGACACAGGTAACTGTAGAAGCAGTCTGTGGTTTTATCTGGTGGAGTGGGGGATGGCACACATGGGAATTGCTGGCTTGAGACTGTCTTGATTGTGTCTTGTGGAAGAGTGCTTGTGTGAAGCTGTCTTTTGTGTTGTGTGAAAGAGTGCTTGTTTGAACTTGATTTGTCTCTATGATGATTATTATTATTGTAATCATATCATATCAATAATCATATTGTCAACACTCCAACACCAACTATAAATCTGTGTTCAGAGACTGGAAAGAACTCAGGCAATGAATTACCTGGGGATACGTTTTGATAGAAGCCTTGCTTATAATGAGCACATAAACCTGGTGATAACAAAGGCCAAGCGGGGTTTGGCTGCGAGGCGGGTGATGGCTGCGATGCGGGTGATGGCGACAGCAAACTGTGAGCAGCGCCATCTATGTCTTCTATACGAGGGGCTGGTCATGTCTGTTTTTGAATATGCGATGGCGATCCTGACTCTCAGCCGTAAGCAGATAGAAAGGATGGAAAGGATACAGAACGAAGCTATGCGCATTATTCTTGGATGTACAAGAGATACAACATGCAGGGCGATGCGCTTCCTTCTTGATTTTCCAACCATTGAAGACAGAATTTGCAGAGCACGTGCCTACCCCAGAGTTAACGCAAACACACAACATCCACTGCATAGTGAAATTATGAAGGTGAAGGGCAGCAGGTTAAAAAGAGGATGGTCGTGGATGGGTCAAGCTGAAGACATTCTTCAACAGGTCTGTTCACTTGAGGACTTACAACCTGGCGAGGAGTGGGTACAAGTGCCAACAGATTTCTGTACGTCTTTTTCAGTTTGCATCCAACTAGACAGAAAATGCAGACAAGAAAATCTGACTGCTGTGGAGGCGGAAGTACAAGTGTTGATTTTCGAGAATTCGTTAGACGGTGATGCTGTCATTTACACAGATGGGTCGGTCGTCCGACATGTGAGAAGCTCATGGGCCTTTACGGCTCAGGCCGGAGGGAGAATTGTGAAGGAGGACTCTGGTGCTTTTGTTGAGACCACAAGTAGCCTGACTATGGAAGTCATGGGAGTAAATAAAGCAATAACATGGCTCGAGACACAGACATTCACTAGGGCATGTTTCCTTAGCGACTCAGTGAGCATGCTCAAGAGGATAGAGATGGGGTGGATCCGAAGAGAGTGGTTGCTATCTCTGGAGCGGTCTTGGCTGGCAAAGATTAGTTTCATCTTCATGCTAGGGCATGCGGGAGTACAAGGAAATGAGCAGGCTGACATGCTCGCAGGTAAGGCTACTGTGGAGGGCGGACGCGCCATGGACCAGGCTGACATTCTGAATGCTCTACGAGAAGTAAGACTTTTGCGAGAACCAAGTGATGACTGTGAATCTACAACCATGGCCAGACTGCGAGAACACCAAATTAAAATAGGTGTGGCCAAACAAGAACACTATGCAGGAAGCCAAAGAAGATTGATAAACCAACACAGAACTGGTGTCATTAGCCGCTAAATGCTGTGGGATTTGTTGAGGAGGGGATCCGAATACTTATGGACTGAATGATTCAGTGTGCAATGAGGATGATCTGTCGACTAACTAACTTAACTAACTAACTGATTTGTCTCTTATGGAAGATTGCTTGAGTGAAGATGTCTTTTGTGTTGTGTGAATGATTACTTGTGTAAAACTGTCCTGTGTTGTGTGAAAAAGTGCTTGTTTGAAGCTGTCTTGACTGCATTGTGTGGATGATTGCTTGTTTGAAGCAGTTATTTTGTGTCTTGTAGAAGATTGCTTGTTTTAAGCTATCTTGATTGTGTTTCGTGAGAGATTGCTTGTTTTAAACTGTCTTGATGTGTCTTGTAGAAGATTGCTTGTTTAAAGCTGTCTTGGTTTTGTGGAAAAGAGCTTGTTTGAATCTTGTGTGTATATATATATATCCAACAACAGTCCAACAACAACAGAAACATTGATTAATTGATTGATTGATTGATTTAGGAACTGACATCACAGCATTTGGGACATTCCCATAAGCGCTCTGTCCCCATCCTCAGCATCCAGCGAAGAGTTCCAACACTAATAGTTCCAGTAGCAATCTGATTATATTTCCGTCTCGCCTTTCCTCTGAGCGTTGAGCGTCGGCCAGATTCCCTCGTCACCCCTCGCTGTCGCATTCTTACCAGACTATGGTGATTCATTTGCTCCTCCGAGGTGTACACGTGCTCCCACAAGGCCGCAACCACGTTTGTCTTGTCATGCATCAATACTCCACCAAGTTTTGCTGAGCCAGCCAATCTGTCCGCCTGTTCATTCCCCAGCACACCGGCATGCCCCGGAGAAAAGATCCAGGTGATGCTTGCTACCCGTGACCTCCGAAGCGAAGCAAGCCACTCTGCGCGAAGCCTGCCTGTCCTCACCCTCCTCAGCATGCTTTCTGAGTCAGTTACAATCACAATGTGTGTATGTATCGTGTTCTCTATCCAGCGGAAAGCTGCATTGACCGCCTCCACCTCCATTCTTAAGCTAGATGTGTCATCATACGCCAGGCTCTCCTACACCAAACGTCGACCATTAGCTTTTGCTAAGACAACAGAAACATTATGCATTATAAACGCATGGGGAAAATGTGCTATAATCAAAATGGTTTTTAAGAGTTAATTGAGCCAATCCTGATGTATGGAAGCGAATCATGAAAAATTAGCAGATAAGTTATGAATTATGTGAATGCTGCAGAGATGTGGTTTTATGTTGAGAACACCCTGGATGGATAGAAAGAACAGTGAATATATCTTGAAAGAAGTGAACTCACTAAGAGAACTGGTTACTCACATCAGAAGAAGTCAGTCTGCACTCTTTGGGCATGTCATGAGAAGGGGAAAGTTGGAGTATGTCGTCACAACATGAAAGTTGGAGGGGAGGACAGACAGAGGGAGACCAAGAGAGAGGATGTTGGACATCATGGCATGGAGGAAGATGAGTGTCTGTAATGGTTGGTGGTATACAAGACAGGAAGCTGGGGACAGGTATAATCACCAGCCCCACACAGCTTTGCCTCAACTGGCAAGATTGATGGGGAAAGAACAAGGGGAAGGCAGAGAAGAAACTATCTGAATGGCTTGACCACATGACAAGAACATAGAGCTGATCCACGACTCTGGTGATCGTGTAAGATGGCAAAACATGACTGCCCACGCTTGCTGGTATGGCACATGATGATGATAATACCACACGGCAAGGAGTATAAGAAGAAGATATATATTTATAATTGTATCTACATTGTGTTTTTTTAATGTCCTTTTCTGTCATCTCACAGGTTGATGACAAGACAGATTTTGTGTCCAACACAGAGCTTAGTATAGAAGAGCTGATGAAGCAGATGCAGAGTTTGTGAGACCTGCAGATCTTTAGTTCCTTCGTTCATTCCTTGGTTCCTTGTTGATGTTTTACAGTCAATCAGAGCCACAATTGAGGCACAAACACAAAATAGTTCAGTGTCGTAATGAACTGCCAAGTGTCTGTCCTACAGAATTGTTGCATATCTGTCACTCAGAGTTGTTAGATGTCTGTTGTGCAGAATTGTTGAATGTCTGTCATTCAGAATTATTGGATATCAGTCAGGCATAATTGTTGGATGTCTGTCATACATAATTGTTGGATGTCTGTCATGCATAATTGTTCAATGTCTGACATACAAAATTGTTGGATGTCCGTCATGCAGAATTGCTGGATGTTGTACAGAATTGATGGATGTCTTTTGTGCTGAATTGTTAGATGTCTGTTGTACAAGCATTCAGCAAAGTGACTGTCTGTTATCTTTGTAAATTGTTGTGAGAGAAAGGTGACAATATGATCATAGTAAATTGTTGTGAGAGAAAGGTGACAATATGATCATAGTAAATTGTTGTGAGAGAAAGGTGACAATATGATCATAGTAAATTGTTGTGAGAGAAAGGTGACAATATGATCATAGTAAATTGTTGTGAGAGAAAGGTGACAATATGATCATAGTAAATTGTTGTGAGAGAAAGGTGACAATATGATCATAGTAAATTGTTGTGAGAGAAAGGTGACAATATGATCATAGTAAATTGTTGTGAGAGAAAGGTGACAATATGATCATAGTAAATTGTTGTGAGAGAAAGGTGACAATATGATCATAGTAAATTGTTGTGAGAGAAAGGTGACAATATGATCATAGTAAATTGTTGTGAGAGAAAGGTGACAATATGATCATAGTAAATTGTTGTGAGAGAAAGGTGACTGCCCATGATGATTGTAAATGTTGTTTGAGTTTTGATGCTTCTTGTCACCATGGCATTATTTTTATGGGTCGGTTTTATGTCTTATATGTTATTTATTGATTCCGTTTTACACTTTTCTGTGGTTATTTGCTCTTTCGTCTGTGGGAAAAATCTGTTTCCGCCTGTGTATTTTTGCTGAAGTTTGTTTTGGTACAGGGTGTAGATTTGTGATCAAGCTTTAGTGGATAATGTACATTTGACAGATGTTAAAAGTATTCACGATGTCATCATATGTCTTCATCATTTTTCATCATGATTTATGTTGTCATTTGTCATCATGATTTGTGTTGTCATTTGTCATCATTTGTGGTGTCATTTGTCATCATCATTTTTATTATCATAATGCCTTTTTCTTGTCCAAATGAAAATTTATTTACTTGACATAACTAAAGTGTAGTCTTCACTTAGTCGGTGTCAGTATTCTCTTTTGAAATTATCAGTATTCTGTTAATTCATTTGAGTTGAGTCATGACCCAGTATCACAACACTCAGAACGATCCCATACATACTCTGTCCTCATCTTCAACAACCAGCAAAGAGTCCCAATACTAATAGTACTAGTTGCAATATGATTATATGTCCATCTGGCATTTCCTCGGGAAACTGAGCGTCAGCCAGATCCCCTGTTACTCCTCGCTGCATCATTTTCTCCAGAGATTAAAAACATACAGAACTAAAAAATATACAACACTTAGGATCTCATGAGCACATTGCACAAGTTAAAAACCCATCAGCATTTAGAATTCATTTTCTTTAGTTGTCCTGGCCACATTCTGAACATGAGAAAGGCTACTTAAAATAGAATATTGGAAGCAAGTAAATGATATATGTGAAAGACAAGAGGAAACTATCACATTCATTTCCCACAAATAAGTGCATGGATAAGCGCAAAGCTAGATTTGTGTTGAAGAAACTTCATGCCAGTTCAAACCTGGCGAGATGCAGCGAAGTATACCAGGCAATAAATCGTGCAACTTATTTTTGTGTGGCTTCTATGTTTACATTCATGGCAGTTTTTGGACTGAAAAACAAGTGCCAGAAATTGGCAATGATTGCAAGAGGTAAAATGGAATTCTTCATTGGCACCTGGCCATCTTGACAGACGATAGTTTGTGCTTTAAAAAGGCATAATAACTTGGTGACTTAAAATGGAATTGTAACTGCACATATATAAACAGTTGGAGAAAGTGAAGTCTCATCTCATCACATCATGTTACTCTTGTACCTTGTGGTGTCGAGGTGAAGTATAAACAGCGGGAGAGTGCCCACTTATGGGCTTCATGTATCGATATTCCCATGGACTCTGTTATTCCCTGCGTCCATTTTTACGTGGTCGGCCTCTTCCTCTGCTTCCCTCTGGTCTGTACATCATTGCTTGTTGTGGTATACTGTTAGTTGGTAACCTACTTGCATGGCCAAACCATTTGACTTGCTGCCTTCTAATAAAATCTAGTGCAGTATAACCCCCACTTTAGTCCTGATTTCTTCATTTCTGATCTTATCGCTTCTTGACACATTGAGTATTCTTCTCAGGAATCTCATTTCTGTTGTGATTTTTCTTTTCTCTTTTTCTATTATTGTCCAGGTTTGGCATTGGTAGCATAGAGTTGGTAGGAAGATTGTGTTGTAAAGTGCTTTCTTAGTAGTAATTGATACATGTTTGTTCTTTAGTATTGGTGCCATTTGTCCAATGAGTTGGTTTGTCTTATTGCATCTATTTTTGATCTCGTCTTCTGATTTGCCATTTGATGATATTATACTTCCTAGGTACTTGAAACTGTTTACTTGTTTCAATGGATGCTCGTTTAGGTGAATTGTTGTTGCTTTTTCTTCTTTAGTTATTGTCAATACCTCTGTTAATACCCATAAGCGCTCCGTCCTCATCTTCGCTGGTTGCTGAGGATGGGGACGGAGCGCTTATGGGAATGTCCCGAATGCTGTGATGTCGGTTCCTAGATCAATCAATCAATCAATCAATCAATACCTCTGTTTTACTTGTGCTCATTTTCATGTTATGTTCCCTACACATTTCGATTAGACTATTCATGTGGTCTTGTAATTCGGCTTCTGATTTTGCTATTAGTGCTTGGTGCAAACAGGAGTTCTCTAATGGTTAGAAAGTGAAGTGTACGTTAAAATATAATAATAATTAATTGTCTTGAAGCAGTTTCTATAGATAGATAGACATCACACAATGGCCTTGTATAGAAAACTTCTCAATCTGGTTCAGAAAACCATTAGAGGGACAGCGGGAAGACGATGGAGTCCTCATTATCTTTAATATTGAGAATGGTGGTGGAGGAAGTCAAGGTGACGTTCCGCTGGCTGGAGGACAAGCAGCGCACGCATGTCGTGATTATAACTGACTCAGAAAGTAATTATGAGAAAAGTAAAGCCAGGCATGGCGTTATTGTGTGTGTGTGTGCGTGCGTGCATACACACACACACACACACACGAGGGCGAGTCAATAAGTAAGTCACACAGTTCTGTGGGATGGCGGTTAAATGTTGGTGTTTTCTACAGAAGTCATTTGGTGACAGAAACATCAAACTTTATATTCCCGTTAGTCAGGTGAGGTCGCGCTAGGTGTCTCATGCGCAGCACATAAACAAAATGGTGACTGTACTTACGGAGTGTATAACCAAAGAGCAACGTGCTGTTGTGCGTTTTTTGTCAGTAAAAAGACTGCCTGCAAAAGACATTCATAAGGAAATGCTTCCTGTTTATGCTGACAAATGTTTGTCCTGTAAAACGATGCATAGCTGGGTAGAAATATTTTCTCAAGGCAGCTCAAAATTTGTTGATGAAATCCGATCTGTTCGTCTTGTTGAGATTGCAACAGAAGCATCCGTGCAGCGGGTGGAGGAGATGATTAAAGGTGACAGGCGAGTAACGGACTCTGTAGCATCTGCAATAGGGTGCTCACATGGTTCAGCATACAGCATAATGCATGATCGATTGAAATTTCCAGGACTGCTGACTAGAGGAGTGTTGCTTCTTCGTGACAATGCCAGACCACATACGGCTCGATTAACTCAGGAGAAAATTAACCAACTAAGGTGGGAAGTTCTGGACCATCCACCTTACAGCCCCGACTTAACCCCTAGCGATTTCCACCTTTTTGGTACTTTGAAAACCCACCTTGGCGGGAGACATTTCACGAATGACGCCGAAGTTGAATGTGAAGTGAAAGCATGGTTTAGAAAACAGAGCACACAGTTCTATGAAGCCGATTTGAGAGGACTGATAAAACGATTGGATAAGTGCATCAATGTTGCTGGAAATTATGTTGAGAAATAAAGGGACAATGTATGTATAAAAATAAACTGGTTTCAAGTTGTTATCATATTTAGTTATTATTTCTACACCCATTTTTGACTTACTTATTGACTTCCCCGTGTGTGTGTGTGTGTGTGTGTGTGCGGGCGGGAGGGCGGGGGCGCACGCGTATGTGTGTGTGTGTGTCCCCGTCCGTCCATTCATCAGTGTGCCATGCCGATAAGCGTGGGTGGTCATGTTTTGCCATCTCACTCGATCACCATAGTCGTGGATCAGCTCCGTGTTCCTGTCTCGACCGTGCCATGTAGCCAAGCCGTCCAGGTATCTCTACACAATCAATTTTTCAAAAGTCAATAGCAATGCCAAGGTTGAACAGCACAATAACCTTTGACACAACAACAGCAAACCAATTAAAAGTCACTAGTTCAGTTAAGTTTAGTCGACGGATCAACATCACGGCACACGGGTGTGACCCATAAGTGCTCTGTTCTCCTAACTTAAGCCTGAGTTTGGAGAAACTCGGCTCAGTGCACGAACTCCGCAGCACCGGCGAGGATCGTGAAATACTTTGGGTAGATTTTTAACACGAAATTTTGCCCGGGCAGCGCTGCTAGGCTACTCTTTTTCGATTTCCAGCTGCCAAGGGATTTGCTACGTGCGCAGCAATACACACGGGCGTCCGATCTCACTACCCAGAGACCAGGGGAAATTTTATTACTAGAAGTCCACGTGAAAAAAAATCCCGGCCCTCACCGGGGCTTGAACCCGGGACCTCCAGCACTCGAGGCGGACACCACACCTCGAGACCACTCAGCCCATGAAAGTCACATGTTTGATAACATGCAAATGTTCTGTGACAGTTCATAAACAAACACGCAGGTATTGTTTGGAACTCGTAGAAGTGGAAGAAAGAGGTAGAGACTAGAGAACGCTCTAGACAACATAAACATTGAAATTGAAAACAATGTTTTCCCCTAGTGAATTTGATTACGAAGACCGCACGATTGATTGCCTGGGATATTTCACTGCATCGCGTCAGGAACATGCTGCAGAAATCAGACAACATAAACTAAGGTAATTAAATAAATCCTTCAATCTGAAATATGAGCGGCACCTTGCCGTCTTGACAGTTTATAAAATGGAGTTATACCTCTCCATAACACAAAGCCTGGGCTGAATTTAGATATAATGTGTTGCCCATGCAGCATGATCCCTCTCTCGGCCTGCCTAGTTTATTCCAGAGGAAAGGTAACACCAATACATCTGGAACAAGAGAAGCTGCCGGATTAGCTAAGCGATACGTTAGCTGCCCGCCTGTCGGAGCTTCCATCCTAGACCAGTTGCTGACCAAGGCTTAGGGCCTGGTCTGCCCTGCCATGACATTTAGTTTTCAGGTTGCATTTCCTCGCACTAAGGTAAGGTTTTTACCCTCCCAATTGCACACCTCCGCCTAAAGCGGTTGGCACAATGTGGGGTGTCGGGTTTGGTAAGCGCCGCCCAACATTCGGTGCTAACAGAAAGCAGGTAGTACCGTCTACTGTCATACGGTAGTTCAGTCATATCTGACTAAGACCTGACACTTCAAGCTAAAATGTATAGTACATATATTCACACAATAATTGGAATTACCTACCTCGGTAATTTTAAACCGACTATTGTGTCTTTCTGTTTACACAAAATTGGCTTTTGTAAATTAATGGCGATTTCTTTTGCCACCTTTAACGTGCGACCATTGTTTGTGTTAACACATGAAACGCATTGTCTCTATCAATCATGTGACCGGTTTCCAAAATATGCTTTCCAGTCGATGACATAGGCAGTTTGTGATGTATCGGCTTGGCCAGGTTTCCAGAGTCTTTGTTATTCTGTTATGAAAGCTACAGTTACCGACCGGCATTCCGATCTGTCACCTCCAAATGACGACAGAGCCTCTCACTGTAGGAACACATGTACTTCGACGCACGACATTGCTATGTTCTTTGGCAACATACGGATGTGACTCATGAACCATTGCGCAATCACTAAAAATGAAAATCATGCCTTTTGAATTTAAATGTCGCGGAACAGTTCTTAGAAAATCGTTGACCGAGAAGAAGACAAACATTGACATTATACAAAAGCTGAAAATCGAAGAAATCGAAATACTTTGACCATATTAAACGTATGTCACACTGGCTTGAAAAGAACATAGTTAAAGTATGAATAACGTTTGTGGAACTGCGGTAAAGCTGTGGACATGTTGTTTTAAAAAAATGCTTGCATATCCTTTACAGGACATCGCTGTCAAAATCAACATCTTTCAGCTGATTGTTGATTTCTTGGCAAGATTACGCTCAGTAGTTTGCCATTTGTGGAAATGTAAACAATATAAAATAACGCGAGGTAATGCGGCTTCACAGAACACAATTACGGACGACAGGACGTTGTGGCGACTAGCCTTCATCAGCAAACAAATACACAAACCACAACATATAAACACGGAGAAGATAGAACAGCTCCCGATGGGTGGCATTGGCAAGTGTCATTCCATGAGAATGCACAATGTCCTTGATGTCATCAATCCTTTTTCTTGTCGGCCGCCCTGTTGCTCTTGTATCATATCTTTGATGTAGGGCCAATGCTGGTAGTGGTAGTTGAGAGTATTGCTTTCTAACGAGATGTCCGAATCATTTGATCAAGGAGCGACGAACGGTAACACAGTGTGTGTAGTACATTTTTACGTTGGCTTTCTGCAGTCATGACCCTAACCCTAACCCTAACCCTAACCCTAACTAGAAGAATGCCATAACGGAACGGGCCCTTTTCAGGGTCACAAATTAGCACACAATAACAGCCCCTAAGTGTGCACAAGAGTATACAACCACTGAAATATTCAGGTCAACTCACACACATAACTAAATCATTTGCTGCACACCGACATCGTTATTCCGGTCAAGGTCATGCACACCGAGATACAGCGCGAATAAGGGGACTCCAGGATATGACGTGTGCCCTGGAATTCCCTTTGTTTGCGGTGAATTAAAATTGAAGTACTGAATTCTGTTAGCGCCGAATATTGGGCGGCGCTCGCCAAACCTGACACCCCAATATTGTACCAACGGCTTCGGGTGAAGGAGCGCAATTGTGAGGGTACAAGCCTTACCCTAGGGCAAAGAAATGCAACCTAAAGACCAAATGGCATGACAGGGCAGACCAAGCCCTAAGCCCAAGCCTTGCTAGTCGGGTAGATATGCAGATAGATACACAAGATAGCTGGTAGGCAGACAGGTAAGTAAGCAGACCGGTAGGTAGATAGATAGATAGATATGCCTGTAGGCACATAGGTAGGCAGATAAGTAGATATGTAGGTAGTTAGGTAGATGTGTAGGTAGTTAGGTAACGACAAAGATATGAACGAGCAATACACGAATACATTATGTAACATAAGTTATGCCAAGTGTCACAGATAACATTAGCTGTATTAAAGTTCCAATTTCACCGTATCGAAATGTTCCTGTGTTTGCATTTAATTATGTCGCTGTCCTATTAGGCAACCCAGTTTGTATATCTACGAAAGAGTAGAACTAATATCTACCTAGCATATATGTTACATAATAATCTTGCGTCTCAGCTTGTTGTCGTCTAACAACAAGGAATGTTGGAAATATTCTATCTTGATAATAAATATATGTGTTGACCGTAAACCTTAAGCTCATAGTTTTCCACTTAATTTAAACGAGAACAGCGTTCTTTTATTTCAAATGGGTAAGTTTTATTTATTACTTCTTATATACCACAAGAAGAGTGACAGGAGGCTGTGGATAAACGTGAGAATCAATGTTATAACTCATAAGCTACATATGGTGGACTATAAGAAGAGGGACATTCCCTTCCCCATGTTATTACTCATTCTCCACCAATTTCCCATGTCATTACTCATTCTCCACCAATTTCCCATTCTCCAACTCCTTTCCCATGTCATTACTCATTCTTTGCCCCTTTCCCATGCCATTATTCATTCTCCAGCTTTTCTCTCATATCATTACTCATTCTCCAGCATTCGCATTCAGACAGAAAGACAACCAACACATCAATTTTCAGTAAGCGGATTTTCCACCATTATCATCATCAATTTCCACTTTTGCCGTCAAGCGTGGTGGGGGAGGATAATAGTTGAAGTTGCAGTGCCCGATGGGTGGCACTGGATATTGTCATTCCGTGTCATTGTACAATGTCTGTGATGTCGTGAATCCATTTTCTTCTTGGGCTCTCTTTTGTGATGTAGCGTAGTGCTGGTAGTTGATGATGTTGCATTCTAACTAGATGGCCGAACCATTTGATCTTCTGCTTTTCAGTATATGTGACACCATGTGTTGATCCCACTGTCTGTCTGATAACATCATTTCGAACTCGATATCAGATAATTAAGTTGGCAGCTCTTCTCAAGCATCTCATCTCGCAGGTGTGGTTTTGCGGGTTTTTCAGCTTGTGATATTTCTGTTTTTCGCGACGATAAGCAAGTTTATAAAAGAATCTGTGGATATGGGTTTTCTTTTCTTTATCTCTAGTGCCACGTCTTCCATCAAACGTAACTGTACAGTCCGTGTGCTGAACACGATTGAACTGTTTGATTGTAATGCGTGTATTTTACACAAATAAAATGTGTGGAACTGCAGTAAAGCTGTAGGAAGGTAGACTACAAAATAACACGAAGTCATGCAACTTGTGTATGGATGTGAAGAGTGGACAATGAGCAGACAAGCTGAAACACATCTGATGGATGTGGAAATAGGGTTTCTGAGGAGAATGAAAATACTATGGACAGACAGAAACGCCAATGACCAAGTCCTACAAGAGACAAATGAAAATCGTACACTGAATAGAGAAATTAGACTTAGACAGTTACAATTTTTGGGGCACGTTATGAGGAGAAGTAAACTGGAGAGCTTGATGTCAAATGGACAAGATCGAGGGGAAAAGACCAAGGGGAAGACAGATAAGTAAATACCTGGATGGCTTGGCTACGTGATATGGTCGAGACAGAACACTCAGCCGATCCACGACTCTGATGTTCAAGGGAGATGGTGAAACATGATCTCCAACGCTTATCGGCATGGCATATGATGAATGAATGCAGCCTTACGGAACACAGTGCGTTACGGTGATTAACCTTCATCAGCAAATAAATAAATACACAAAACACAACATATAATCGTAGGAAAGACACCATCGTGACCACATTAAGGCATAAGAAAGGGATGAGAAGAATGGAAAGATTAAAAAAATGATAACAATGAAGAGAAAATTTACAAAAATGAAAAAAAAAAAAAATAATAAACACTAAAACAAACGTGCTGCTTTTATCAGAATGGCCGGCTGTGATACAGGAGTGATTGTGTTCTCCACTGTATTTCCCTCGTCATATTCGGCTGTATATGATTGGGAGTAGATCGTCTTCTGCTCGTATTCCAGACAATGGTATGGGTGCCGGTCGTTCCGAAAGCAATGGCAAACTACTGAACGTAAACTTGCCATAGAATCACAAACAGCCCAAAATAATCTTGAGATAATTGCTACGTCCTGTAAAGGATATGCGACTAACTGACCGACCGACCGACCGACCGACCGACCGACCGACCGACCGACCGACCGACCGACCGACCGACCGACCGACCGACCGACCGACCGACCGACCGACCGACCGACCGACTGACCGACTGACTGACTGACTGAGTGACTAACTAACTAACTGTCATAACTGTCATTTACTGCCAATCTAGTACCTTGCAGTGTATGGCAGAGTGGTCTTTGAGTCTAAGGAATAAAGGCCGCCTGGCTAGTGCAGTCGCCGCGAACTGTGCAGGTTTGGATTTTCTGTTTGCCCCCGACAGAAAAAAAAATCCGACACCTTACTGAGGGATCGAACCCGGGTCTCCCGAATGAGAGAAACTAACTAACTAACACTGATATAAAGGATGTCGCGATAGAGTAGTGGCTAGATACTAGCATGCGAACCCGGTGGTCATGAGTTCGGATCTGCGTCGGGTTGAATTTGTAAAATAGGACCTGGGCTGCCGGTTGCACCCAACCTAACACAGGTACCAGGTTATGTTTAGGGAAGTACAGACGGCCGGCCAGGTACTGATCACATCACCCACCAAGTGCCAATTGGTCTATACAAATAATGGGTCTAGCACAGTGGTTCTCAACAGGTGGGAATTCCCCCGCCCAGGGGGGAATTTTAGGGTTTCCATTGGGGGGGGGGGGAAGAGGGAGGGGTTAAGATTACTTCAAGATCGTGTTAATACAAGAACTGATTACTTGATATTGTTTTCCCCTCCACACTTTACGGTTCTGCACTTCTCGCCATTCTGAAATTCGTTTTATAACGTAAGTAGACCCTCAAATCACGTTTTATGTAGACGTCTGGGACTTGTTCTGGTATGTGTTATTTAATTTAGCTTCCAATGTTATGTATACTATGCGGGGCTTGGGGGGGGGGGGGCAATTTATAGGGAGGAGTTACGAATGGGGGGGGGGGGGGTTGGGTGACATTCTGAAATATGGTGGAGTGGTGCATGGGCCAAAAAACGCTGAGAACCACTGGTCTAGCACTATATCCCCGTTGCGCCTTAAGACTTACACAAGCAGTGTTGCCATTTCCCTTTGATGAAAAAGCACCAAAATCGACCCCAAAAAGCACTAAAAAGCACCGAATTTTTTTTAGGAAGCACCAAAAAAGCACCAACTGATTTTATTACAAATGTAACAAGGTAGCACAGTATAATTTATTATTATCACTTCATATTACAATGAAGTTTATTCCAGATCCGCCAAATCCCAATCAGAACTTCTTTCGAGCCAAAAAAGCACCAAATTGCAATACTATTTTTTGGGAAATCACTAAAACAAGCACTGGTGGTATTCATTCAAAATGTTATAAAGTAGCACATTATAATTTATTATTATCACTGAATATTAGAATGAAGTTTATTCCCGATCTGCCAAATCCCAGTCAAACAACTCCTCTTCAGTTTCTGTAGCTATTTCCTGCTGTGTTTGCTCCTGCGATGATCAGGATGAGGAGGATGATTGAAAGAAAGCATGTATATGCCTCCTGTGATCCAATTTTTCGCAGAATATCCTTAGGTAGTTTATAATCATGACAGCATTTGCCATATCTTTTCATTCCATATCTAATAGTCAAAACAGCTGTCAAACTTCTTGATGCTCAGTCTGTTCCGCAATTTTGATTTTATAACTCCCATCTGACTGAAAATACGCTCCACGTCCGCATTAGAATGAGGTAAAATGAGCACAGTTAAAGCTAAATCTGTAAGATCTTGGAAAGGATTTTCACGGATGGCATCCCTGTATGAAGCTATATCTGCCCACAGTCCAAGTATGTCAGAGGTCTGTGTCCACTGCATATGATGAAGTTTTCTCCACTGGAAATCGATGCGGGTGAGAGTAGCTGCATCTTCTACAAACATTTTAGCAAGATCCAATATACAGGGCTTCATTGGCTGTAGACATTCACTTCCACTAAGACATGACATGGACTGCAACACTCGAACGTTATCGGGTGTACGTAAACGCAGCTGTGTCAATAGCTCTATTAAAAACTGGGTGAGAGTAGTCTGGTAGACGATCTCATCATCCCACGGGAGTTCTGTCCGTGCATGATTGAATGTGAGTCTGTAAACACAGGGCAATGACACAGTCACCTGATCCTGTATGATGCCTTCGGGCTCTTCCACACAGTAACAGCCCACAGCACTCGTCAACCGCAAATAGGCACCCCGCCCATAGCAAAGGACTTCTCAGATCACTTCATGTTGACCACAGTACTCGTCAACCACAACCGGCCACTAGCAGCTAGGCAACCAGCCGACAGCAAAGCGCACTCAGCCACAGCACACAGGAATCAGTCACAGCAAAGGGCAGTCGCCCACTGCTCCCAGTTAACAGCAAAGGGGTTCCTGCAAGCAAGAACAGGACAGGTGTACAACTCCATCATACCCTGGCATAATACATACTCCATCAATTCTCAGCACATATTTCCCTCCCCTCAGTGGTCAGCCCCTCGAGCTCAGACCACTATCGTATGTCTGAACTCCCAGACATATCTCATAGACAGGTTAGGTTACAATATTTAGTAATCCTAACTTAAGCCCGGTCTCCCTGGTTGAGGAGTTAGCAGCTTTCTCCGTAACCCCGAATACTCTCGTGGTTGACGTGAGCGCACGAGAACTTGAAGGGGTTCGAGTCGCACCAGTGACTTACGAGAGTATGGAGCCGGTCGCTCAGAAAGTCGTGACGTGCTGATGAGTGTAATCTAGCCTAGGAATCAACATACAGCTGAAAGATGCTGGTGTTGACCGCAATATCTTGAAACAGGATGGAAACGCGGGGGAAAATAAAACAAACTAAAGTCCAGTAACTTTTCAGCCACGCGTCCCATCCCTGATAAATAGTAGATATGATGACACATTCCCTACCATCTCATATCTTCTTCTTCTTCAGCTTTCCGAGCTCTAGTAGATATAGATATAGGACATGGTCCCTTCCTAAGGATGGTAAAGTTCCATACCTCCTATGAAGATCCTTAAGTGTAATGGTCTAGATCATCTTTCTTAATCACAATCTGTCTCATCAGAAAAGTAGATAAGCATATCAGGATATCTCAGGTAAGTATTCTATGCCACCTCCAAGGTTAATGGAAGATGCTCAGACTGCAATGGTAACTAACCTGAAATACTGAATTAAAGACCAGACAAACAACAAAGAGTTTAGTGTTCTTGTGTTTGTCGCTTTCCGCCTTTCTGCCTCGGATACCTGGATTTCTGTTGTGTATGGGTGTATGTGTATATAAAGACAATCATCACATGATTACATTCCTTTGGCTGCTTAGGAATTGTGTCAAATCCACCATCCCAAACAATCTGGTTCCGATGACAGTATAGAGACAATAGAAAGATAGACCCGCCTGACAATTATTCCATTCTCATCAAAGGAAGAATGGAGTCAGACAACACTGATGAAATACCCACGAGTTACATGAGTGGGTGTCTCCCCACCGCTATACTGGCCCAGGTTAAATCCCTAGTAGGTGTGAAGATATCTTTCCCCATTCTGACTAAGCCCAGTTAAATAACAACAGGCCTATGTGGCGATAATTACTTCACAGCTTATAGCCTCCTACATATTTGGGTTTCACCTTAACGAGAAACGCATGTGGTTCTCGCGCGTCACACGAGGCTGACTGACAAGTACTTGTTTCCCACAGCCACCTGATGATGATTGAAACGTACTAATGTCACCTCATCCATTAAGGGAATCAAATTAAAGCGCTGTTCAAGAGGAATTCTTCTGTCAGAACAATAATTCCCTCATGTACCCAATTATTGAGATAGGGCGTCGAATGTATTAATAATTCGCTCCAACCAGACTGTTCCACTGAGCTGGCTCGCACAATACATTCCGTCTTGTCTGCTGAACACTGGCATCCGCTTAATCTAGGTCAAAACACAGGCTCAATACACTGGCTAGCCTGCATGGTCAATACTTAACGGTCAGCTGGTATCCCCTGACCTGAGGTCAACTTGTACATCTCGGTCAGAACACAGGCTACGGCGCAACCAGCCCGGCCTGGTCAAGAATTAACCCACAACTGAAACACAAACTTTAGTTAAGCGACGCCAAGTATAAAAGTGTGTTACCATTAAAACTTAGGAACAACTATACAACAGACAGCGATCCGGTAGGTTCATCAAGCTTTGGGCTGTAGGTCCACTCTTTGGATCCCCAAAGGTACAACATGATACAGCTGGTTGCCATGCTATTCCTCCCGTATTCATAACTGATAACTCAAATATCGAAATAGCATGTCAATAATTTTGGCTCGAGACAAACTCGTAAAACAAATGAAGCAACGTTCAAAGCTGGAACGGCAAGGTAAGGACGAAGTTAACTGCCATACTGAAGATCGATAATATGTAATTTAATAACAGTTCACAGTCACGTTTTGATTCTATCAATGATGTCCGTCCTTAGGGGCCTGTTGCCGCCAGGCTGGACCTAAGTTCTATTGACAGGAACATGTTGAGAATCCAAAACAACTAACCTGCTTAAATAATTATTATACCTTCGTTTATCTTCAATTGACCTTCTGTCGCTCTGCCCATCGTTCGCTTTGCTGCTCTGCACAAATCATGCCCAGGTAGGTCCGTTGGTTGTGTAGCGACACGTGTAGCAGTCACTGAATATCTTCTTCTTCTGCTAGTTTAGTCGCAGCCACTGTTTTCTGTGCCAACCTAGTCCATAGCCAACATTTGAATTTTGCACGGCCTCCTTCTTACATTCCCCGTCCGTGTCCTTCTGTTGTGATCCCAAGTTGTCCTCTGACGTATTTCTCGGTATCCAAGTGTCTCCTAGATTTCCCGTGTATTTTCTGTCGAGATTTCTCCCTTTCTTCTATGACGTCATCTCGCCTGCACGCACTATATGGCACTGGTCAAAGACACGGCCTCTCGTCTCAAGGACAACAATGTCACCACTGTAGATCAATCCCTGATTCCATAAGAGTTGCATAGATTACAGCTGGTGGACACGGCCGTGAAAGGATAGCTTCAACAGAAACAACTTCCGCTGTAGAACATTCTCCGGCTCCCTGTGATGCCAATTATACAGCTGGCTATAGAAGCGGCCTCCCTTCTTGATGACTTGCTACCGAATGGCCTCTTCGTGTCAGGTCCCGGAAGGACACACTCACGGAACCTGCCGAAGATCTCCGAGCATTACCTCACGACAGTGAAGGCAACTCAGCATTCCCCGAGTTTTATCTGAATGTGATGTGCGATTTACAACAGAAAAGATCTACGCACACTCAAAGAGTTGAGTGATGATCCTCGGGACCCGTGAAGTTCATGACAATCCCGATACATAACATCTCAAGGACCCAGAAGACGGTCCTTACTTTTTTTTTTTACTCGGAAATCCCCCCTAACCCGCCTTAAAATGTGGACTAGCCACCGAGACGGGGTGGGACAGAGTGGGTACTGTGTTGTCCCTCTAAGACCCACTTGCGTTTCGCGACAGGAGTATATACAACATTAAAATCCGAAGCTCCTCATCTGGTACTAGTTAGGTGTGTATGTCATTCCCTTCAGCTGGCAGTGCCACATTTTTGTAAAACAATTGGCACTCAATGGGTGATGTGGTCAATAGCGCACACTTCGCCTTTACTTTCCAGAACATTTCATGGTGCTTAGTTTCGGCTGAGTCAACCCGGGAGCAATAGTGGGGACTCAATTACATGATCTACGGGCTAACCATTAGCTATCGTGCGTGCTCTCGACGGCCTGTGAATTTGGTAAGCGAAATTTAAGGGGAAACAAATACCTCTTTTTCATGGGAACATAATATTCATTTTATTGTTTGCTAGGGACATAACTCGCCAACGTTTTTTCTACAGAAGCAATTAGTTGCATTAATTGTTAAATGTTTAATATAATGACACCACTTATTCACAGTTAACACAATAATTTAACATCCTAAAGTTTCAAATACTGTTACTGTTAAAAATGAATAAAATGTACTTGTTAATGCAATATATACAATGTTTCAATACTGCAAGCTCCGTGCACGATGTTAACGACTGTCCCCCTAATGGACGACATGATATCTGGTTTCTCTTCACAACGTATAAGACTCTTTAAAAAAAAGTGTCTACAACTTGTTCCGGTTTATCGCTGGTGACGATCGAATCTGTTTACGGGAAATTTTTTCAGGAACTCTCCCTTTTCTTTTAGGGCCATTTGGGCAGTATTATAGATGAATTTGCAACCTATTGATCATCAGAACATGGAGCCTTTCACCGTAGCCTTGACGGTTTTTTTCGATTTAAAAAAAAAAAAAATTACGTACATAGGTTTTTTTTAAAATGTAAATACTAAATATGTCAAATGAATAAAATATTGCACATGTCACATACACGCCCACATGCAACGCTCGGTAAATACACGCACACAAATACTGAACACACAGGACGCATGCAAAAATACTAACAACACAAATGCACTTGTACCACCTTTACCATGCTTTCATACTGAGATTAAGTAACTCTGTATTACTATTTTATTATTATGGATCGATTGCTATTATTCTTTAATTCTATGATCACTGTTTATCATTATCGTAATCCTTCATCTCCCCACATGTTACTGTTTGCTGTGGATGCTGCTGCCACCCTCAACGATTGGTTCTAACAAGTTACACTGCCATGTTCATCATTACCGAGTGGTGGTGATGGTATTGGTGGGGTTGGAGCCGACAGGTGAGGGTTGTGGCAGGGGAAATAATAACGGTTTAATATCATCCTGCTGATGTTTAAAATATTTCCTTACAACAATTTCAATGAAGAAATGTTCTAATGTATAAAATGTTTGTAATTTTGCGTATATGTCACCTACACGTCCACATGCAACGCTCTGTAAAATCACGAACAATACACTTTGCAACGATTTTAACACTCAATAAAAGTTTAAAAAAAAAAAAAAAGCCGCAGTTAGAACTGACTTCCGGCTGCTATCAAGACAGTCGCCTTAAATTGTCAAGAAGCCAGATACGGGGGAGGAAAATGGTACGCAAGACCAACACTAAGAAACAACAGTCCCACAAGATGTGCAGCGTGGGAGCCACCAAGCCCGCGAAGAAGACGAACGCTGAGAACCTGCCTGTTAACTTGGGAGTCTCTGTGGCGAAGTGGTCAAGCCGTTTGACTCGTGCTCCGAAGGTTGTGGGTTCGATTCCGGGCCGCACCCTTCGGTTTACGAGTTAAATGTTTCGGAGACTCCTGTGGGTCGTCGCTAAAAGCTACGGAGTTCGTGATTTGTGCGACGCTTTCCGCGCTGCGGAAAGGGACCGAGCCATATGGGACAAAACCCGGTGCGATGAAGTCGACCCTGTCGACTTTTAAGCGACTTTTTAACCAAAAACCAGCAACTACATCAACTGAAGCTACTACAAGAAAGACCGATGACAGCCCACCTCTAACAAGATCCAAGACAGCGGAGAAAAGGGAGGAGAAAGACACTAGAGCCGGTAAAACCGACACAAAAACAGTCAGATGGATCGTTAAACGGATTCATGTGGAGCTAACGGACGAAAAAATCTTAAAGCAGATACAGGATGAAAATCGCAGCATCCAGGTCTTACAAGAGGAGCGGATATTAACATACTCCAGGATCCCTACGACGCTGGTGGTGGTGACCACTGAGGGAAGCGAAATGCCGACAACAGTCTCCATCAACAAGCAAATACAGTTACCAGAGAGATTCATCCCAAGAGTCACTCAGTGCTCCAGATGCCAGAGGGCCGGCCACAGCAGAGCAACATGTCGCAGTAAAACAGAAATCTGCCGTTACTGCGCCGATTAACACGCCTTCAGGGAGTGTCCGCTAGCCAAGCTGGACATGGACTTCCGTACACCCAACATCAAACGAAAGTGCGCCAACTGCCTGGGCAAACATGGAGCAAGATACCTGGGCTGTCCGTACCTCCAAAGACATAGAGATGTCTTAAAGATCGCCATAACAACGAACACACCATATAAAGAAGCAAGACGGAGGTGAGAGACAACATCATGCATCTCGCAAGCGGGAAAATCACTGTTGCAGAGCCAGATTGACGAATTAAAGAGACAGATCAAGATACTTCACACACCGGCACTGAACAGCGACTGTGAAAAGCTGCTCGCTGAATTAAAAGAGATCAAGCGAAACATAACACAGGAGGTGGAGAACATGATCCAGGCGACCAAGAAGAACGAAGAAATTCTACGAGACATCAAGGCGGAGAGACAAATGCAAAAAGCTGAAAGGGAATTATCCCAAAACAAGCCAGATGAACCCAATGAAAAGAACGCAGAGAAGCCGCTAGATGAAACTCAACAGAAAAACATCGATAAACTGATGAAGGCAATCCACAAGAAAGGAGAAAAGAAGATGCAAGAGGAAGCTAACACCCTGGCCAATCAAAAACAGCCAACTAGGGACACCAGCCCAGCCGTGATGCTCAAAAAGATCCAGGAGAAACCAGAAACCAACCAGACTCATCAAGAAAGTACGAAGGAAAACACCGACAAACCGGAAGAAGACTGGGGCGTATACAAGAAAGGAGCAACATACGAAGAACATAGTGCGGTGTGGCAGGCTGTCCTAAATCGGAAGAAAAGGCAGCTCATGCTAGAAATAAAGGAGCCTAAACGCAGCCCCAAATGGTTCCAACAATATCAAAAGGAAACGAAACTCATCGAAAAGAAAATGAGAGAAGAACGCTTTCGACAAGAAGACGAATGGTCACCGACACCACATCAGAGGAAGAGGAAGACTAACCAATAACCGTACAAGGAGCCAGTATAATGACAGCACCCTAGCATAACAGACGAGCCAGAAGCCAACACTGACAGAAGAAACTGCCTAAAAACAAAGGAAAAACCTGCCGGCCAACGAATCCCCTCAGCTGACGTCACAGACATAAACTGCACAACAGTTAAGCCAGCTTTCACTGGCACACAGAGAAAGTAATAATCCACGCACCGTGAACCACCGCTATTATAACCGATGCCGCACGGGCTGGTTGAGACAAGGTGGAAAGTTTTTTTTTTTTCGAAATTGGATTGGATTGGACTTCCGGCGAGAGGACACATGCGCAGAATCTTTACCTCGCAACGAATATATCCATCATGTGCCATGCCGATAAGCGTAGGCGGACGTGTTGTGCCATCTCCAGAGTCGTGGATCAGCTCCGTGTTCCTGTCTCGACCATGCCACGTGGCCAAACCATCCAGGTATTTACTTCTCGGTCTTCCCCTTGGTCTCTTCCCTTCGATCTTGCCAGTTGTCACCAAGTTCTCCAATTCATTTCTTCTCATAGTTAGTGTCATGATCTTAAATTATATGGACATTTGGCTCGCTCTCTCAGAACAGGGGCGAAACAATCATACACTTTCAATGATTGGACTCTCACACACGGCCACGTGAAGTAAACCTTTTATTCACGTAAACTATTTACATTAAGTACATTCGTGAGTAGTTGCGCGCCTAACTCTGCGCAACGCGTACATTATCACAACACGAAGCATATACATTACACATCTTATATTAATACAACATGACTCTCTCACTGTCCCAGCTCAAACACATTCCACTCTACTAGTCAGCCACGAAACCTCACAACAGTCAGAGAATACAAGCATAACCCTCTCTGTCCGTCCTGTCTCGCTGTCCTCAACCCGTCTGCCCGACACAGGTATTCTTGGTCAGATCTTTCCTTCTCACCACTCGTGCGTCCCGTGTATCAAGATGACCACTGGGCTTCAATTGCGTCGTGGCTAGCCTGTACTCGGTGACACCTTGCTGCCGTTGTGTTTACTGTCGTAAGTTGTCCTTCACCTACAGGCTATGGAGATCCTGACACTCTCCCCCGCCCTCCTGTATGAAAGGGTAACCTTTCATCATATGGGTGTTTATTCATAGTCTAAGTTTATAATGCAATTATTAGTCAGGATCGAATAGCTACTTATCATGATGGATTGTAATATGTTATATTTGTAGGGTGCTATCTGCTTGGCAGTGATGCATGATATATATATATATATATATATATATATATATATATATATATATATATATATATATATATATATATATATATATATGACTTTCTGAGCGACCGGCTCCATAATATATATATACTTCATTCAGTGCTGTCATTAAGCTACATGCATCAAGTATTGTCCCTTGGTTGGATTAGTACTTTGTTTGACAATGGACTCAGCACAGACCGGAAGTTAACAGCGATTGACGCTATCTTTCAAGCTACGCAACAAAAAACAAGTTAGGCTTTAAATCATCAGCCTGTATGACGATTTCAGAACTAGAACACTAACCCCTATGGCCAGATATTCTAATCCTGGTCCGTCAAACTTAGTATGCGATCAGCGTTGCCAGTAGTGGGTTGTGCTCAATATTTAAATTTCAAATCCCGAAACAACCACATAATCAATTAGTAAACATCGTTCATCTCTAGTTGACGCTACCTGATGTTTTCTAGTCGTTTGACCACTTATGAACCAAAAAACATATGCATGTACCAATTTTACCAATGCCCCGTAGGTACAATCATAAATAACTATGCGGGGTGATTTTCAGATGCTTTCAACACACAAAAAAATACATTTGTTTTCTTTCTTCTAAGTGTCAAACATTTGATCTTTATTTACAATAGTGAAATGCCTGGCACTATTGAAAAACCAAGAATCAATCGATGATCCTTAGATCACAGAAGTATAAATCCTTTCTCTCAATTTCTCATATGTAAATTACAAAGTCAGAAAATTCATTCATTTGTTCATTCATACTTAACTATTTCTTTGTATAGTCTGCCATAATGTTAATTTAGAAAAACAATGAGAAAGGAAACGGAAGTTAATACTGTGTTTACACAATGTATGGCGCGTTACACTCACGTTGGGTATAAGTTTATGTTCAGTAGTTTCAGACCTGTCAGCATTGTTTAACCCTCGTTGAACATTTTTTTACTATCTTGGTAAGTTTACGTTCAGTAGTTTCAGTGGTTCGTGACCTTAACAGAAGACATAACAACGTATAAACAGTTACACCCACGTTGGATTTTCTCTGTGACGGATTATTCAAGTATTTTTTTTTATCAACTTTCAAGTGTGTTATTCTAAAGGATATTGATAGACAATGACAAGTTCATCTCTAACACTGACGTCAGATGTGCTCAACGAAAACCTGCTCCACCGCTCAGGTACAATTGTTGTGTCTCTCTCCGGCCCTGGAGTCGCCGCCAAGTCAACGCCAGCGTTCATAGCGAGCGCACTCGCTGGACTGGCTGGCGTGCCGCCAGGTGCGATAGCCAGTCTACACAGGTATGAGTCACCGACACGGTGGTTCGTGACTTTAACAGAAGACATGCATGTCAAACTGTACGATCTCCCCCGATGTGTCTCCACCTTGCCGTGGTGGGGGTGCTTGAGTGTCCCACTGACCCCAAGCGCTATGCCGATGGATATTAACTACATATTGGACAGCTTTTGTGATAGGGACCAGACTAAGAGAGACACAAACTGCTGCTCTGCAGGTAGACTGAGGATAGCAGTCTAAATCAGGCGAACGATGCCAATAATCTCAGTCCTGACACAACCTCTAAGGCTCTCAGCCGAGGGGTATGGCTGAAAGTCTCTAAACCATAAATCCTCAGATGTGAGAGCCTGGCCGACACTTACCTACATAAAAATTGAGGCGATGTGCTGAGCACGCTACATGCTTGGTGCAGACACTCGATCAAAGGCTCTTAGCTGGGGGATATGATGGATCCCCGGATGAGAGGGCCTGGCCGTCACTCGTCCACAGACGCACGGAGATAATGTGCTGACCCGGCAGCACATTTAGCCTACCTCGTGAGCGAGTACTCAAGGTGGAAAAACACCCTGGTTGCACGTTCCGATGAAAATCTGTAACCGTACTCATGGATTGAGTGTAGTCAAAGGTGAAAAATTGTCTCGTTGACACTAAATGGAACGCTTGGCTTGCGAATCCATTACGTGGCAGCCCGAAGCAAAAGCTTCCTGTGTGGAAGTCGAAATAAGAGTCTAACTTGTCTCGAAACCAGAGGAAGGCTAACCTCATTAAAATATGCCCGCTGCAGTTGGAAATGCTAGCCTACGGGCGGCAAACTAAAAATGGAACTACGCAATTACGTCAGAGTGAAATGTCTTTCGTGACCGAAAAAGCTCTAACTAGTCTTCCCTCGTGCTAGGAAAATCTACCTAGTTTCCGAATGCCGCTCTTGTTCGGAACAGCTCTGACTAGGTAGTTTTCCAAATGTCTGTCGTGCCTGGAACAGCTCTGATGGGCACAACGACAAAGCACATGTCCGAAACGAAAACTCGCTGAGTGGATATTGTCTGCAGACCGGTCTGGTTTGTGCGGGAACGGCCCGGGGCGAACGAAATGCCCAATATATTGAAGTGAGGATTTAAAGCAGCCATGAGCACGACGTGGCGATTCCCTCGGTGAGCCCAGCACCAGGGCGCTATGTGTCGGCCCTGCAATTATGGAAGCCACCCTGGATGGAGGAAAATGCTATGGACTGTCAGTGCCTTCCCTTGAGGGATGATCGAAGTCTTCGACTGTTCCAACTTGACCAGCTGGCATGTGGACGGTACCACAAAAGTGAGAGTCTCCCAGGAATGCTAACCTGGTCAAAACAGCATGCTAAAAGTCGGATGTGTTGGCCTGAGGGTTTCGACCCAAGGGTGCCTAACTAGACACACCGCAATCACATCTGAAAAAACACTCCGGATGAACGCAAAGAAGAAGAAGAAACTGTACGATAGGCTACACCGGGTACAGTTACAAGTACCGAATTCAGACATCAATATTTGTCTGGAGCATGTAGACAAAGAAAGGCAAAAACTTACTTTGCATTGGATCCCAGCGGCAATGAAGATAGAGGGTGTTAAGACAATCGCCGTACATGCCACTGGGGACCCGAATGTGGAGGTATTTCCACTAAAAAACTCTGGAGGTAAATGGGGAGCCTTATGTAACCCCGTCCAGGACATCCCCCATTACATAAATCTAAACATAACAGGGGTTACCAAAAACACTCGCAAAATTCTGATAACATTGCCCAGCAGGAGAACTGCTTGTCATGTGTGTGGTATGGACGACCACTGGTCCAACAAATGTCCAGCCAAACATACAAACAAGCCTGTTGTGGCACAAGAAGATGTAATAAATTTTCCACCTCTGAGAAGGCAAGGACCAGCACAACATCAACAAAACGAACAACGCGGAAAACAATTTGAACAACAGCCCACACAACAAGAAAAACAACAAACGGATACGCCAACAGACAATCAAGAAAACTTCATTCTGGAAACGCAAACAGAAGAACTCTATACAACTGTTTTCCACTCCAAAATCAGAAAAAGACAACTACGAGGATTAAGTCCAAACTCAACAAGCAGTATTAAGGAAGAAGAAGAAGAAAACTCACCAACCAAATCAACGCCAAAAAAGAAGGAAAGACAAACCGAAAAAAACTGACGAAACCATCAGCAACGACACCTTTGATGATAAAACTAAATCAGAATTGACATCTAAGAACACTACTGACACTGACACTGACACTGACACCGAAGAAGATGGCCTACTGTTTTAACATCTACAATCAGATCACGTCTGCACCAAGACAACAAGAAACAAATAACTATCTCAACTAGTTGTCTAGTTCGTCTCTGATTTCTTATTACTGTTAGTCAACAATATCATTTGCTTGTTTTGATTAATTTATGATGACTAATGCTATTATTATTATTAGTCTGAACATTTCAGTTTTACGCACAAAACAAAAACACATCGTCACACTCATACACAAATACAAACCCGACTGCATTCTCCTACAAGAAACAAACATGCGAATACAAACACGCAAAGCAAATCACTACACAATTAGGGCTCAGACACTCATGCTTCAGCCTGTCGACACATCGTACGGGTTCTGGAACCACCATACTGCAAACTTCAGACAAATGGGAAATTACTAGCACACACAAGGACGACCAAAGAGACATTACCATCATACACGTTACAAACAACATACACAGATACGCTTTAGTCAATATACATGCCCTAGCAAATTACAGCTACCAACCACACTTCAACACTTAGAAAACTTATTAGCACAGACATTCAGAGGGAGGCATGTTGTTTTAGCAGGTGATTTTAATTGTTGTTTAGCTTCGGCTGACATAATAGGCGGGGAAGTGAAAACGCAGTTAAGAAGAGCTGGCCGCGACGACATGAATCAACTTGATACATTGCAATACATAATTGACACACATAACCTAGTCGACGCATTCAGGCACAAACACCCCAACAGTCACGATACAACGCACAGAAACCATGCACATAACAGATCATCCAGGTTAGATAGAATATACGTACCAACAACACACCACATAACACAAACTAAACACCTACAAGAAACTCTCCAGTTTGCAGACCACAAAGCAATACTAGCACACATCACTATAAATAACACACCCACACAGCCTTTCAAACGATCACCACACTGAAAATTTAACAACACATGACTCCAAAACACAGAATATATACAATATATGACAGACCTGATACATACATACACTGATAGTATACCGACTGACAACATTAGACAATACTGGGACTTACTGAAGAACACAATACGGAGCAGGACCCAACAACTAGCATCCATCATACACAAGCGTAGACTACAACAAGAACAGATAATACAAGCAGCAATACATTTAATAAAGCAAACCGACAGAAACTCACCATACTTGCATGCATTAGAAATGCAACTAGAACAACACCAACAGCACATATACCTGGGTGCACTAATTAGAACAAAACTCAACACCATCACACAAAAGACACCCAGCAAACAATACATGGCAATAGAACAAAACATACAGCGTAGCAAACAGATAAACACAATAATAGACATGCAAGGAATCACACAAACAGAAACCACACGTATAACAGAAGCATTCCAGCAATACTATACACACTTATTTACAGCAGAGACAGTAAACACACAAATACAAGATAGCTTCTTACAATATACAAAAAAGATATCAGACACAGACAAAGAGATATTGGACACACAATTGACATTAGAAAACATAACACATGCACTTAGTAAAATGAACAAAGACAAGACACCAGGACCAGACGGATTAACAGTAGAATTCTATCAACAATTCTTTCCTATCATAGGTAACCTTCGTCTAAAAGTCTATCAAGAAGCCTTTGACAAACAAGAACTCCCTGATAGTTGCAACATGTCTTATATAACACTTATACACAAAGCAAAGACAGACAAGACACAACTGAAAAATTACAGACCAATTTCACTTCTTAACACAGATTACAAAATTCTGGCCAAATCACTAGCACACAAAATCACACAATTCCTACCAAAACTAGTACACCCAAACCAGCAATGTAGTGTACAGCACAGGAATATACAAAACCACACACACCTCATTAGAGACATTATAACGTACACACACCAGAAAGACTGTCAATCCTCCCTCTTGTCTTTGGACCAAGAGAAGGCCTTTGACAGAATCGCACACTCCTATTTGCACAAAACCCTAGAACACTGCAATATAGGACAGTACTACAGAAAGTGGATACAGATTTTGTATAACAACCCTGAAAGCAAAGTCTTAGTGAACCATTCACTGACTGCTAGCTTCAGGCTGACAAGATCTGTAAGACAAGGGTGCCCACTATCACCACTTCTGTATATACTGACACTAGAGCCATTATTAGAAAAGATCAGACAAGATACCAGCAATAAAGGCACTTTCATACAGGGAATAGGAGAGTAAAAGATCATTGCTTATGCAGACGATACTGCATTCTTCCCTACAAGCAACACATCCATCAGAAACATACTGCACACCTTCTCCCACTTTGGGAAAGGCAGTGGAGCCAAAATTAATATACAAAAATCACAAATTATGGGCCTGGGAAAGTGGAAACAAAAGTCTGATTTCCCTCCAGACCTAACACATACACACAATATGAAACTGTATGGGATCACATTTCCATGTGACCCCAGAACAACACACAGAGAAACATGGCTACAACTAATCACACCAAATCACAGACATGCTACATAGGTATAAATACAAAACATCAACAATATTTGGTAGAAGCATAATAGTTAACACATACATCATACCAAAAATAATATACTTAGTGACAGTGTTAAACCCTCCAAAACATACAATCACAGACATAAATAAACAGATAAGACATTTCATATTTAGTAAGACAATACACAGCATACAGCATAAAACTCTCATTCAGGATAAGAAACAAGGAGGAATAGCACTTCAGGACATACAAACAAAAATACAAGCACTTAGAATCAGCCACATAGGTAATATTATCAGACATCCAGAACAACATAGATTAGCATTATATTATATAGCACACAAAATAAAACATCTCACAAAACTAAACAATGCAGCAGCACATTATCAGGGCATACTACCATCTTTCTATCACACATGTATACAGGCAATACAAGGACATGAACATTTAATAAATGAAACAACACGAGAAATATACAAACAATTAGTTAGTAAACAAGCACCATCGCTTAAACTGAGAATCAAAAGAGGACAAAAATATTTCATGTCAGACTACACATCCACCTTTTCCAACTTACACAACAAACACATCACATCTAAGGCGAAAGAAGTAACTTACAGACTGATTTTTAATATAACTCCCATAATACCCAAATTAGCATTCAGATCCAGACAAATAGGAAAATGCCAATTATGCAGGAACAACACAAAAGAGACAGAAGAACACATATTTTTCACATGTCAAACAGTCACAGATGCAGTGGAAACTCTACAACAAATAATACAAACACACACAGGCAAACAAACAGACATCTACAAGGCAATCTTTCTTAACACTCTTCCTAAAACATCCGAAGACACACACACAAAACTACTTCAAACACTAGCGGAATACAGAAAATTAGTTTGGACTTGCAGAATCAAGGCAAGGTTCAACTCCCTTACATACAACAGAAGCTTATTTTCACTAATGTTCAAATACAAACTAGCTACTATTTTTCCTGACTGAAATGTGTAAATTTCTTTAATTTCATTTACTCTTGCAATTAGAAAAAAATGCCATTATTATTAATTTTTTTAAAAAGTTAATAATATCAAAAACATCTAAGATGTTTTACACCCGATCGTCTTGACAGACGATATTTGGTTTCTGCTGCAAGGCATAAAATCTAAAACCTATAGCAGTGGTGAACGGGACTGTCCCAGACCAGTCCCTGCTGTGGAAAATTTTAGAACGTGTGTGCGTTTCGCGAGCCCCGTGTGTGGCTTATTTTGTTAATACTTGGGAACACTTCTCACTAGGTGGTAACAAGCATTGGAGAGCGCAGATAGTACACGCCGCAAATTCTTCCCCAGGGTGCTTTGAATCACAGATCCATCCCTCTCCTCCCCCCAAACAAATTTAAAGAGAGATATATAGCTCCTCTGGCCTAGGTACACAAAGGCTTTGTGAAAACTGGCTGCGTGTCCGCTGTAAGACCCGGCGACCGGCCCTGGTGTGTCTAGTGGCTGGTGGTCACTAGGCAATTTTGCGTTCTGCGCTTTGCCCTTTTCCTAACTTCAACACGATTCCCTAGCACGAATATAAACATTGTTGTAGAATACAAAAGGCTAACATGTATGGTATTTATATATGGGTAGCCATGTATGGGTGAATTCGTGTAGGTATTTATGTAAATATAATTATGGCTTTGTGTTGATATACAGGTATTTATATGAATATATGCATATGGAAATCCCCCCCCCCCCCCCCCACCCAAAAAAAATAATAATATAATTGGAAGCCACAATTTAAATAGAATGAAAATGTAAAGGTTATTGCCCAAGATCACGGAAATCCATGTACTATTATCTACAGAAAGCAAGAGATAGATCAAGACAGAATGTGTGTGTGTGTGTGTCTGTGTGTGTGTGTGTGTGTGTGTGAGAGAGAGAGAGAGAGAGAGAGAGAGAGAGAGAGAGAGAGAGAGAGAGAGAGAGAGAGAGAGAGAGATGGAGAGGGTAACATGCATTCCACTTGTGGAGATGGAAATGAAACGAGGAATGTGTGTTTACATGCACTATGCCATAAATGTCATATTATCATAACTGTATATGCATGTATTTGTTTTATTAACGCATGTGACACATAACACTAACAAACGGCAACGCTCTGTAATATACACAAACAAAGAAACACACATTACACTTTGTAAATATACATTGCTTTGTATGAAATAAACGTTGGAAAAAAAGAAAAAAAACTAAATGTAAAAGCTCCATTGCTGGTGTTGATCTAATGTTATTGATGTAACAGCTTCCAGTGTTGCCATCTCCCTTTGATGGAAAAGCACCAAAATCGACCCAAAAAAGTACTATAATGAACAAATGTAACAAGGTAGCACAGTATAATTTATTATTATCACTTCATATTACAATGAAGTTTATTCCAGATCCGCCAAATCCCAATCAGAACTACTTTCGAGCCAAAAAAGCACCAAATTGCAATACTATTTTTTGGGAAATCACTAAAACAAGCACTGGTGGTATTCATTCAAAATGTTATAAAGTAGCACATTATAATTTTTTATTATCACTGAATATTAGAATTAAGTTTATTCCAGATATGCCAAATCCCAGTCAAACAACTCCTCTTCAGTTTCTGTAGCTATTTTCTGCTGTGTTTGCTCCTGCGATGATGAGGGTGAGGAGAATGATTGAAAGAAACATATATATGCCTCCTGTTATCTAATTTTTCGCAGAATATCCTTAGGTAGTTTATAATCATGACAGTATTTGCCATATCTTTTCATTCCATATCTAATAGTCAAAACAGCTGTCAAACTCTTGATGCTCAGTCTGTTCCGCAATTTTGATTTTATAACTCCCATCTGACTGAAAATACGCTCCACGTCCGCATTAGAATGAGGTAAAATGAGCACAGTTAAAGCTAAATCTGTAAGATCTTGGAAAGGATTTTCACCGGTGTCATCCCTGTATGAGGCTATTTTAAGCCTATATCTGCCCACAGTCCAAGTGTGTCAGAGGTCTGTGTCCACTGCATATGATGAAGTTTTCTCCACTGGAAATCGATGCGGGTGAGAGTAGCTGTATAACAGTGTGAAGGACTAAGAAAGACTGTTGGTTTCATATAAATAAGGTTTATTTTACTTTGATGACAAGTTCTATCAACATGGCGTCCTTCCAGTTCCAGGCCCTGATCTTGACTGCCCCCTGACAACCAACTACGTCACGACTTGAGCATCTCTCTTCCCATTCTCCCCCGATGCTCAATCGTGCCGGCCTTTTCCCACCTACTACTCTACTTCTGTTACACCTCCCCATGTTAATTAAAGAATTTTTCTTGTAAAGGAAAACATCTTTACTCCTAATCCCCTTACTCTATTCCCTCTTTTTTTTTCCTTACCTCTCACAGTTCCTCTAACCTTCCCCAAACCAACTCCAACTTAAGTAAATATTCTATTCTTTAACTCTTTCCCGTGCTACATAGTCAACCACTATATAGTCATATATTTCTGGCTCGTTCTTGGCTCCTTATTGTTCCTGTAGAAAATATACATATCGTAAGAACAGCTCGTAAAATCGTTATCATACCTTTGACCTTATAAATTCCTCACTCTTCCACAACACAAGATGGACAGAAACAATGTAGTTAGAAAAAGTAAAGAAACGGTGCGCACCGAGTGAGAAGTATAAAGAATGAATAGTCAAGATGACCACATTTACACACAGTAATGAATAGTTAACACACTCACATTTACCTCCCTTGCCAATAAAAAAATTTTTGTAAAACAATTTTTTAAAATACATCTTACGAAATAGATCTTTGTTTTCTATAAATAAATTTGACATAAGTTTTCACAACACTTATATTGCTATCCACAATCTTGTCTATTTTTCCGATATCTCACGAGCCCATTGCCAATGTTCATATTCCATGAACACTTTTTTTTAAAAACATAATTCACGCTGGTTTTTCACAGCACCTATATCTTGCCCCCATACATCCCATGACCTGCTTCTTTGTCCCGTTTTATATATATCCCCGCTTATATGCTGCCATTCACAGTCTTCCCCCAACCTTATATCTTCATATAACGCTACTCCTATTTTACTATCAGTTCATATCTATAAGAACCTCTTCAAGCAACTTAATATTCACAAAGAGAATATTTCTCTATATTATCCCCCAGTAGTTTTATTAACTCTTTTCTGAACGAAAGGCCTTAAACAAAGCCCCATGTATTTGAAAATTAAACTTACTTAACAAAATTTATACCCTATTCATTAACAATGTAACTTAATATACAAAACTACTCATTTAAACGAAATAAAATCAAAACAAGACGTCATTCCCCCAAATTATCCAAAGAAAACATATTTTAAAATGACATAACATGCATTTTATCAAATCAGAATAAAACATTCTATTTCTACCTATCACTATTGGTCTCTTTTACGGACCAATAGTTTGTACTCAAACTATTTGGAACACAATAATCCTATTCTAAATCAATTTATCAAATAACATTTTACAAGACCAAATCAAGCAAAAAAAAACACATATTATATATGAGGCATTTCAACTCGGACTCAATAAAACAATCAAATAATAACCATCATTTTACAGTACCAACTCAAGCAAAAAAACATATTATATATGACTCATGACTCATAAAACTCAGAGTGAATAAAACAGGATTTTCAAAAAAAAACTCTCTTAAAATTACTACGTACAGTGGCCCACCAACATTGGCCTCTCATACGAACATATCTATTTATACAAGTCATTCCAGTATTTCTATGACCGAGAAAACAAAACACTTCACTGCCACGTATGTATATCTGTTAACTACAGACTAATTTCTTAACTTAGAACAATATCTGTTCTCTCTACAAAAAAAAAATCAATAATCAACACTGACCGTACTATTTATTCTCTCCCCTCATAACTTTCTATCTTTTTCTATCTTAACTCCTAACACATCATAAGATCCGGAATATCATCTTAAGTAAGCACTGTAAACTACAGGTTGACTCCTTTTATCTATTCGTAATGTGGCGACTATTCCAATGTCAACTCAATGTAGCAGCCATCATCTACTTATCAATTAACTTATGGCTCGGCCTGTCAATTATTTCCCTTGGACCAAACATCACTATAACTTCCTAATTATTACCGTTAAACACGGCATTTCTAGCACCAATAAAAACTTGTCTATTTACTATAGAGTATATCCACTTTCTGTACTATCCATCTACGAAAACTCACGAAGTTGAAACCTAAAATCAACCAGCAATTCCACCACAGAGAGAAAAAAAATATATATACATGCCTCTCTCAACCCTACCTCTATATTAGTTATCTCCCTGCTTAACTACTCCTCAAGACCACTTTTAAAAAATATCCATAGAATCCTTTTCCATTTCCACCGTTTCGTATACTTCTTCAAGCATCACTTTCACTTCTAAATCCTGAAACTTATAACTTGCCATCTGCAGTATTCTCTATCTATCTATCTCCTACGTTTCCACTTCTTCAACAACTCCAAGTTTCTTTGAATAAGTGCTAACTCTACATCAATATCCTCTTCTTCGTACAACTTATTAGTTTCTTCCATACTACTAATTGATTCTGACTTTTCATCCATTTCTTCTTCTTCGTCTGTATGTCTCTCGTTAGCAGCCGCTAATCTCTTCTGTTCAATATCCCATCTAATTTATCTATCATTATTTCTTAAGGACCTTTCTAGTAGAGGCATATCTTCCCCGCTTGTTGAGTAATCTCTAATCCTCCTCTGTCTTTTCACTTCTCTATCTCTTTGTTTATCCATTCTTCTTTTCGTTGCTTGTCTAGTATTCTTAAATGGAGCACCTATTTCCTCTTCCATACTATCATAATGAGTTTCATTCACATTTTCTTCTTCTATCGTTTTCGGTATCGTCTGTTCTTGAGTATCTTCGTAACCTGGAGTTGCTAGTAACTGATTTTGTGCTGGATCTTTTCTAAAGCTTGGGGTTACTGTAGCTTCTCTGACGACTTGTTCATCTAAATATCTAGTGTCTGAATAATAATTATTATTATAATTATTATTTTCCATCTCATCCTCATCTCTTCTTAAGTGTTCAACGTGTGCCCTTGTCACATGTCCTGTGACTTGGTTCTTGATACTATACGATACATTACCTAGTTTTTTCAAAACGTAATAACCTGGGATCCAACGAGCATCAAACTTAGAGTTTCTTCTATGCTTCTTGTAATAAACTCTATCCCCTACTTTAAACTCCTGTAATTTTGTATTTACATTTTTGTACTTTTTCTGTCTTTCCCTAGCTTTAATTATATTATTCTTTAAACTTACGTGTGCTTTATGCATTTCTTGTATTATTGTCTCTTGAAAGTCTTCCCCCATATATTTCCGTCTTGGTTTTAATAGATTATCTATAGGTAGTATTGGTTCTCTCCCGTGTATTAAATAGAATGGTGAAAACCCCGTGCTCTCATTTTGATTTGTGCGAATAGCGCTAAGGGCAGGTCCTAAGAATAGATCCCAATCTTTTTCATGTTCATCGACAATCTTTGCTATGATATCATACAATGTCCTATGTTGACGTTCGTTCCTAGCATTTGAAGAAGGTCTATAGTATGAGGTCTTTATATGTTTTATATTCAAATCTTTTAATAACTTTTCGAATTTTTTATTTACAAACTCTCTACCATTATCCGTAAGTATAGTTTGTGGGCAACTAAATCTTGGTACGAACTCTTGTAAAAAAATATTAATGACAGTATCTGCACTCTTATCTGGGATTGCATAAACTTCTGGCCAAAGACTGTAGACATCTACTATATGAATTAAATACACGTTTCCTGACAATGTTCTAGGGTGAGGACCCGATATATCTAAACTAATCTTTTGCATTGGGAACTGAGGAATATCTGTATCTTGTAAGGGACACTTAATTGTTTTCATATTCCTTAACCTGCATTTTTCACACGTATCTACATATTTGCAAGCAGACTTAAACAAGTTTGGCCAATAATATTTGCTCGTAAGTGCTTTCACCAATTTATCACGACCGAGATGTCCATTCTCATTGTGATATGCTTTAAAAGTTCATTTTCCAAATGTTTTGGAATATATTTCCTTAGCTGTTCGTTCCTTTCACACATATAGTATAACTGTCCATCCTCTTGTAAAACCAAATAATTCTTCTTATATTTGTTATCCTCCGTTTCTCTTAATTTTTGTTTTATTTGTAAGACTTTTGGATCCAATTCTTGTTCTTCTTTCATATTAAATTGTGCTAAATGTGGGTTTTCTGCTCTATGTTCAGACTCTTGATCCGATGGTAAACTCTCAAATTCTTCTCTATTTATTATGGCAGAATCTAAAATATTTACTTGCCAGTTTCGGTCGTCTATCTCTGGTTCAGCTTCATCTTCTGTGTCTCCTGATGACTGTGGGTACGGAATCCTAGACAATAAATCAGCGCATGTATTAATCCTACCTGGAATGTATTCAACTTTCGTGTTGTACCCCTGTAGATTCAATGCCCAGGTCTGTATTTTCCTGTTCTGCACTGGAGCTTCTAAAAAAGACTTTAAAGGCATATGGTCAGTTCTAATAACAACATTTGCGTTATGTAAGTAGTAATTTAGTTTCTGAAGAGCATAATGAATAGCATATGCTTCTTTTTCAATAGTCGTCCATTTTCGTTGCGACTTGCTAAGTTTGTGAGACAAGAAGTAAATTGGCCTTTCATTTTTAACCCCTGGTATTCCAGACTCTTTTCCTTCATATGGTTGAACCAAACATGCTCCTATTGCATTGTCCGAAGCATCTGTGTACAGTATTAACTGTTTATTCAAGTCTGGATGCGTCAATAGTGGTACCAGTGTTAAGCTGTTTTTTAAATACTCGAACGCTTTTTGACACTCATCATCCCACTTAAATCTAGCGTATTTGCCTGTTAAATTTGTAATAGGTTCTGCTATCTTTGAAAACGCTGGGACAAACCGCCTATAATACGCACAAGTTCCTATAAATGCACGCACTTCCCTTACGTTAGTTGGAGGAGGTAATTCTTTAATAACCTTTATCTTGTCCTGGTCTGGTTTAATTCCGTCTCTATTTATAATATAACCCAAATATTTTGTTTCTGTCTTTAAAAACTGGCACTTACTAAGCTTCAATTTAACGTCATGTACTCTTAATCTATCGAATACTAATCTAATATGTTTTAAATGATCATTCACATCTCCTTTCGTAAAAATCAGAATATCGTCAATATAGGCTAATGCAAACCTTTGCATACCTTCTAATACTTCATTTATTAAGAGCACGTCACGTGACGCGACGAGAGTTAGCAGTGGTTCGAGTTGCAAAGGTGACTTATGAGAGTATGGAGCCGGTCGCTCAGAAAGTCGTGGCGTGCTGATGGGCGTAATCTAGCCTAGGAATCAACATGCAGCTGAAAGATGCTGGTGTTGACCGCAATATCCTGGGACAGGATGGAAACGAGGGAAAAAAAAAGAAGAAGAAAAATGTAGTGAGACGGCGCAGTTTTGACACCAAAAGGCATTCGTAAGAATTCGTAAGAACCCATATGAGTACAGAAAGCACTCTTCTTTTGCGCGTCTTCCGACATCGGAATACACCAGAATCCTGACCTTGCGTCTAACGTCGTGAAGAATGTAGAACCATTGAGCAGCCCCAAAATATCATCAATTACCGGCAGTGGGTAGGCTACATTCTTAGTGATCTTGTTCAACGCCCTGTAGTCGCAGCAGAAGCGACTCGAACCATCAGGTTTGGCTACGATGACGACCGGAGATGACCATTCTGACTTCGATCTTGTTATTATTCCTGCTTTCAACATATCTTCTATTGCCTTTTCCACAATTTCTCTATTTCTCAATGGAGTTCTATATGGTTTTAAACTAATTGGTGGATGGTCTCCCGTATCTATTTCCATTGTAACTGTTTGTGTCTTTCCCAATTCCAAATCATTAATTGCAAATACATCTTGATTTTGCCTTATAAGTTGTTCTAATACTTCCTTATTTTCTGGCGGAGCTTTTAACTGTGCCAATAATTCTTGTTCCCTTGTCATTTTGTCTAGTGAATGTATTTGGGCTGTATTTCTTCTGGATGGATGGATCAATTCATCCATTTGTGCGTTCCCTCTTCTTCCGCGTCCGCGTCTGTTATTAACTCTTTCACTAGAAGTTTCTGAATAACTTGTTCCCGACCTTTCTACTCTATCCGTTGCCAATATGTCACTAATGTTATGATTTAGTTTGGCTATCACACATCCTCTGTATAATTTGATTTCTCTACCTGTGTTGTTGATAATCATCACCGGAAAGGTTAAGTGTTTATCCAACGCTATTATTCCATCCGGAACTTCCAAACCAGGCTCATCAATTTCTTCCTCTTGCAACTCAGTGATTCTGACTGTGTCTCCTGCCACATAATATGGGTTTCTCTTCAGCTTTGCTTGTATCAAATTCACCGACTGTGGTTTTAACGTCGTGGACTTTTTAACTCTAACCAGTGCTGATATATGTATGTCTTCTTCCATATCTACATAGACGTCTCTGAATTTTAATTTATGTAAATCAAAGAAAAGTCTTACTCCATTTTTTATTAAAAAATCTCTTCCTATCAGCATGTTTCTATTTAAATCTTTCACTACCTGAAAAAGATGTCTTACGTTGATCCCTCCTAATTTAAAATTGATCATTGTTTGTCCAATTAATTGTAAATTCTGTCCTGTAACAGAGTGAAGATTATTATGACTCTTAAATATTCTACAATTTCTCATTATTTTATATAAAAAACTTTATTTAATTACACTAACCTGAGCTCCTGAATCAATTAATGTACGAACTCTATATTTTCCTATTTCTATTATGCACGAACTATTATCTGTTGTCTTCACTGTAAACTGTTTGACTTCATCTACTTGTGAGCATTCTCTATTCGTCCCCCTATGTCTATTATTAACATACTCTTTAAACCTTGGGACCTTATTATTTTCCCTCCTATCATAGGTCCTTTCTAATAGGTAGGGCGCCGGTTTTCCTGCGTTCTTGTACCTGTAAAATTCCTGTGTCTACCTTCAACATTCCTACTCACCTTGTTATTGTCATGTCTACCCTGTGTATTCGACTGGACACGCCTGTTATTACAAAAACGAGAAACATGTCCGCGTTGACCACAAACCCAAAAGACAATATTTGTGTTATTTGTGTTGCCTACTGTCTCACTTGTAGGGTATCTCATATTTCTTCTTTCATCATAATCACTTCTATTTCTACCTTGTAACGTCTGTATACCTCCTCTCCTATTCCATCCGAACCTTGTTTGTCCTATTTCCATAGGCTCCTCAATCCTGTCTTCTCGACTTGTTCCTATTTCTCGTCCTGTTCTCAATCTGAATCTACGTCTCAAATTTTCTTCTTGTACCGCGATATCTACCGCTTGTGATAACCTCTCAGGGTTTTCCCTCATCAGCTTAAATTTAAAACCATCGGATTTTATGCCATCTACAAAAATCCCTACTAACATCCTCTCCACCTCCTCTCCTCGTACATTCTGTCCTAAGAATGCCTCTTCAGCCAGGTTAATCAACCTATCGCTGAACAATTGTACCGTCTCTCCGTGTGTTGTTTAGCCTGTCTCAACACCGAAAAGGCATGTTGTGGATCCGTTATTTCCGCGTACTTTCGTGCTAGGTCCTCTTTAAATTGTTCCCATGTCTCATCTACTCTAGCCTCTAACTTTCTTCTTATATGATCCGAAACCGGTTCTGTTGCCGCCTGATAAGCCAGTCTCATTTTTTCTTCATCCGTTGCCGAGACCAAATACGCATATTTTTCTATGGAAGTAATCCACTTCTTAAACTCTCTGGCCTGTCCACTAAACTTAACAATTTCAGTTGCCATTCCCTGTTGTTTAATAACCGTATTAAGTCTACCTACCGCTGTTCCTACCCCCGTCAAAACTTGTGCTAAGGTGTCTTGTTCCGCCATGCTGAAATATTATTATACAGATCAAGCAAACAACTTCACATTTGTAATTTACTAATTTAAGAAATACAAATCACTTATACCGTAAGAACAGTTCAATCAATTACTCTACTCTTGTTTCTCGATCCACACAAGATGTATTCTCCTAGGTTCGCCGTCAGGTTAAATTCAACGCTGTATTAGTTGAAACCAATCGCACACTTCAGGTAGTTCGTTCCTTCTTCTAAGGTAGGTTCTCTTCTTGGGATGCCTCAGTACAGTACTTCAACCCTTGGTTGGGTCCCTTCTGAGATGGAGTACATCAAATCGACGTCTTGAGAACGACTCATACGTAACAGAGGCCAAAAGTATTAGCGAGCGGCTCTCATTTGTAGTAGAGCCCTGAGATAGTCTGACACGTCAACAAAACATTGGGCAATCCATGAAGTAATGAGGTATTTATTTGCTGTCTCGATTGTCTTTTACCAACGTTCTTTTTCCCCAGTTGTTAGCGCTCAGAACAAAACCTATTAACATTGAGGCTGAACTTGATTGTCTTATTGAAAAGTTCTTGCTCACCTGAAACAACGATCAGACTGGATTGCCCTTTAGTCAAACTCTTGCTCGCTCAAGACACGATCAAACTGGGCCGACTTTCAGCACACTCCTGCTCGCTCGAGATATCGATTTACTGACTTGAGCTTCAGCACACTCCTGACACGTTCGCCAGAGTAATGGACAAGAGGAGTCGTTAGGATGGTGTTTACAGTTGATGCTCGCCGGTTTGATGACAATCGCAGGCGCTGCAACCTGTTATGGCAAGTTGGTCTTCAACCTTTTCTTGACGCCAATTAAATTTTCATATCAAGTCTTGAAAAAGACTTACAGACAACCACCCCTGGCCGGGCTTTTCGTTGCTGTACTTTTCACAGTTAACTTATTTGCCATTTTTCCAACTGCGCTTTGTTATGTTCAATACTTGTTTAGAACCGTGCCGAAATTCTGTTTCTGGCGATCGACACAAACGGACCAAGGATCTTGAGCTACTTCGATGTATTATATAGTAGACATCGTTTTTAGACTCCGCGATCTTATTCAGTAGACAGCATTTTGATACTCCGCGTTGTTACTCAGTAGACAGCATCTTGATACTTCGCGTTGTTACTCAGTAGACAGCATTTTGAGACTTCGCATTGTACCAGGCTCGAATCCTGTGTCGTGGGCTCCAAAATTCGTAGTATAACAGTGTGAACGACTAAGAAAGACTGTTGGTTTCATATAAATAAGGTTTATTTTACTTTGATGACAAGTTCTATCAACATGGCGTCCTTCCAGTTCCAGGCCCTGATCTTGACTGCCCCCTGACAACCAACTACCTCACGACTTGAGCATCTCTCTTCCCATTCTCCCCCGATGCTCAATCGTGCCGGCCTTTTCCCACCTACTACTCTACTTCTGTTACAGCTGCATCTTCTACAAACATTTCAGCAAGATCCAATATACAGGGCTTCATTGGCTGTAGACATTCACTTCCACTAAGACATGACATGTGTCAACAACCTAGTTTAGACAGGCATACAGGGATTCTTCATTTGTACCGCACAAATATCAACTCGTAGGTGTACAAAGGGTAAATTCGCTTTATTGCGTACTGATTACAATCGGCTCCACGAGCTCACATGAACACACATATATCATCAACACATCATCACACTCAATGCATTTATAATACTACTAAAGCACAATCTCTATCTGTCCTAGCGTAAGTCACTATACTACTGTGCCCTGAAAACTACACAGTGGTCAGGGCGAATACATCGACCTGTCTCCTGAGCTGTCCAGTCCCGTCTGGCTAATCTTAGCAACTTTGTCCAGCTGCGGACCTGTGAATCCTCGTGCGTCAGCGAGGTTGCGTGCTCTGTTACCTAGCACGCAGCTCAGTAGCCTGTCACTGGCTACTGTGCTCGAGTTAGTGCTGTTTACGGGTACTTCCCGTGAACAGCGTCTTCTGCTCTAACCTGGGAGTAAATCCCTCTCATGTCCTACAATGTCCTACTTGGGACACGTGCGTGTCCTGTTGGATAACTGCTTAAGAGTTCTATCCTCTACTTCTGTCCCTTGAATCTCTATTCCCTGTTCAGGGATGTTATCTCTATCCTATCTTAGTCTTATTCCTAACTTATATCCTTCTATTACTTATGTCCTCTTATTCAGCTTCTTGACATACTCTCCTCCCGTCTGTGTTGCGTCACCAACTTTAGGTTATGGGTGTGACGCAATTTTGTTATCTTAAAAATTAGGCTGTCTAATTTTGTCAAGAACTGGTTGAGGTTGCTAACTATGTTCTGGGTATAGTGACTGACTTCTACTGTTTGATGTCACACTGTTGTATGCATCCACTGGCTAATTATTATCACAACACAACTGTATTGTTGGCCAGAGCCAATGCTCCTCTTCCATTATATTTCTTGGAGTTGTTCGAACCGAAGCCAATTGTCTTAAGACCTGCTTCTCACATTGCCAAATAACTGACAACCCGGACAAATTGTCCCTATTATGGGTACAATACATGAATAATATTCATGCTCCCTTATAATGCTAATCCAACTCGTTTACATGCTGTGTGTGCTAGTTTTTCAACTATCTAACTTCTGTTTGTGAAAACATCTTTCATGTTATACCAGATTTTCGTAAGTCTGTAATGTCCCCTGTCGAGTTAAGCCCCTTTCCAGTCAATGCTGTATGCATGTTTATCTGAAAGTATTCCTGGTTGTTTGCGTGTTTGTTTATAATTAAAGTATGTGTAAATTACAAACATGTGTGTATGTCTATAATTTACTTGAGTGTTATGTTTCAAGCGCCATAAAACGGTTTATTGCAGTCACAAATGAGTGCGTATGCCTGATTCATGACTGCCTTGCCGGTTTAGGAAGCTTAAAATATGTTTCCTTACCTGCAATGTATTTGTGGCTCACACACACATAAAAATAGACAACACGTGTGCTACATAAATGGAACGAAGACGAATTACAAAAACTCGCGTTGTGCGGAAAAATGTGGCTCTCATGTTTCGCTCATCTGCTTTTAATCCTTTCACTCAATTTCTTTCTCTCTCCTTTTTCTCACACATTCACTCTACATTAGTTTAAAAAGCAAAATGTCATAACAATATTGTCATCAAGAGCAATTGAATGCAAAAATATTTACACTAACTTTGGGCTCAGTTTACAGAGTTTTAGAGCCGTATGACTGTGCTATCTTTTCGCACTAGTCATGTTATGAACAAAAATTATTTACATGGTTGCAAGGATTGTTTGTTATCAATCCTGGGTATGATGACTAAACTACCTATTCTATTCTACTTTCGTGAACTAAGATACGTTAACTAAGTGAATGACATGGGCTAAGGGAAATAATCTAACTAAATGAATAAAATGGGGTAAAATGTGTTAATTACCTTATTGTATTGTAACTATGATGATGGTGTAAATTTCAAATAATTTAAGTGATGATTTAACTAATTTGTCTTAAAATGTATGTAGTTAAAGATAAATTACTAATGTGCTTATGAGGTTAATGGATATAATTTTCTAGCTTTAGATCTATCAATTCCTAAATGAATGTGAATGAAATGTAGAAAAGTAAATGTTGTTTATTTCCTATCGCAAAAAATGGGGATGTTTTTATGAATTATATTACACTAACAAAGATTTCAAATTATATGCAACTGCAATAAAAACATGTTATAATACATATCTCAATATATTTCTAACTAATTCCAGGTCTGATGGTGAAGTCGCGTTCTTTGACGTTGAATATCAATCTATTTCACAATGTTATCTACAAAGTCTGATATTCTTCGCGCTGATCCTGGGTCCTGTAGAAATGTAGACTTACTGTTGTGTCTAATATAATAAATAACGGCGTAGCAAGTTCATGATGTGCTTGTCCGTTTTAATTTGCAATGACACAGTTATATGTACAGTTCACTTTATGGCGACACACAAATCTATGAGCACTATCGTGTATGTGACACACCGGTCTAGACACAGAGTAATTATAGTGTCACTGATTATGGTGGTGTTGGATCATTCCTCTGCGTTACTTCAGGTATATCGACGTCAGAGGGTCTGCTCAGAGTGTCAGCAAGTAAGTTCATTCTACCCTTAATATGTTTGATGGTAAAAGAGTAGTTTTGGAGAATCAGAGACCATCTGGAAATACGGTTGTTTCTGTGGACTCCTGACTCCATGACGGTGAGTGGGGAGTTGTCAGTCCCGATGACAAAATGTGTCCCTGCCAAAAACCTATGAAGTTTACGGACACAGTAGTTGATACTTAACCCATCCAATTCAGAGACTCCGTACTTCGATTCTTTAGGTGTGATCTTCCGGCTTACATAGATGATCGGGTGGAAAATCCCATCATAATGTTGACCTAGTACGCCGGCGATGGATACAGTGCTCGCGTCTGTCCTAAGAACATAAGTGAGGTTCGGGTTAGGTAAGCTTAATATTGGTACATCGCTAAACATTTGTTTAAGTTTTGATAAAGCGTTTATTAACTCAGCATCTTTTACATTGATTTTTACAGACGCTTTCAACAAATTCGAAAAAATGCTGGTAATCTCAGCTAAATTTGGGGTGAACTTGTTATAATAGTTCACTAGCCCGAGTAGACTTCTCACCTGCTTCTTGGTGGTTGGCATGGTGAGGTTTAAAATTTTTGTAACAATTTTATTATCTGTTTTCAGTTGGCCTTTTGTGATGGTATGGCCAAGGAAGTCAATTTCTTCCAGTCCCAATTCTACTTTTGTCGGTTTCACTGTGAGACCGAATAGTTTTATTCTGTCGAAGACCTGTCGTAGTTTATGTAGATGTGTGGTCCAGTCTAGCAGTCATGGGAACATATGTCGTCTATATATCTACCGTCTGATCTAAAATTTCTTCTACCGTCTGTGCGTTTTAGTTTCGAATGTGTGTCATGTCCACTTGTCGCTGTCATGTCCATTGTTGAACCTGGTAGTTCATGTCGTCGTCTTCTGTTTGGTTAAGATACTGCGATGGTACTAAGTGCGTGTATTTGTTAGCTGACTAAGTGTGGTTGCGCTGTCGACGTCTTCTGTCAGAACTAATTAGTGTAGTTGCGTTATGTTCGTCTGTCGTCCGATTGATTGGTGTAGATGCATCTGTTCGTCGTTTGTCTGATGGTTATGAATAGAGGCCGATGTAACTGATCGGTCCTCTGTTGTAATACATTGCAACTTTCTTACCACACGTTGATCAAAGGTACATGAACATTGAAAATATTTAAATTGTTTATAGAAATGTAGCCAGTCAAATTGTGCTAAAATTCTGGCTTTTGCGTTGTTATAATGCCATAACCAACAAATGGTAAATCTGTTTGTAGATGTTTGGCAAGGGATAACCTTTGTTGATTTTCTGGGTTATCTCTCTTACTTGCCTCAATGAGAGTCGCATTGTTTGGTTTAAGACAATGTGACATTTTGTTTGTTTCTGGTTTCTCACCCATACCTTGCAAATCAGATGAGATAGGTATATTGACACACTGTACTTTAGTCAGGTTTTCTATCATGTTGGTATTTTCTGTACACCGTGTAGTTTTTTTGGTGTAATTTTTCTTTCTGTCGGTCATTAACTTCTTTTGGTGTTTCTGACCTTGTTCGTGTTTTGGCCTTTCTGGTTTCTCTCCAGGCTTTTATTTGTTTTGATGTACACTTTTTTAACTGTGGTAGGCACCCAAGAATCAGGTCTGTACACGGGTTGTGTAAAATGGCGCATGTGAATGTGCCGGAAAGGAATGGGGTGTCTATACGGGCTTTCGCTAGTGGGTATTTTTCAATGTTACCCGAAAAGGTACGGCATTCAACAAAGCCGCCCGTATAATCCTCTGGTTTTGGCCAGTTCCTTCCTCAAACCGATTAATATACTTCCGCTGTCAAGTAAACATTGGCATGGTTGGTCATTAACTATTGCATCGTGGAACACTAAATTGCCTCTGGAGGCGATAGCTGCGTTGGTGTTCTCGCTCGAGAACGGTACAATGTGCCCACATTTAAGTATCCTATCTTCATGGAATTGATGACAAGTATTACATTTATCGAAATTTAAAATATCCCTAGCAGATACCACATTCTCACACTGACTGAATGGTAACACTTCTTCATTCTCACTTTCGTGCTCGCTCCCACTTTCAGACGATGTATCAATAAGTACAGCATTGCTTGCTCTCAATCTCTGCCGTCCCGGAAATTTAGCGCTATAATGCCCGTAAGAAAGACACACAAAAAAAACATTTAACGGCACGTCTGTACGTGTTTCTTTTGTTCTCTTGCTTCTTAATCATCATTTCTAGGTGTGACGGGTACGAAGGATTTTTATCGCACATAGAAAATTCATGATGGAAAAAACGACAATACATACACTGAGGTGGCTTTGATTTTTGCCTATCTTTCATTTGAAATGGTTTTTGACTAAGAGGTTTTCTTATTTGACTCTTCGCAAAAGCAGCAATTTCTGACTCCTCTATCGATGTCTTAAAAACGTCTCTGTTGGAAGAAAAATAAGCCGACCCACGTTTTTCTAGTTGTTCAATTGATTCAATATCGCTTGTTGTAAGAACTTTTGGAAGGGGGTCGGAACAGTGGAGATAACTTTGTCCATTATCATGAGATCCCTTAATTTCTCAAAACTTTCCCCTATCTTTGCCGCGTTGAGCCATTTATTAAAGATACTTTGAACATTTGAAATGTAATCTATGAAAGTTTCAGTAGATTTGGGTTTGAGATTGGAATACTGAATCTGATATCCCGGAGCGTCAAGCAAAAAATGTTGCATGATGCGATCATGTATGTATTGGTAATTATTTCTTAATTCAGGTGGAATTGATTCAATTACTTTTAAGGGCTCCCCAGAAAGGTTCTTCATATAAATCATTGCCCAATCTTCTAATGGTACCTTCTGGAACTTTAGTTGGAACTCGACATTTTCGGTCCATGCGGAAATTGAATCCCCATGGCGATAGAGCTTCACTAACCCTTTATACTTATTGAATTTATTTTCTTCCTCGTGACTCTTTATTTTCGTGGTAGCAATCTGAACATGAGAATCAATTTCCATTTCTTTAATCTTTACTTGCGTTTGTGACTCTACTTAAAGTTGTTTTTCTTTCAACTGTATTTCTTTCTGTTTGGTAGCTTCACTTAACTCTATCTGTTTGGTTGTTTCAGCTAATTCTTTCTGTTTGGTGGCTTCACTTAACTCTATTTCTTTCTGTTTGGTGGCTGCACTTAATTCTGCCAGCTTCTTCTGATGTTGTCTTTCTCGCGCCCGTTCGTCTCTCTCAGAATCTTTTGCTTCTTTATATTTTCGTTCTGCCCATTCTTCTAATTTATCACCAGTAAATCCCATATCTTTTCCCGCTTTAATAAATTCACTGAGTGTTGACATTTTTGCTGTTTATATTTATACACCAATGGCAATGAGAACAAGAATATTCAATGATATATATACTAACTTACAGTACAATCTGAAACAAAATAAGATGCTTCGTTAATATACTTAATCAAAACTGTAATGGTACTCATCTGAATTTGCGGTTTGCTTGATTCCTTGGACTGTTTCACTCTTTCTTCGTTCGTACTGTACTTCTGCTCGCTACTACGTTACATCCTGTTACGCAGAGCAGCAACAATTAATACACATAATTTATTGGCAAATACACGATGTTATTTATGTCTCAATTCCCTTAGAATTGAAGACGAAAATGTGATATGAATGATATGAATAATATGAATGGTTGCATGAATGAATGAATGAATCGTCGGTCGTCTGTCTTATGTCGTCTTGTGTCCAGTTTGTCGGTTACAGACTGCGTTATACATGTAAGGGAGAATCTCTTCGGTTTCGACAATCTTAATCACTTCTTAGTGGTCAGTTGACATAACCACTTTACTTTCTCACTTCCTGGGTGATTACTCACCATACATATGTCATTCTGATTGTGCTATTATATTAATTGCAACGATTGTGTCTCGTGGATATTGTTTTAAATAATATCTTTTATAGTAACAATTCTGATATCAAAATATTACTGTCGTGGGTAGTAAAGAAACCACGCTATGACATCATAATATCACTATAATAAATTTAGAATATATCAGTCGTAATATGGGTAGGTTGAAAAACCACTTTATAACACCAGAATATATATGTGGGTATTTTTTGGGTCTGATATTTATAGTGGGCACTTTACAGTTAAAGACCCACTTCCGACACCAGAATAATCCCGTGGGTATTTATAGTGGGCACTTTACAATCAAAGGCCCACTTCTGACACCAGAATAATCCCGCCTGTCAACAACCTAGTTTAGACAGGCATACAGGGATTCTTCATTTGTACCGCACGAATATCAACTCGTAGGTGTACAAAGGGTAAATTCGCTTTATTGCGTACTGATTACAATCGGCTCCACGAGCTCACATGAACATACATATATCATCAACACATCATCACACTCAATGCATTTATAATACTACTAAAGCACAATCTCTATCTGTCCTAACGTAAGTCACTATACTACTGTGCCCTGAAAACTACACAGTGGTCAGGGCGAATACATCGACCTGTCTCCTGAGCTGTCCAGTCCCGTCTGGCTAATCTTAGCAAGCGTTGTCCAGCTGCGGACCTGTGAATCCTCGTGCGTCAGCGAGGTTGCGTGCTCTGTTACCTAGCACGCAGCTCAGTAGCCTGTCACTGGCTAATGTGCTCGAGTTAGTGCTGTTTACGGGTACTTCCCGTGAACAGCGTTTACTGCTCTAACCTGGGAGTAAATCCCTCTCATGTCCTACAATGTCCTACTTGGGACACGTGTGTGTCCTGTTGGATAACTGCTCAAGAGTTCTATCCTCTACTTCTGTCCCTTGAATCTCTATTCCCTGTTCAGGGATGTTATCTCTATCCTATCTTAGTCTTATCCCTAACTTATATCCTTCTATTACTTCTGTCCTCTTATTCATCTTCTTGACACATGGACTGCAACACTTGAACGTTATCGGGTGTACGTAAACGCAGCTGTGTCAATAGCTCTATTAAAAACTGGATGCACCTTCCACGAATTTCTTTCTCATCGGGAAACTTGTAGTCTGCTATTTCTTTCTCAAACTCATAATCTAGATTGGAATTAGGATCTAAATAATCTGTAATTTTTTCCCCAGGAATAGCAATCTTTGAACTGATAGAATCAATGAGCTGGACAAGATCGCTGAGTAGTTTTGTTGGATCATGTATAACTGCTTCGAATTTCTTATTGACACTTTGAACTTCTCCGAGAATATGTTTGAGAAATATGAGATACACATAGTTTTTCATGTCGCTAAACATAGAATGTAGAAGTTCTGCTGTATAACAGCGCTCGTTGAGTCTTACTACATCAAAATGAGTTCTGAGCTCGACCCACTGCTGCAATATTCTGACAATGGCAGATTGAATGGACATCCATCGTGTCTGGCTTAATTGAACAATCTTCAGCGGATGTTGTCCATCATTTATTGAAGCAAAAAGCTCCCTGTACTTTGCTTGAGGAAGACTTGAGTGAGAAAACCAGTTATAGTTTCTCTAATCATGAACTCTATGTTCCTGGGCAGACAAGCAGCTGCAGCCTGTGACACTGCCAGCTCAAGGGAATGACATACACACCTAATTAGTACCAGATGAGGAACTACGGATTTTAATTTTGTATATACTCCATTGTTTACACCTGTCATGACAGACGCATTGTCAGTACCGAGTGCAACTAGTCTTTGCAACTCAAATCCATTCTTGTTTAAACAATCTTTTAACGCATTGCATATTGCCTGTACGTTGCAGTCACTCATTTCAACAAAATCTAAGTAAGTAACCACAAACTGCTTTCTTGTCTCTGAATAGTACCTAATAGCTACTCCAAGTAGCTTAGTTTCAGAAATGTCATTGCTCTCATCAATCAATAAGCTGTATTTACTTTTGCCAGTATCAGCTGTCAAGTCTGTTGTGAAATATGGTGCAAGTATATTTGAAATAACTGCTCTGCACTTAGTTCTCCTAAGCTTAAAGTTCTTGCAACCTTTGCTGTCACCAAAGTGTATCTTGCATAGTTCACTTACACGGTCAACAACGCGAAGCGAACAATGGCCAGCTATGAACAAAGACATGCATCCTTCTGTTTCTTTGACATCATCTTTCAGTTTGTCAAATGCAATTGTTGTTTGCCTTTATGTACTGAATGGTTGTTCGGCTTTCTGATGTTTCGTTGTATTCTTGTGCCTCTCAATATCATTTAACCAGGCTGCAAGTGAACATTTGCAATATTTGCAAAAACACTTAGTATTATCCCCTTCTACTTTTAACAGCCATTTTTTAAATCTCGTGTCACTGAACCACTGTTCTCTGAAATGTTGACAATATTTCTTGCTCATGGTGAAACACAAAAAAAGCTTAAATGAAAGGATAATGTAGACACCACAAAATTATGAACTCGATTAGTTTAGTTTAGTTTAGTCGTTGGATCAACATCACAGCACACGGTTTAACCCATAAGTGCTCCGTTTTCCTCCTAACTCAAACCTGAGTCTGGAGAAACTCAGCTTAATGCACGAACTCCGTTGCATCGGCGAGGATCCTGAAATACTTTGGGTAGATTTCTAACTCGAAATTTTGCCTGGGCAGCGCCGTTAGGCTACTCTTTTTCGATTTCCAACTGCCAAGGGATTTTTTACGTCCGCAACAATACACACGGGGGTCCGATCTCACTACCTAGAGACCAGAGGACATTTTATTACTGGAAGTCCAGGTGGATGTTTTAAATAAATCCCGGTTCTCACCGGGGCCTGAACCTGGGACCTCCAGCACTCGAGGCGGACACCATACCTCGAGACCACTCAGCCCCCTTGAACTCGATTACAAGCTAATCTATTGACGTTTGGTCTTGCCTGCAAGGGGCGTTCGCTTTCAGCTAAATCGTATTAAAGGGAGTTAAATTAGTTGAATATTGCGCGGTAACGTACTAAGACTGTTTTACTCCCTCGCTTCAGTTCAAATTCGGCTTTTTAGTGTTCCCAAAATGATTTTTAAATTAATTTTTACCCACCCCCCAAAAAAAGCACACAAAAAATGTTGTGACGCACTAAATTTGCGCGGCCGCGCTAAAAGCAAAATTTTCGCACTAAATGACTTGAAAAAGCACTAAATTTAGTGCGAAAAGCACTAAAATGGCAATACTGTACACAAGCGGCCTATATTAGCCGCGGTTCCAACTTCACGGCAACGGGTCGTCCATTATGCTCCGTTCCTGTGCCAGTGAATATAACACAAAATGCTCCTCACTACCCCATGTGAAAAGTGGAACAAACAGCAGTCTCGACAAACTAACAAACCAACAGCCCGCACAGGTATACTGTGCATAATGCCGCCGCCAGTATGCCAGCACAGAAGTCCTACACGAAAAATAAGTTCGTCTTCGATGGAAGCGGCGTTCAGCAGCAAACCAGTCAGTTCTGCAACAAACCAGTCAGTTCTGCAACAAAGCCGGTCGCCATTATTCTGAACATGCAGTTCACTCTCTACACACACACACACACACACACACACACACACACACACACACACACACACACATACACACACGCACACATACGCACACACACGCACACACACACGCACGCACGCACACACACACGCACAGAGAGAGACAAAGAGAGAGACAGAGAGAGACAGAGACAGAGACAGAGAGAGAGTAGAGTCTAGTCATTCCTCTTGGGCCGAAGGCGGCGCATAGGGCAGAAGTCGTGGCTATCCATGTTTGTGCGTAGCGCTAACATTTAGAGCCAGAAATCTGATTCTGTAACAACGTCGAGTTTTTGATGGCGGATTGTCAAGCCGCCGATCAACCGACTTAAGTCAAGCTAGAAGAAAACACGTCCCGCCATCCTGACCCAAGCCGAAAACTCTGCAAACCCACCGATGGCAGCCTCGCACCACGGGCCCACCAGCCAAGCACGTGAATAAGAATATCGTCGCACAACCGGGTGGGATTCTGACTTAGAGGCGTTCAGCCATAATCCCTCAGATGGTAGCCTCGCACCATTGGCTTATCAGCCAAGCACGTGAACCATCAGATACTGTACCTGTTAACGAAATTAGTAGTGTGTGTTTTTTTTTTTTTTTTACATGACGTTACACTCAATACTCGCATTTATTATGTGTTGTTTGTCCATCAAGAATGATGATGACCAACAATTTCATCAAGTGGGGTTGAAAGCATGCAGTTAATCAGAAGCGGCCTTTATAGGCTGACTGACTTTACTATGTATACAACACACGCAACTTGTCCTTTCTATGAAGCTACCTTGCATGTAGTATAACAGGGGACAGCATTGTGTGGACAATCAAGTACCATAACCATAAGGCTACCGCTGCTCTTTAAAGAAAATCGATACGGATCTTTTAAAAACACGCACAAATAACCGACACTTTAAATGTGTCTTCTTTTTCTCGGTTCTCACCTCACACATACCTCCAATTTAATTTTTACTACTAAAAGCACCAGCTATTTTCTAATCCATTTCATTCCCGTTTGTTGTTGGTGGAATGTATAGTGTGTTTTTGTTGTTGTTGCCTCAACATAAAATTCAATATCTCAGTAACCAACTGAGGGAAAATGATGAGATTTAGTATATAACCTTATCATTATGTCCACCCAACAAAATTTTTTTTGTTCTGGAGATTTTACAGCAGATTTCAAAGTTTGTTTATATGCGGCATATAAATTACGACTTAGAGATTACGTCCATCATTTTAACAGTATTACAGCTTCGCCAAGACACATCCCCGCATTTTTTAAAATTTTCACGTGATTTCCGTTTTGAAACAAACAGCGCGAAGTTCGGGGGAGGTTTGTTCAGAGGTGTCTCCTAATGGGGGTTCTTTCATGAAACGTGATTATATAAATAAACTAGCTGACAAGGCCCGGCTTCTGGCGGGGATCTATCTATCTATCTATCTATCTATCTATCTATCTATCTATCTATCTATCTATCTATCTATCTATCTGTCTGTCTGTCTATCTATCTATCTATCTATCTATCTATCTATCTATCTATCTATCTATCTATCTATCTATCCATCCATCCATCCATCCATCCACCCACCCACCCACCCATCTATCTATCTATCTATCTATCTATCTGTCTGCCTGCCTGCCTGCCGGCCGGCCGACCGACCGACCCACCCACCGACCGACCGACCGACCGACCCACCAACCACCCACCCAGTCAGCCAGCCAGCCAGCCATCCCCCCACCCACCTACCTTTCTGCCTACCTACCTACCTACCTACCTACCTACCTACCTTTCTGTCTGTCTGTCTGTCTGTTTGTCTGTCTGTCTGTCTGTCTGTCTGTCTGTCTGTCTGTCCGTTCCTGCTATTAAATATTGATAAAAGTTACTGGAAAAAACGTCAGGACCATGTGTTGAAAGAGGAAGAGGACTATTGGAGAAAGGATGGATTGAATTTTATGCAACGGAGAGCAATCATCAACCTACTGGAATCGTCCGACACAGATTAAGGTCTGAGCAGATCGCAGACCTTAATCTACGTACACACTTACTGGGATAGTTTGCTCCAACTATTCTGACGAATTGCAGGCCCTAAACATTACAGCATCAGCATCAGCTGAAGAAACAAGAAGGAAATGAAAAATAAGGTAAGAAATATATTCCTTCTACTTTCCTGTTAATTTACAAATTATTTACCCCGTGCCTCTGTAAATTCTCTGTCTTTACTAATATTACACATTGCATCCCTCTCGGGATTCTCCGTGGTGAAGTGGTCAAGCCGTCTGACTCGGGCTCCGAAGGTCGTATGTTCGATTCCGGGCCGCGTCCTTCATTTCACGAGTGCATTTTTTCGGAGACTCCCGAGGGTCGTCGCTGAAGCTACGGAGTTCGGGCTTTGTGCGACGCTTTCCGCGCTGTGGAAAGAAACTGAGCCATATGGAATAAAACCCGGTGCAATGCAGCCGATCCTGTAAGCTACTTATTTCATTGCACCCACTCCCATACGAATCCGGATACGCCTTTGTGTGTCATATGAATTGGCAGGTCTCCAGTTAGTGTAAACATAACTTTGTTCGCGAGAAATCATTAGTTGTTCAGCAAAACATCAAAGGAATGTCGCCGCTTTTGATGATTTAAGTTGTTTTTGGACCTATCAAAGACATATTCCTTGGGTGGGGGTAAAAATAAGACGGCTGGAAAAAATTCATAACGATGCAATAGACAGTTTTCAAAATAATTGATTGTGAATGAAGGCATTCAAATCGGAACATACTTTTTTATAGTCGACTGACATCATATTTATTTACATTCACTCGAAGTTAAGCAGGTAGGTCAAGGTGATTTGTCACCGCGCTATTGCCAAACACACAAAGATTCAATGAACAAGATAAAGCTGATATGTTAATCTGTCGTGTCGTGTTATAATCTCCTCCTTCTTTGTTCACCTCCAGACATTCGATATGAGTTAATACAAAGAAAGCAGCAGCCAACTTAAGCGTGTTGATATCCCCACAGAGTTTCTCCTCTAAATGGAGCGGGCGTGGCCCATAATATATTTTTCTCTGTTCTGTATATGTTAGACACTCCTGCAACAAATGTTTAGCTGTAACTTTATCAGTTACACAGCTACATACATCAGTATCTCCTATCATTAGTTTCTTAAATATGTGGTATTTAAACCTCCTGTAGCCCGTCCGTAGTCCGAATCGTAACTTGTTCTTTTCGGTGGAGTTGGTAACATGCATAACCATTCGGGTGGCATGGATGCTTTGATTCCCATCTGGAGCTAAACTTGCTTCTTATAAATCTCTTGGCTTTGACATAGGTTATGTCTATATAATTTCTCTATGTCTATATACCTCCTCTATGTCTATATACATTCTCTATGTCAATATAACTTCTCTATGTCTATATACCTCCTCTATGTCTATATACATTCTCTATGTCAATGTAACTTCTCTATGTCTATATAACTTCTCTATGGCTATATAACTTCTCTATGTCTATATACCTTCTCTATGTCTATATACCTTCTCTATGTCTATATACCTTCTCTATGTCAATATACCTTCTCTATGTCTATATACCTCCTCTATGTCTATATACATTCTCTATGTCAATGTAACTTCTCTATGTCTATATAACTTCTCTATGGCTATATAACTTCTCTATGTCTATATACCTTCTCTATGTCTATATACCTTCTCTATGTCTATATACCTTCTCTATGTCAATATAACTTCTGTATGTCTATATAACTTCTCTATGTCTATATAACTTCTCTATGTCTATATAACTTCTCTATGTCTATATAACTTCTCTATGTCTATATAACTTCTCTATGTCTATATACCTTCTCTATGGCTATATAACTTCTCTATGTCTATATACCTTCTCTATGTCTATATACCTTCTCTATGTCTATATACCTTCTCTATGTCTATATAACTTCTCTATGTCTATATAACTTCTCTATGTCTATATAACTTCTCTATGTCTATATAACTTCTCTATGTCTATATAACTTCTCTATGTCTATATAACTTCTCTATGGCTATATAACTTCTCTATGTCTATATACCTTCTCTATGTCTATATACCTTCTCTATGTCTATATACCTTCTCTATGTCAATATAACTTCTGTATGTCTATATAACTTCTCTATGTCTATATAACTTCTCTATGTCTATATAACTTCTCTATGTCTATATAACTTCTCTATGTCTATATAACTTCTCTATGTCTATATACCTTCTCTATGTCTATATACCTTCTCTATGTCTATATACCTTCTCTATGTCAATATAACTTCTGTATGTCTATATAACTTCTCTATGTCTATATAACTTCTCTATGTCTATATAACTTCTCTATGTCTATATAACTTCTCTATGTCAATATAACTTCTCTATGTCTATATAACTTCTCTATGTCTATATAACTTCTCTATGGCTATATGGGTCCGTCGTCCAAGGAGTGAGAAGTTCATGGGCCTTTACGGCTCAGGCCGGGGGGAAAATTGTGAAGGAAGATTCCTGCGCTTTTGCTTTGACCACAAGCAGCCTGTCTATGGAAGTCATGGCAGTAAGTAAAGCAATAACATGGCTCGAGACACAAACATTCAATCGGGCATGTGTCCTTCGTGACTCAATGAGTATGCTCAGGATGACAGAGATGTAGTTGGTCCGACGAAAGTGGCTGCTGTCTCTGGAGCGGCCTCGGTTGGCAAAGATTAGTTTCATCTTCGTGCCAGGGCATGCGGATGTACAAGGTAATTAGCAGGCTGACAGGCTTGCAGGTAGGGCTACTGTTGAAGGCGGACAAGCCATGCACCAGGCAGATATTCTGAATGCTCTACGAGATGTAAGTCATTTACGAGAACCAAGCGATGACTGGGAATCTAAAACCATGGTCAGGCTGCGAGAGCAGCAAGTTAAAAGAGATGTGACCAAACAAGAACACTACGCAGGAAGCCAAAGAAGACTGATAAACCAACACAGAACTGGTGTCGTGAGCAGCTACACGCTGCGGGATTTCTGAGGAGGGGATCCGAGCACTTATGGACTGAATGGTTCGATGTGCAATGAGAATGATCTGTCGACTAACTAACTATGTCTATATAACTTATCTATGTCTATATAGCTTTTCTATGTCTATATAACTTCTCTATATCTAAATAACTTCTCTATGTCTATATAACTTCTCTATGTCTAAATAACTTCTCTATGTCTATATCAGGCTGTGATAATCTTCTGAGCTAGTAGTCAACGTCGAAGTCTAACTGCCCGGTGTAGGGAATACATCTCATATAGGGAATACACCATGTGTAGGGAATACACCTCATCTAGGGAATACACCTCATATAGGGAACACACCTTCTATAATGAATACACCTCGTATCAAGCCATCAGCACACCGGAAGTTTAAGTGCATGTGATGAAACCCAGCTGCCATGTAGACCTCTTTAAACCAACCAGGCATCATAACAGAGGGCAGTACAGGTGATCCGATGACAGAAAATACCGACCAAGTGTCAAATGTTAACTGGTTAAGTTAATTGCCATGGGATAGCCACTTCGGGTATCTGCCATAGACTTATATAACGCCGAAATGTTATTGTGTTATAATACATGTCTGCTACCATAGTAACAACTTTTAAATCATAGCTGTGACACACCCCTACTTCCCATTTTCCGCCATTCATTTTTGGCAGGTCGAAACCTATTTTGTGTTTTGTAGAAACCTAGTTTTTAGTTGGTGCAAAACTAGTTTTTGTTTGGTACAACCCTAGTTTTTGTTTGTCACAGAATCAATTAAAGTCTTAAACCCCGCGGACACCTAGACCTCTCAAGTCATATCAAGTGATTATGAATAACGAAAGCCACAGACACGATTGATTATCTGGCATATTTCGCTGCATCTCGTCAGATACATACCGCAGGAATAATACAACATGACCTGAAGCAATAAGCTGAAATATGCATAAATAAACGTGTATTGTTTGGCGCCCATAGAAGTAGGGGAGAGAATTACAGACTAGAGGACGCACTAGACCAGGGGTGGCCAATCTTTTCAGCAGGCGGGCCAAATTTCAGAAATATTATATCCTGCCGGGCCACGCACCTCATTTTGTTTTGTTAATTAAAGTAAACAAGCAAGCGTGCTGCAATGCGGGCCGCAATGTGACTCCGGCGGGCCGCATGAGGCCCGCGGGCCTCGTGTTGGCCACCCCTACACTAGACTATTTCTGTCCCCTATGTCTTTGAGCGTCAAACTTATTGATTCTTCGATTTCAACAATACCCCTACTCCGTTCAACTCAAGGAGAAGTTATAGTAGGGTCTATCACCAGCTCAGAATGATAGTCCTGTGACTAGTCAGCCACCAAAGCAGCTGCCCACAATTTTACCCTCACAGTCTTATTAATCCGGAGGTGATTGTTGTCCATATGGAGTAATGCCAAACAATTATGTATGTTTTGGCAGCGGTGGGATTTGAACCCACGCCCCCGAAGAGACTGGTGCCTTAAACCAGCGCCTTAGACCGCTCGGCCACGCTACCAAGTTTAACACATTATCTATATATTTTAGCCCAGGCTTTGTGCTATGGAGAGGCAATAACTCCATCCCTTACAAACTATCGTCTGTCAAGACGGCAAGGTGCCAATGATGTATGTTTATTTACAAACTTCTTGTGGCCTCATAGGGTTCCCCAATTGAAATTTACATACCCACACAGTGATTTAATACAATGGCCTAGGACATGAAAAGGTCCAAGGCCTCCCACCCCCAACAACAATACCAGCTATTGGACTACTTTATGACGTACTTCTACATCCACTGTTTATTTTTCCAACAACAAGCGGGGGACACCATTCTAGACAATTTCTACGAAACCAATATTATGGGAAATATCCGATTTTCACAGAATGCTGGCACGAACGTAAGATAGCTGTGACTAATCATTAAATGTCAATATTGATGTTATTTTGCTATCTTAAATACATGTTCGGTTCTAAGGGGGTTTTAAAGACAGACGCCCGGTTACTGTATAATTCTACTCTGAGATTTCAGGAATAGAGAACACCGAAAGGTAAGATTGTTTATCTATCTAATTTATGTTACCGTAAACGGTATGTGCGTAGATATATCTCACTTTCTTATGGTCTATGCTGTGTGACGTTAGTAATTACGTTTTTTTTGGACAGCCCACTGTCTCGTTTTCAGGTAGCCATACTGTTTACTTTCCGTTATCAACATTAACATCGTTGTCATCTATATCATCATCATCATTGCAATTATCTATACAACAAGCTTCTGCTTCTTCTTCTAGTCCCAGATGTGTGACGTTGAAAATCACGTGAACACAGAAGCCAGGAACAATATACGAGTAATATATTGCACGATTTCGCTTCACCTCGCCATGTGCATACGGCACAGTTATGTATCATATGAAGTTAGTTAGCTGCATATCCCGTACAGGACATAGCAGTCAACCCCAGAATTTGTTGGTTTTTCGTGATGTCTGGGCAAGTTTATGTTCAGTAGATTGCCTTTGCTTTCTGAACGACCGACTCCCATTAAATTTTGTAAAAAAAAACAAAAACGTAAGACTTTTTAAAAGTCGACAGGTGCACCGGGATTTTATCCCATATGGCTCGGTCTCTTTCCGCAGCGCAGAGGGCGTCGCACAAAGCAAGAACTCCGTAGCTTTAGCGACGATCCACAGGAGTCTCCAGAAAATTTCACTCGTGACCCGGCCCGGAATCGAACCCACGATCTTCGGAGCCCGACTCAAACGGCTTGACCACTTCGCCACGGAGACTCCCTGGCCAAATTGCCCGCAGCTTTATTTCAAACGTGGTATGCGGGATTACAAACTGCGCCCGTAACCCCTTCACCACGGAAAGGAATATGAAGTGAATAAACAAGTAATGCATATTTCGCTGCATCTCGTCAGGTGCCTACTGCAATTATATATCATATGGAAAAAATAAACGAATATTACTTTGAATTGCGAAATATGCCAGGCAAGAAATCGTGCAATGTATTGATTATGGCGTCTGTGCTTAAATTAACGAAGGGAATACGTTGTTTTGAACTGGTGATCATGTCTGTCCACGACCCCTTGTCTTGTGTGCTGGCAATCATTTCTGATACTGATGATCCTCCATGCCATGATCTCAAACTGTTCGTTCTCTCTCTCTCTCTCTCTCTCTCTCTCTCTCTCTCTCTCTCTCTCTCTCTCTCTCTCCTCTCTCTCTCTCTCTCTCTCTCTCTATTCATTTTTCAATCACGCACACTCACACACTAACTCTCTCATTGTCTCATTCTCTCTCTCTCCCTCCCTCTCTCTCTCTTTCTCTATTTATTTTTCTATCACGCACACTCACACACTAACTCTCTCATTGTCTCATTCTCTCTCTCTCCCTCCCTCTCTCTTTCGCTATTTATTTTTCTATCACGCACACTCACACACTAACTCTCTCATTGTCTCATTCTCTCTCTCTCTCCCTCCCTCCCTCCTTCTCTCTCTCTCTATTAATTTTTCTATCACGCACAATCACACACTAACTCTCTCATTGTCTCATTGTCTCTCCCTCCCTCTCCCTCTCTCTCTCTCTCTCTCTTTCTCTCTCTATTTTTCTATCACGCACTCTAACACACTAACTCTCTCATTGTCTCATTCTCTCTCTCTCTCCTTCCCTCCCCCTCTCTCTCTATTTATTTTTCTATCACGCACACTCACACACTAACTCTCTCCCTCCCTCCCTCTCTCCCTCCCTCCCTCCTCTCTCTCCCTCCCTCTCTCTCTCCCTCCCTCTCTCTCTCCCTCCCTCTCTCTCTCTCACATTCACTCAATCTTGCATCCAATCTCTCACACATACGTCTGCACATACACACTCACTCAGGCACACGCGCATGAATACTCTCTCACTCTCTCTCTGTCTCATACTCACTCTATCACTCACACTCTTTCTCACTCACTCTCTCACCAACTTTATCACACACACACACACACACACTGAAGAATAATAGTGAAAAAATGATACCATTAGGTGACTTATGGAGGTATATACTCGGTAAGAGTTTTCTGTTAAATGTGTAGGGACTCATTTGAGTTTTCAGATCTGGTGGAAGGCTATTACACAAGTGAGCACCAGAATACGCGAAACAAGTTTTGTATAAGTCTAATCTAGGCTTCGGAACCTGTAATAAATTTAAGCGCTTACTGTTCATTGCACTAGATTGAATTAAACACGATCAAGAACAATGATCTAGGATGCGGTTTCATAGAAGGTACAATGATCTGTCATAGGAAATGCAATGATCGTTCATAGAAGGTACACTTATCTTTCATAGAAGGTACACTGATATTTCATAGAAGGTATAATGATCTTTCAGAGAAGGTACAATTATCTTTTGTGAAATAGTACGGCCACATAACTAGACTACCAACTAACAGTATGCCATAACTGTCAGAGTCTTGCATAGAGCAAGATAAGTAGCTCGTTTTCTGGCAAGTGTGAAGCGATAACAAACTATCAAATCACACGAAGTGAATATCCGAAACTGTTATTTACAAGCTTTATTTACGCGCTGCATTTATTATCGCACAGACATCGCGCAATGACAATCCGTAGCAATCATCACAGCATGAACAATATCAATACAATACATAAGGATACATGCAATCAATATACATATCACTTACAAGCCAAAATACTCAAGCGTTCGAACTAGTCTCCCACTGTCACACAGGCTAGCTCTCAATGCAGATTCATAACCACTCGCAGACTCATGCGACCTGTCCATACAAACGCCTAACCCGGTCTGCCTGGCCTTTCGTTCTACACGCTAGTTGGCGCTCAAGTCAGCTGGTGTGACCCCTGCAAGGTTCACGGGGTGTACCGCTGACCAGCGGTAATTTTAGCGTCGCTCAGTTGCTGTGCCTGGCTGCTTATACGGGCGTCGTCGAAGACGCCGCATTCCCTCTGCAGTGTTTAACATCACTCAGGGTTGCGCGTTGTTATGTTGCCTGGCGTTGGTACAGACAACGCGTCGCAACCTCAGATGTGAGACTTTGACAATAACAAGCAATGATGTACAGACTAAACGGAACCAGAAGAAGATTCCGACCATGTAAACGACGGACAAAGGGGAAAAAACAAGCGTCCGTGAGAATCTCGATATGTGAAGCCCGTGAACGGGCACTCCCCCACTGTTTATGCTTCACCTCGACACCGCAAGGTACACGAGGAACAAGATGTCTTTCTTCGTAATCCCGTATATCCACGAGAGGAACGTAACCTGCACGAGAATCGGTAGCTGTTCTCGTCGCGTTGGTAACTTAGGGGTATGTGAGCCTGTCGCTCAGAAAGCAATGGCAAACTACTGAGCGTAATCTTGCCAAGAAATCAACAATCAGCTAAAAGATGCTGATGTTGACAGCGATGTCCTGTAAAGGATATGCGAGGGGGGGGGGGACGTCGATATAACTCTCAAGGGTCACAAGGACACTCAAGCCGCTCTACCACCTCGATTCAGAGTCACAAAATTGAGGCAGTTACGCCTATATAACTTTGGACATAACTCGGACATTTGGTTTAATTCAGGGATATCGAGTAATAACCTGCAGAATATAATAGGCAAGCTGCTGGGGAAGTTAATGGCCAGAAAAATATCAAGCCAGCTAGAGAAGCAAGGTGTTTTCCCACCTACCCTGGGTGGGTACCGTCCAAAAAGAGAAACCTGGACCAATGCAGCAATTTTTTCACCATGATGTTTATGAAGGTTTCCACTCAGGCATTGAAACCTTTGCTGCAGCGATTGATCTTGAGGACGCGTACAACTAGAGTATCATTGGATTTTCTAATGCTTCAGCTTCTTGAACTCTAAGATAAGTCCTTTCCTCCTTAGTTGGATCGTTGCAGCCCTCTTCCAACGGAAATTAGTTGTTAGATGTGGCAGGTGAACTTCGGAACCAACAACAATATATCCAGACCTACCACAGGGATCACCATTATCTCCGGTACTGTTCAACGCCTACACAGTGAGAATCACCAGTGAGCAGATCACTGGACCTGGTAGGGCATTGTCACATGCCGATGATGTATCGCCGATAGAGATCAGGTTGCTGTGGAACTACAACCGAACTCAATCGGATAAGTACTTGGTGTGTGGAAGCTTGGGCAATGGTCAACCCAACAAAGCAACAGTGACATGGTTCTCTTTGAATAATCATATTGTCAACACTCCAACACCAACTGTAAATCTGTGTTCAGAGACTGGAAAGAACGCAGGCAATGAATTACCTGGGGATACGTTTTGATCGAAGCCTTGCTTATAATGAGCACATAGACCAGGTGATAACAAAAGCCAAGCGGGGTTTGGCTGCGATGCGGGTGATGGCGACAGCAAACTGTGAGCAGCGCCATCTATGTCTTCTATACGAGGGGCTAATCATGTCTGTTTTTGAGTATGCGGTGGCGATCCTGACTCTCAGCCGTAAGCAGATAGGAAGGATGGAAGGAGTACATAAATGAACATGCATAAGTGGCCACCATATCGCTACAAAGAGCTGTAGATACATTTGTTGCATGGGCGAATAGATGGTGTGTCAGCATAAACACTGACAAATGCAGCACTACTCTATTTACCCTCTCTCCGAAACAAAAGGCAGGGAACATTCAGATAAATGGAACACACCTAAGAGAAGATAAAGAACCAACATATCTTGGAGTAACATTTGATGCCAGGCTGACATGGAGAAAGCACATCAACAAAGCAGTAGCAAAAGCCAGAAGGAAAATAGCCATCCCGAGAATTCTAAGTGGAACCACATGGGGAGCCAGTGGGAAAATACTTAGCAATCTTTATCAACAGAACATACGACCACACCTGGAATAGAGATCAACTGCGTGGTGTTCAGCATAAAAAACCACACTACAAGAGCTGGACAAGGTGCAACAATCAAGCTCTTAGAGTCACCACAGGAGGGATGAGATCAACACCCTATAGTAGCAGATGGAGAAGATGGGGAGGACACAAGCACTGAGAGAGCTACAGAGATACGAAAACGACTAATACAAGCAGAAAAGTTTCCTCAGCTTGCCAGGCCACCCTATGAAGAACCGATATTGAAAACCTAGCTATGGGGTGGTTGAAAAGAAAGTAGTTTTATCCACCAGGCTAAACTACTCTGCATAGAAACCACCGATCTGCCCCACGAAATCAATCAATCAATCAATCGATCAATCAATCGATCGATCAATCAATTAATTATCCAATCAATCAACCAACCAACCAATCAATCAATCAACCAACCAATCAATCAATCAACCAACCAATTAACCAACTAATCAGTCAATCAACCAATCAACCAACCAATCAGTCAATCAATAAAATAATCAATCAACCAACCTATCAACCAACCAATCAATCAACCAATCAATCAACCAGTCAAACAACCAACCAACCAGTTAACCAATCAATCATCCAATCAATCAATCAACCAACCCAAAAATCAACGATCAAACCATTTACTCAGTCAACCAACCAAATGACCGACCGACCGACCGACCAACCAACCAATCAGTCAGCCAGCCAGTCAACCAACCAACACAATGTTGCTGTTAACGGGTAAAATGCTAATCGAGACCTTCAGATAAAGCCAGCCTGTAAAACCAGTTCTATGTTTATGTTGTCATTGTATTTTCAACTCTTTTCTCCTTCTTCTGCCAGTGTTTTCTTAGCGATTTCTGTTTCTGTGTGTTACGACATTTCCAAGAATTGTTCATGTGGTTGTGGTGTGTGTGTGTGTGTGTGTGTGGTGTGTGTGTGTGTGTGAGTGAGAGAGAGAGAGAGAGAGAGAGAGAGAGAGAGAGAGAGAGAGAGAGAGAGAGAGAGGCAGGTCATTGCATTGCGTAGTAGTTGAATGTGTTTATACAAAAACATAACGAAGCATGACTAAGCACAAAACGGTAACGGTATTTCTATAGCAGACACCTACGCTGGGGCGTCTAGTGGCAGGCGTTCACACATACTAGGTCAACATTATAATGAGGCCAGCAGTGTGTTCTCGGGGCCTTTAAAGAAAACAAACAATATAAACACCGTAAGATACCATGCATGCCGTAAGAGACGATTAAAGAGGCTCGACGTCACATTGGCTACCTCAACCAGTAAAACACTGAAGCTGCTACAAAACCCATGCAATCATGATACAAGTCTATATAGGGCCTGGTAGGAGTCGTCGGATGGACAATGTTCCACTGGGAGATGAAAAACAGAAGAAGAATGATGTAATGAGGTGAAGTGCTTAGTTTCTTTCCTCGTTACTTCCCAAGAAAATTCAGAGGTAGACATTTGTATGAAGCAGGGTCGACCCAGAAGCTATACTAGTGGGGACAAATTAATTCCATCTCAGCTGGGGGATTGAATCTTGACCGTTGACTTCACAGGCAACTGCGTAAAGCACTATACCATATGGGCCCCCTCTCTCGAATAGTGACTACCAGGTCAGGTTTATATTCTTCGCTACTGGTCTACTCTAGTTAAACAAAAGTCAATGTAGGGTACCAGTTAGCAGGCCTCGTTGCGTATTGGGTATAATTATGTCAAATCTGTAGTTTAGAAAACCATGGCAAACTACTGAACGTAAACTTGCCAAGAAATCACAAGCAGCCAAAACAATGATGGGGTTGACTGCGACGTCCTGTAAATGATATGCAACTAACGTTTTAAGGCGCTGGTCACAGGCGATGGAACTACAATTACCCTACCCCACGACGCCTATTGGCATACGTGGGAGACATCAACAACAACATCATCAACAACAAAACAATCACAACAACAACAACAACAACAACAACAAGATATCTATACAGACGAGCCGGTGTAGGGCGAGTCAGGTCAGTGTGAACATAAACATCACGTGGCAAGAGTGGTCTATTTTTACCCACCAATCGCAGCTTTAAGCCGTGTTGTGGTAGCTATTGTGTTGGCCATCTTAATTTCCCAGGAAATGTCCATGTGTCCACTGTAGGCGGGCTCGACCTGGGAGCCGGGGGTCACTAAAGTAACACCTGGCCTCGACTGGGATTCAAACACAGCATCCGCGGGTCGGCAGGTAGTGTAGGCGGGCTCGACCTGGGAGCCGGGGGTCACTAAAGTAACACCTGGCCTCGACTGGGATTCAAACACAGCACCCGCGAGTCGGCAGGTAGACGCCGTCGCCACTGAGTTACCTCGGCTCCCTGATCTATTTTACAACAATTTAATTGTATATCCTTTACGTGACACTACACTCAACCCCAGCATTTATTGACTGTGATTTACTATTATAGATTATTTTACTTTCAGTATTTGATGATTGATCTCTGAACGGGCAACACCTCGTACCATCTAAATCAACGCAAAGCCATATGCTTCCACATCTCCCCCAGCTGATGTCTAACCATCGACTCGGTATGTCGGGGTATTGTCAATCGCAGTTTATCATTAACCCCTATGCCACATACCAGCTCTGTGGCGGAGGTTTTAAGGACGCAGTTCGTGACCCTGCATACTCAGGCCGCTTTGCGTTGGTTTTTATAAAACGGTATGAGTGCCGGTCGTTTAGAAAGCAATGGCAAACTACTGAACGTGAACTTGCCAAGAAATCACAAACAGCCAAAAAATGCTGGGGTTGACTACGCCGTCATGTAAATGATATACAACTAACTCATTAAAATAAAGGGAAGGCGTAGACTTTGTTTCGTTACTTCTATGAATACGAATTACTAACCAGGAATTGTTTTTCTCATATTTCAACGGTATCCATGATTTTCCCAGAAATGTATATTTCCGGGTATAGGGTTCGAAACTAAATATTATCCGAATCAACAGCTGGTGTTAATCTTTCGCAGGATTCGCTGTGCTGTGATGGAGATGTTTGAGTTGAGTTGAGATGAGTGAAGGACCAATATTACAACACTCAAGACATTCTAATCTGAACTCCGTCATGATCTTCAACAGCAAGATACGAGTCCCAATACGAATGACATCAGTTGCAGTCTGATTTTTGTGTCCGTCTGGCCTTTCCTCTGAATAAAGAGTTGTAGCCACATCCTTTGACCGCTTTCTGGCGCACCATTCTCGCTAGGCTATAATGATTTATCTGTTCTCCCATACTATACACACGATCCTAAAGTGCCATGATATCTCCCTTATCATGTTTCAATACTCCACCCAGCGGTGCAGACCCAGCCAATCTGTCTGCCTGCTTGTTTCCCGCCACATCAGCATGTTCCGGGGAAAAGATCTAACAAATGCTCCTTATCTTTGACTTTTAAAATTGAAGCCTGCCACTCTACTCTAAGCATGCCCGTCTTCAAATGTTTCCGAGAAACCAAACAAATCCTTGGTGATACAAATTGATTGTGGTCCTTAATTGATTAGACCATAAATTACAGTGACTAACACATTCTGATCCTCTCATTTATTGTTGTTATAAAACTGGAGCAATGAAGAGACAAACAATATTTTGCACAATTTATTGCCTGGCATATTTCGCTGTATTTCGTCAGGTGCTTACTGCAGAGAAAGTTCTTCTTTTGTAACGTAACGAACCCTTTCCTTGGTGTAAACAAAACAAACACACTGAGATATATTTATATCCCACCACCGTACTTTTAAAGATACTGGTATGTCTTTCTGTTGATATAATTGTGGTTTACCAAGTGAATACCAGACGCCTGGGCATATCTTAGTAACTTTTGATTATTAGTAGTGAACCCTTACAACTGAAATAGACAAATTTCATTGCCGTACATTTAAATGTCCCACGGTAGTTTTAATTGATTCGGTGCCAAACAAAAAGTAGGATTGGACCAAACCTAGTAAACAATCAATTGAATGAGTATTATAATGTAAATGTCCGTTCACTGATCGTTGGAATCGCGGGAGATACCACGAAACAAAAGAAATGACACAATGACCCTAGTATGGCGATATATCGTCCTTCTGTCCACATCTAGTGATATATTATCATTCGGCACTGAATCAGTTCAAGAGACTGCACTGTCTTTCTGCTGATATAATTGTTGTTTACACGCGTGAATAGCAGAAGCCTAGGCATAACTTAATCACTTTTGGCTATCAGTAGTGAAACAGTTAGTTGCATATTCTTTACATGACGTCGCATTGAACCCCAGCCTTTTTTGACTGTTTGTGATTTCTTGACAACTTTACGTTCAGTAGTTTGCAATTGCTTTCTGAACGACCGGCATTCGTAACATTTTTATGAGCCTAACACTATACGGCCTTGCTGCCAAATCACCCGCTGCTGTGTTTCAAACGCGTTATGCGGGATTACGAACTGCATCAGTAACACCTTCGTGACACAGCCGTAGTGACATCCATCCATCATGTGACATGCCGGTAAGCGTGGGCGGTCATGTTCTGCCATCTAAAATTTGCCCTGATTGGATTAAATGGCGTGATATTGAATATGGCGGCTCCTTCCGACTGTTAGTAAGGCCAGAACGTTTGCCAGAATTGTCCACTACTAGCTTCCTAACTCATTTAATATATGCTCTGCTATTTTACTGTTTAATGTAAACGGACTGGTATTTAAATCGAATTTGATATATCAATTTGGGTTTGGCGTACGAAAATGGATTTACTTTTACTGATACAGGTTGGTGTAAGGGTGGCTTGTATCACAATTTTCAGTGGTTTTCACTTAATATGTCAAAATTATCACCGGAAATAAATTATGCAATATGTTGTCAATGTCATTATCCAAATTCACAACGAGGAAACGTTGTTTTGAATTAAAAGTTATAATTACAAAATTGTATTAATATAAATTATAAATGAATTTCTGTCTGGATCAGACATGCGTCGATGAGAGGTACCCATTTGTGGTGTTCGTTTATATAAAAAAAAAACAAAAAAAACTGTCATTTACTGCCTGTCGGGGGAAAAAAGTACCTTGTGGTGTAGGACATAGGGGTCTTGAGCCTGAGGAATTAAGGCCGCATGGCCGCCTGGCTAGTGCAGTCGCCGCGAACTGTGCAGGTTAGAGTTTTCTTTTTGCCCCGGGCAGAAAAAAAAAAAAAACTCCTCACCTTAACGAGGATTCGAACCATTGCTTGAGACAATGGGTCCGTTCAACCCTCGAGTGTATCGACTTGGTAGTAATTGGGGCCTTTATAGTGTATCTAAGACTTCTTCTTTAGAAAATATAGATGCGTATATCTGCTTCCTTGAAAGGGTTGAATTGCTGCAGTTGTGTTCGTTTCACCCTTGTGGCTTTACATATCTGGTCAGAGTCACGCACTTATTAAAGTTAAGGCTTCGGCCAACCGCTCCACTTCGTTGGTTATTAAATTCGTTTATACGACAGTATTGATTTAACGTTATAATTGAATAGTCTAAGTGTTGTACTCAATTTAAATTCTTTTGACCTCCACACATTTCTTAGTGCTATAATAGCTCTTATGAATTGCCTGTACACATATTTAAACCCAAGGATTACGAAATACAAAAAACACATCGCGATAAGAGACCTATTGCAGACAGTGTGCAGTTGTTGGCAGTCAAAAACTGAAGTCAGGGACGTGACAACACGAGGTTATGGTTGGTTGTTGTTGCTGCTGAGATTAGTTTGCTGTGGACTTTGGAAGGGTGGGGCCTGCTGCCAAATGGTGAATGAGATATAACAATAAACATCAGCAAACTCTCGTTGTCTAGGTGGAACCAATGAACAGAATGCAGAAGCAATTTGCCAACAGCATTGACAACTAGAAGCCGGATGACGTGTCTTTTATGTCAACATTTATTCCCGGTGAACAGCTTGTGAGAATAATAATAATAATACTAAGAATCATCAGAATACTGTTCCCGTACAGCCGGGAGGGCCGGTACCGTAGCAATAAACATAATCAACATACTCACACAGCTGAACCTAACTGTTCAAATCCCTAGACACTGTCTCACCACCTAGCGTCAGTTCTAATGCCTCTTAACGGTTGACCGTTCTGTCACCTTGGACATTCTCGCCGAGTCCTAATTTACACATTCATGGCCAGCCGTTGGTCATGCCTGAGAGGAATAATGCTTTCATGATCTAGCTCTTCTCCCAAGTAGTTCCTAGCTATCACTGCCATGTCCTGGAGGTTTGTTAACAATCTGCTCTCCTCGACTAGAATCGTTGCCGCCTTCCGTGCTGCCAGCCGAAGCTCTGTCTGTTGTTGCTAAACTTTGCGCTGTGAGGTTTCTACCTTCTCACGTCACGTAGCGACTTTTTCTATTTGTTGGTTCGAGATCATTACTCAGATTCTTTGTGACTTATCCATTACGTCATTCATTCTGACTCGCTACATGGCACCTGCGAAGATTGTGGAAAATTTGGATTATTATTGCAGTGCTGCTGATTTGTCTACAGCAGGGGTGGGCAAACTACGGCCCGCGGCCCAGCAACTGATTTAATGCGGCCCGTGAGGGCATTTAGAAATAAAAAATTTTTTACTTCGTTTTTAAGTTATTTTGTTGAATTTTACAGAATTTCATGTACCATTATGATTGTTTTAACATTTTTGATAAAATTAATTCTAATTATCTGTTTTTGTAAACAGTCCTTGACCTTCGTAATGTAATACTTCTTCTTCTTCTTTCGTTCGCCTTAAATATGTCTATAACTGCAATGTTGAAGAATTTGGATAGAGATTCCAAGATTTCAAGAACTTAGAGCCACAGTTCAATATTCTCAGTTCCCGTTTTAGTGCAGAAGCTGATACAGCCACATAGGACATACAGTTGGAGCTGCTCGACTTATAAGCAGATCATGACCTGAAAGAGAAATTCAAGTCTGGTTTTCTGGATTTCTATGGATCTGTCTCTCAAGAATCATTTCCGAACTTGAAAAACTTTGCAGCTAAACTTTTATCATTGTTTGGATCAAATACATTTGCGAACAAGCATTCTCTTGCTTGAAGATAAACAAATCTAAGAATAGGTCTTTATTGTCGGACTGCAACTTGCTTGCTGTCATGCGAATTTCAACAAGTAAATTTGCTCCAGATTTCAAGAATATTGTCAAAAAGTGCAAGCAGTTACATACATCATCATTAGAAATCAACAATTATAGTGACAATGTAGTCGATTTGTGTCTAAATTAAAGCCATTGATAGATAATAAAGAATATTTGTTATAATAACAAGTTGTGAAATCTTGTTAACAAATTAGTAAAAGTGTTTGTCCATATTGCCAAATATAATGTATAAGTGTATAAGTAAAATAAAATTGCAATAATTAGTTATTTATACTGTTATAATAACCTATAAATAATTAAAATTAATTATTGTGATAGGTTGCTGTAAACAAAGTGGACATAATATGTATGCGCCCCCCCCCCCCCCAATAGCTTTACATTTGTCAATGCGGCCCTCCGCACAAAACGTTTGCCCACCCCTGGTCTACAGGAATTTGGGGTTTTGGGACTCGAGGAGGAGCAGTGCCTAGCTCGTTTGCCGGTCGGCCTCGGGGTCGAGTCCCGATAGAAGCTGATTTTATATTTAAAAAACAACAACTGAACTGTACTACTACTACTACTACTACTACTACTACTACTACTACTACTACTACTACTACTACTACTACTACTACTACTACTACTGCTGCTGCTGCTGCTACTACTACTACTGCTGCTACTGCTACTACTACTACTGCTGCTGCTGCTGCTACTGCTACTACTACAACAACAACAACTACTACTACTACTACTACTACTACTACTACTACTACTACTACTACTACTACAACTACTACTACTACTACTGCTGCTGCTGCTGCTGCTGCCGCTGCTACTACTACTACTACTACTACTATACTACTACTACTACTACTACGACTACGACTAAGACTACTACTACTACTACTACTACTACTACGACGACGACGACTAAGACTACTACCACTACTACTACTACTACTACTACTACTACTACTGCTGCTAATACTACTGCTGCTGCTGCTGCTACTGCTACTACTACTACTACTACTACAACTACAACAACAACAACAACAACTACTACTACTGCTGCTGCTGCTGCTACTACTGCTGCTGCTGCTGCTACTGCTACAACTACAACAACAACAACTACTACTACTACTACTACTACTACTACTACTACTACTACTACTACAACTACTACTACTGCTGCTGCTGCTGCTGCTGCTGCTGCTGCTGCTACTACTACTACCACTACTACTACTACTACTACGACTACGACTAAGACTACTACTACTACTACTACTACTACGACGACGACGACGACTAAGACTACTACCACTACTACTACTACTACTACTACTGCTGCTGCTAATACTACTGCTGCTGCTGCTACTGCTACTACTACAACTACAACAACAACAACAACAACTACTACTACTACTACTACTGCTACTACTACTACTACTACTACTACTACTACAACAACTACTACTACTGCTGCTGCTGCTGCTGCTACTACTACTACTACCACTACTACTACTACTACTACTACTACTACTATACTACTACTACTACTACTACTACGACTAAGACTACTACTACTACTACTACTACTACTACTACTACTACTACTACGACGACTAAGACTACTACCACTACTACTACTACCACTACTACTACTACTACTACTACTACTACTACTACTACTACCAAAGTAGCGAGGCGCCTAACACGTTTCCCTACCGTCACGTTTGTCAGTAATGACTTGTCCTCTGTCTACTGTAGACAGAAGTGCACAACGATGACTTGTACCATGTCTACTTTAGTCTGAACTGTACAGCGATGACTTGTACCTTGTCTACTGTAGTCAGAGTTTCCGATTCCGATTCCGAATCGGAATAGTCAGAGTTGGAAGTCACACCTGTATATAACCCCGCCCATCGGTGAAAAATGAGAAATACTTACTAAGCATTTCCGGTGTACATGTTGTTTGTCCATCAAGAATGATGATGACCATTCATTTCATCCAGTGGGGTTGAGAGTATGGAGCCGTGAGTTCTAAGATGGCTGATAAGGCCTATTTTGGCTCGAAATGTTTTTTGACAATGTGGACAAAGAATGCTTGACGTTTCTGGAAGAGGATTTTCTGCAGTGGTTTTTCTGTTCTGTCTTTTCTTCACAGCTCTTGCAGTCCTTGGTTGCCTCACAAGTGACTGCACCCTTGCGTAATGATGCACGCCACGAATTTCGGTCTCTGGCTGCAGTCTCCCAGGTGTCATGATGAATTCCAAAAGCATTCAGTGAGATTCTCAGAGTGTCTTTAAAGCGTTTCCTGGCCGCCTTGGGAGCGTTTACCATATCGCAACTCGCCATAAAACATTAGTTTAGGGAGCCTGTGATCTGGCATGCGAGTCAAGTGACCAGCCCAGCGAATCTGATTCTTCATTAGTAGAGTGTGGATACTGGGCATGGACGCTCTTTCTAGGACTTCAGTGTCTGTGATCTTGTCTTGCCATTTAATCTTCAGTAACTTCCTAAGGCAGACTGTGTGGAAGTGGTTTAATTTCCTAGCGTGTCGCTGATAAACAGTCCAGGTTTCACAAGCATATAGCAGTGTGGATAATACAACTGCTTTGTAGACTTTCAGCTTTGTTTGCAGGCTTATTCCATTTCTGTCCCATACATTCTTGTACAGTCTGCCAAAGGCCGCGCTGGCCTTTGAGATTCTTGCATTCACTTCATCATCAATTGTGGCAGCTTGTGACACAGTGCTGCCAAGATAGGTGAATTTGTCCACAACACTTAGACTATGACCATTCACTTTGATATTCGGCACAGTGTGATTATTCCCTGGAGCTGGCTGGTACATAACTACAGTCTTCTCCAAATTGATGTTGAGCCCAAAGTTGGCACAGGCATGTGAGAAAGCTGAAACATTATGTTGCATGTCCGCCTCTGAGTTGGCGTATAGAGCGCAATCATCAGCAAACAGGAGCTCTCTGACGGTGTCGCTGTCAATTTTGGTTTTAGCTTTCAGCCTTCTGAGATTGAATAACTTTCCATCCATGCGGTAGTTGATGTCTATTCCAACGTCGTTGTTCTCGAAGGCATTCGTCAACATGGCTAAAAACATAAGGCTGAACAGTGATGGTGCCAGGACACATCCTTGCTTCACTCCATTGGTGACAGGAAAGGGCTCAGACAGTTCACCATTTTCCTGTATTATTGCCTGCATGCCATCATGAAATAGCCGCACTATTTGGACAAACTTTCGTGGACAGCCATATTTTGCCATAATCTTCCACAGTCCTTCTCTGCTGACTGTATCAAAAGCCTTGGTAAGGTCATGAAGTGGAGAACATTTCGCAGTTCTGTTCCTGACATTTCTCTTGCAGCTGCCTTGCAGCGAAAATCATGTCAACAGTTCCACGTTCTTTTCTGAAGCCACATTGACTCTCAGGAAGAAGACCTTGATCGAGATGGGCCGTGAGGCGATTGAGAAGAATTCTGGCGAGTATCTTCCCTGCAATTGAAAGCAAGGAGATGCCTCGGTGGTTGTCACAGGATTGTCGGTTTCCTTTACGTTTGTAAAGGTGGACTATTGACGCGTCCTTAAAATCTTGTGGCATGGCCTCGTTCACTCATATGTTTGTAAAGACTTGGTGAAGCTGCTCTGTTAGGACCGGCCCACCTGCCTTGTATATCTCTGCCGGGATGGAGTCAGGACCAGGTGCCTTGCCGCTGGAGAGTTGCTGGATGGCTTGTTTACTTCCACTATGGTTGGCAGGTCATCAAGTGTATCACTGATGGGAACTTGAGGAAGGCAATTGATGGTTTCATCATCGAAGAAGGAAGTTGCATTTAAGATGTTGCTGAAATGTTCTGCCCAGCGCTGAAGGATGTCTTTCTTATCGGTGACCAGTGTTCCCCCATCTGCACTGAGGAGGGGAGCTGTGCCTGGTGATGTAGGACCATAGACCGCTTTCAGTGAGTCGCAGAAGTTTTTCATATCATGTCTGTCAGCAAAGCCTTGAATTTCATCAGCTTTGCTGCTCAGCCAGGAGTCCCGCATGTGCCGAAGTTTCTGCTGCACTACTCTCTGAATGTTCTTGAAGGCATCTTTTTTTTATGTTGACTTCGGGTCATTCAAATGTGCCTTGAGGAGAAGATGTTTCTCGGCCAGCAATTGGTTGATGTCTTCGGAATTTTCATCAAACCAGTCTTTATGCTTTCGGGGGGTTGGACCCAGGATTTCCATAGCAGTGTTGTAAATTATGTCCTTTAGGGCTCTCCACTCTGTTTCTGTATCCTGTTTAGCTGCGGCATTGGGCTTTGAGGCGGTCTTCCAGCATATTTTCAAACGACAGCTGCATTTTCTTGCTGTTTAGGCGGGTGACATTTAGTATTTTATTTTTTTTTTGCATTTTCACCCCTTGAGGACGTCGTGGTGGTTTGATTTGAATGTTTATTTTCGAGATAATGAGACGATGATCTGTCCAACATTCGGCACCACACATGGATTTTGTCACCCGAACGTCTTGTCTGTCACTCCTCCTGACGATGACATAGTCAATGAGGTGCCAGTGTTTCGATTGTGGGTGCATCCACGATGTCCTGTTTCTCATGGGGAGACGGAAAATTGTGTTGGTAATCAGGAGATCGTGTTCGGCACATGTCTGAAGAAGGAGGAGTCCATTGCTGTTACAATTTCCGACTCCGTGCTTTCCAATAATGCCACTCCAATAGGTGGTGTCCGTGCCTACTCTGGCATTGAAATGACGTTGGATGAAGAATGACTTGCGCGATGAATTGGATTAAAGTGAGGAAGAGTTGCGCATTTCGTCGACCTCACTCTCTCGCCTGAGTCCATCTGAATCCAGTGGCAGGACAAATCAAGACGACTGGAGACGAATACAGGTGCAGTGGATTACCAGGGCGCTCTACGTGCCTTGCCGTGCTCATTACGTCCACAACGCTTTGCAGGTAAACGACGTCTTGCCCGTTGAAATCAGGAATGATTTCTTCCGCGCAGTCTGTCCGGATCCTGTCTTCACATGCTGGGTAGGCATACCCTAGTTTACCGCTTGGTTTGACACCAAATCGGCTACCCGTGCCTGGTTTAGCCAGCCTCTCACAGCTGTTGCCCGGAGGGTGGCCGCTGCCGCATGCTGACAGCTACGTGGAGCCACAGGCGTGAGCTGGGTGTCAGGCTTGGACCAGTGGGGGATGGGTCCTGAAAAGGACATGAGAGTCATCCTTACCAAAGGTGCTACCAATGCCTGACACCTCATACCCCCCTCGATTTCAATGTCATAGCGTGTGCTCCCCATCACTTCTCTTTTGTCTGTCCTTAATCCCTCAACCAACTCATGCCAAACCGTCACATCCGTTGCTATCTCCTGCATCTCCCTTAGTCTCTAGCCGGACTTCTGCCGTAATCTCCCGCCGTACAGCTCCCGTAATCTCCCGCCGTACAGCTCCCGTAATCTCCCGCCGTACAGCTCCCGTAATCTCCTGTCGTACAGCTCCCATAATCTCCCGCCGTACAGATCCCGTAATCTCCTGTCGTACATCTTCCTTAATATCCTGTTATATAGCTCCCGTAATCTCCTGCCGTACAGCTCCCTTAATCTCCTGTCGTATCGCCCTTAATCTCCTGTCGTATATCTTCCTTAATATCCTGTTATATAGCTCCCGTAATCTCCCGCCGTACAGCTCCCGTAATCTCCTGTCGTATATCTTCCTTAATATCCTGTTATATAGCTCCCGTAATCTCCCGCCGTACAGCTCCCGTAATCTCCCGCCGTACAGCTCCCGTAATCTCCTGTCGTATATCTTCCTTAATATCCTGTTATATAGCTCCCGTAATCTCCTGCCGTACAGCTCCCTTAATCTCCTGTCGTATCGCCCTTAATCTCCTGTCGTAACGCCATTAATCTCCTGTCGTATCGCCCTTAATCTCCTGTCGTTTTTTTCCCCTCTTCCCCCTTTAAACTCCCTATCGTTAATTTTCCGCCCCTTT